>NQII01001973.1:365484-390777 GCA_002778355.1 Clitarchus hookeri | reverse complement strand
TTGTCAAAACAATCGTAAAATTATCAGACATCTAGGAACCGATTCATTTATAAATAATTAGAATTATTTTGTTTGAATTAATTTTATTTTTCACTGGAAAAATGTCCAAGTGTCAAAAAAATATAGTAAGATGTATCAAAAATTTATTTTTAATGCAAAATCGGTTTATAAAATTTAAATAATATTAATGTTATACTTTCCCATGACACTTGGTAACATTCAAAAAAATAAAAAACTCATGCAGATATAGGGATTTATTCCCACAGTCCTTTCGAACAGAAGGCGGGTACTCCAACAACTGATCTACTTAAACAACGATAGGAAGGGTTTCTTAAAATGTGCCGCAATAGACACCAAACGAAGAGGCTGTCATTCCCTCGTACAATTACAGAATTTTTTAAAGTTAGTAAAATTTTGTTACGTATTATTTTAATCAATGCGTACGTATATGGCTCATGACCACATTTATTGGAGAGTTTTTTCAGTCTAAATTCGTCGTATTTACCATTTCGAAAACTTTTTAAAGGCAAATGTTGTATTATACGCATTTCGTTATTTTCAGTCGTGGTTATGTGCATATGCTCACATTGATTGTTGATATATATTATTTTTAAATAATTATGTAGCAGACCACATTTTTTCGCAAGTCGGCTTGCAAGCAAGCGAATATGTACAGGCATTCAGGTAGGCGAATATAATTTGCGAACTCTTAGGAGATAGGCTTGTGAAATTTAGTTTCCAAGTATCATTTCCAGCTTCAAGCAAATATGTCTGTTTCTGGTAGCCATATTACTTCTTATAGGCAGACTGTATGTCAAATCGGAAATCTGTATTTGTTATTCCATTAATTTTTTTTCTTTAATGTGAAACATTTAAGCATGTTTTGTTAATTCGGAACGAAATTGTACATAGGGTACAGCGGAACCATTCAAAAATTTTCTCGAAACTTCATTTCCGGTCTTCTCTCTTGAAGTTTAATTATTACACGATGTCGGAATTGGCAAATTATTATCTGCCTCGTCTGTTTTGTTGACATAAATATGATACACAGATTATTTAAATGTAGGTNCGGAATTGGCAAATTATTATCTGCCTCGTCTGTTTTGTTGACATAAATATGATACACAGATTATTTAAATGTAGGTGTATGTGACCACTCCAAACCCATCATATGAGTAACGACTCTGCACAAGTATGATATAATCACGATATGGATCAGCATCTACCAGCACTTCTAAAAGCATAGATGTATATGGTTTACGAACCAATATGCCCTTGAGACTTGGAATGTACGAGGGCAGTTAGGGCGATAATCATTCGTGCTCTTCTCAAACATCATTCCTTCGCAATCCTCACCAATCCTCACTAATCCTACAATTAAAGCCAATCCCTCGTTCGTTCCTTCGATCAATCCTTCGGTCTGTACCTTCCTCCCATACATATAGAAATTGCATTCATTCGCCATCTCCAAAATTTCTACATGTTGACTGAATTAACGTTTTTTATGCAGTCAGCTATCCATTTATTTTTATACTAAAGTCTTTATTATCATGCCATATGCAGATCTTTCTGTTAATAGTCGAGTGCTCAAAGCACCACTTTAAAGTTGTGGGGAAAAATGGATACGACACACTTAAATAAAGAAAAAACTATTATTTTATAATAATTATTTATTATTATTTTGTAATTACAATTTCAGAAGAAAGCAGTTCATCACGTCATGCGATATATCCCCGTTCCTTCAGTTTACTAATTATTGAAGATAACTCAACAATGCGTGGAAGATCCCCGCATTTTTGAAGGCCAATCAAATATGTAAGTCTAACAAGTTCATTCAGGTCTTCGGGAAATATGTAACGAGTGTTCTTGATGCCGTCTGCCTTCTTCGCATCACTTGTCGAAGGAAACTCGTTGGTGAAATGTGTGATTACGTCGAGGGAACCATCATCCTTCTCATCAGATACTTCATCAACACTGTCTTCATAGTCATTATTGTCAATGCTGTCTTCATGATCGTCGTCACCTCCTGTTTCATCCTCAATATCAATTTTACTTGTCTTTGTAGAAGTCACATGGACATCATCAGTATTTAGAGCCAACAACAGTTATTTTGAAGTTCGTCGACTTCACGCGAAAGTCTTGCAAGTGTACATTCCACACATACCGACTCAATCATGCTTCGTAGGTCTCTCATTCCATTATTAACATTAACTGTCCTATCATAATTGTCTGCGGAAACAGTACCCATCGATGTAGCAGGAAATATTGGCGACATCACTTGCTGGCTTCCAGTAGACGAACCCTTGCAGATCTTGATGTTTTCCTTTAATGTATCGCCCTGCATAAACTGCATGGTACCAATGTCGTGATGCTTCATCGTGCGAAAAGGACTCTTCGTACAGGTGGTTCTCTCATGTCACCGAGCATGACAGCTTTTGCTGAAGATCTTTCCAAAGTAGCAACACTATTTTCCATGTAATTTTCCAGCAGTGGGTGAAGGTACATCCATAGAGGTAAACTCTATAGTAGACTTTGTACAATCATTGGCTTGCATCATATTTATAAAAAACTGACGTTCTTTCTAAAGTAAAAATTTGTGTATCTACTTTGCCTAGCTGCTGCTCTATATATTAACTTACTATTATAGCATATTTCGTCAGTGAGATTTAAGAATTTTTTATGAATCCATTCAACCTGACATTTTATCTACTTCCTTGATCACATTACCATGCAGTTGCATCTTCAACAGTTTCCTTCAAACAAATTCTTTGCTCAGCTTTAAATTATGGTCACTCTTAAAGCTGACAACTGACTGCTGCCAGACTGACCCTTAACAAAAATAATCCCTAATTACCCCTAGATGACCCCAAATGACCCCTGGTGACCCCTAAATAATTCCTAATGACCCCAAATAACCCATAAATTACCCCCATCACCCCTAAAGAACCTCTGATAACCACTTATGACCTCATATTACCCCTTAATTACCCCAAATGACACCTACAAGAATACTAAAAAGACCCCAAATGACCCCTTAATTACTCCCCACCCAGAATGACCCCTAAATTACTCCAATAATAACCCTGAATTACCCCTAAATTACCCCCATAATGACCCCTAATGACCCCTAAAGTATCCATATTTTACCCATAAATTACCCTCAATATTGTGGTGAGTGTGGTGCCGATTAAGGTGCGCGTTGTGCTGACGCAGGTACCCCATCTGAAGAAGTTGATAGCACTGTTCCAACCTCAGGCGTTGATGGACCAGCAACCTTTGGCTCCATAGTATATTCCAGTTGCTTACACGAGCTGAGACAAAGTGTATTTCACGACTGCCACTGTCAAACTAAGCTTCCTAACTGGAACCCGGCTGCTTATGTACCCGCACACAGGTACCATGTCAGCCACTGTAACTCATACATACCATCTGCTCTACCAACTAAGAGCAGACGAAATATACTCACTGTCCATACCTCTTACTATAACTCAAGCATACCTCAACCATTCAGTCCACACTGGCCCTACCAAAAATTTACTTACTGCTCATACTTTATGCTATACAGATCGACACTTGCTAAATATATACTAGTCACTATGCCGCATACCAACCAACCATCCATTATAACCCAAGTCATACTAGACCACCCAACGCTCCATCTCATATAACCAAAGAAAAATTCAGTCATACCAATCAACCGTACCACCCAACACACCAAGTTTAATATCAATCATAACTCAAGTGTACCAAGCAACTATACAGCTGTGGCCAACCCACAACCTAACACTTAATTCTACTTGTTCTAGCAACTAACGCAACTTATAACTACTAACCCACTCTAACTCTAGCATATCTCAACCATTCGTCCACGCAGACCATACAAAGCAAACATACAGCCCATACCAGTGACACGAATATTTTCTTCTCATACGATCCACCATGCCGACTGACACCNCATACCACCCACTCTAACTCTAGCATATCTCAACCATTCGTCCACGCAGACCATACAAAGCAAACATACAGCCCATACCAGTGACACGAATATTTTCTTCTCATACGATCCACCATGCCGACTGACACCAGTCAAAATACTTTGACCACCCATACCAAATACTTTAACATAGTTTCCTTGTTTTTATATTTGTGAGATCTAAAATCACTAAAATTATTATTCTGGCTTGCATTCAGACAACGATTTCTTGGTTATTTATTTGTTTTAAGTGATATTTCATGTCTAGTGAAACAGTGAAACTGGATTTTCGCGGAAATATTTTACGACCAATTGTATTTCACAAGACTTTAGCTCAGATCCACTTTAGTGATTGGATGGCTTGCGTGTTACGCGTCCCGGGGTATCTGCGTGGGAATCACAGACGTGCAGTATTGAAGNCGCAGACGCGCAGTATTTAAGTTACCTGACTCTGGTTGGCCAGTCAAGCAGGAAAATGGCTTTACACAAATACACACCTCCAATAAGCAAAATAAAACTGCTGTGGTACGCCTGTTTAGTATTGAAATCTATCATGTGTGAAAATATTTTCACGAAATATAGTTGTTGTCCCTTGCTATCGACGACTGATTTCAACAGAGTTTTATGCAGCGTGCCGTAATATTACGAAGTCCGGCATTATCGGTCATACGTTAATTTATCTGAGTTCAAGCGTGGCAATCGTGTAATTTTTTTGGTATGCATTGTAGCTGTGTTCGGTACTTGTCTTGTAACGGGTGAACAACGTGCTGCGTGCTTGACGATATTGACTTCAACCATTCATGTCAAAGCTGTGTAGGAAATTCCACTATTCAGATTAGCCACAAGGAAGACTGGGCACTGACGCCTTACAGTGTACGGTACCGGTTATAAGTACCATTCACGTGCAACGTGCCCACGACTGTGGACAAGGTCACTGAACGTATTAAACACATCGGCAACGTAACATATCGTCACCTGCGGTTTGTATCAAGTTCACTGCAGCATGATTTTACGTCGGCAACACTCTAAGTCTAAAAACTACTCAAATTTTCATAATAAATTAAATGTCATGTTGTCTAGTAAAGAATATTTATTTGGGCATTGTCAACCCGGCATTTACTGCCTGACGTCTGGCTAGTAATGAAAGTTTTACATTGCAGTAAGTGTGTACGGTGAATTGTTGACATATAGGTAGAGACCTGAAAAATTCGCGAGTTGAATGACCTGCAGGCCAGACTCTATGGTCTTATGTACAGATATGTCGATATAAACTGCACGTTTGTTGTCTGGCGTCACAGCGGAAGGCGAATATTGGGCCNAAGACTTTAGCTCAGATCCACTTTAGTGATTGGATGGCTTGCGTGTTACGCGTCCCGGGGTATCTGCGTGGGAATCACAGACGTGCAGTATTGAAGTTACCTGACTCTGGTTGGCCAGTCAAGCAGGAAAATGGCTTTTCACAAATACACACCTCCAATAAGCAAAATAAAACTGCTGTGGTACGCCTGTTTAGTATTGAAATCTATCATGTGTGAAAATATTTTCACGAAATATAGTTGTTGTCCCTTGCTATCGACGACTGATTTCAACAGAGTTTTATGCAGCGTGCCGTAATATTACGACGTGCGGCATTATTTAACCCGTTAGTTCATACGTTAATTTATCTGAGTTCAAGTGTGGCAATCGCGTAATTTTTTTGGTATGCATTTTAGCTGTGTTCGGTACTTGTCTTGTAACCAGTGAACAACGTGCTGCGTGCTTGACGATATTGACTTCAACCATTCGTGTCAAAGCTGCGTAGGAAATTCCACTAATCAGATTAGCCACGAGGAAGACTGGGCACTGATGCCTTACAGTGTACAGCACCGGTTATAAGTATCATTCACGTGCAACGTGCCACGACCATGGACAAGGTCACTGAACGTATTAAACACATCGGAAACTTAACATATCGTCACCTGCGGTTTGTATGCAGTTCACTGCAGCATTATTTTACGTCGGCAACACTCTAAGTGTAAAAACTACTCAAATTGTCATAATAAATTTAATGTCATGTTTTCTAGTGAAGACTATTTCTTTGGGCATTGTCAACTCAGCATTTACTGCCTGACATCTGGCTGGTAATGAAAGTTGTACGGTGCAGCAAGTGTGTGCGGTGAATTGTTGACAGATAGGTAGAGACTTGAAAAATTCGCGAGTTGAATGACCTGCAGGCCAGACTCTATAGTCTTATGTACAGATATGTCGATATAAACTGCACGTTTGTTGTCTGGCGTCACAGCGGAAGGCGAATATTGGGCCAGGCTTCTCCAGGAGGTGTCAAACACCGCGTTGACCAATGGTTGACATTTTATTGACACGCGTGTTTTGAATTCTAGCTTGTCCCGAAATGAATCCGCGAATTTTTCAGGTCTCTACCGATAGGACATTGGTAAGTTGGAAACCAGTGAACAACAGAGCTGGTATTATATTAAGTGGTGGGTATAGGTGACTCATTTCTACAGCCCCGGGTATTTCGCGAAGTCGTTCGGTGGCGTAGTAGACTTAAAACACTTGGCATTTTCTCCTTCCATTGTAATTGGACGACAGTTGTTTAGATACGTCCCGTTTAACTGTGAACCAGCAGTAATTAGGGATCAGTATTGTGAGTGAGCTTTGAACAGGTGTGAACAAAGACCTCACTTGATCGCATCAACCAATAAGCAAAACAATAGTTTCTTAAGTGTATAGAGAACTGTCAAGTCTAGCCTGCTGCCACAACAATCCGCTAAACTTGTCTGGAATGTCTGTAAATATGTGCCGCACTCAAAAGTGTAAAATTGTCTGGCCCGCAGAATAGTAGGAGAGTGTAAATTCCTCAGTTTAATATTAACACCTTCAAGACGGTGCTATAATTTACGACAAGTCAGAAGTGTGTGCTTCGTACGCACCACTGCAGGGATATTCGTTATTTTGTTTTTGTGTTTTCACATTTACAACCGGCTTACTGATCGAAACCACGCTGGACTCGTTTTCAGTGCAGCTTTTTTGTGAGACCTTCATAACTTGACTGATTATCAGCCAATAAAGTGATCAATTGATTACGACCAAATGAAAGTGTCCTTACGTACGTAATATTGTGTGAATTTCGTAATTTCCCTTGGGAAACTATAGTGCAATTACTTCTTGATCAATTAACCTAATTCTGATGAAGAATAGGTACGGAAATTTCGCGACTTCATACGTTAGAGTATATGAACTTTTCTGAAGTCCTGCTAAAGTTCTACTTAAAGTAAATTCCTCCGCCTTATTCAAACGAAGCTTGGAAAATGACACCAGAGGGCCAACGCACCGCATTCGTGCGCACTCAGTGTAATAATATTTTGCATAAGAACTATTTATTACTAGGCATTACCAACACGCGTATTTTCACTATGTTTTTTATTCATATAAGTTATAAAAGAAATATTGTAAGTTATGGAAAATATATGTTAGTAGGGACATTCGATTTTCGCGAAAATATTTCACGACCAGTTGTATTTCATAACACTTTAGCTCGTATCCTCTTTCATGATTGGATAGTTTGAGTGTTACGCTTCTTGGGTATCTACGCGCGAATCACATAAGGACAGTATTGAAGTTACCTAATCCTGATTGGCCAATCAAGCCGGATAATGGCTTTTCGCAAATACACACCGCCAATAAGCAAAATAAAACTGCTGGTACGCCTGTATAGTACTGAAGTCTATCATGTGTGGAAATTTTTTCGCGAAATTTGGGTGTCGCTAATTATAAGTAAAACTTAGATTTAACAAAAAAAAAAGTACTTTATGATAACACAAGTATAAAATGCTTGTGATAGAAGTTTTTTTTTTAAACAACCAGACATATCGTTCATGTGGAGTTCTCTTATTTCCAAAGGTTTAATTCAAGAAGTGTGAAGATTCCGCGAATAGACTAACTATTCCTCTATCGCATAAATAAATATTACTAATACAATCAAACACAAAAACATTGTCACTGGTCTCGATTGTCATACCACAGAGTAAATAAATACACAGAGTCGAAATAGCGTGGCGGTTCTTCTGATGTGGGCGTACTCGTTCTCAGATTGGTTTTGCGAGGGTTTGGTAAAGGACCTTGTGTCTGATTGGATATCGCGTGTGGAGAAATGTACCCAATTGGCTAAGCTACTGGTTGGCAAGTAAGTTACCGGGACCTGATTGGCGAAAGGCGTTCCGACATGTTGCTGGCTAGCGACGCCATTTTGGTAGCGTGTGCAGCTGGAGTTCACGGAATAAGCGATTATTACACCTATGTAGTCTAGTTTACTCTGTGATCATACTAATGCCAGTACAGTTCCAAACAACAAATGTTTTCCGCGGCGCCAGAAATTACGTTAAGCGGAGGCGAGTCATTTTTTAAGCGTCAGCCACACACGAAACGCGAGCGTCCAGGTAATTACGCCCAAGTGTTCGCAGGTGCTGGCGCAGGCACCAAGAAGGACGCCGCAATCAGTTAAGTGGTGTGGCAACGTTAAGTGCGCCTGTAAAACACTTTCGCTTTTAAACTCATGATCTGAGGGGCGCAACTTAGTGCTCACTTGATGCATTTCTGCTGCAAGATCGTGGCCGACAGATCTAACTGGACCACTTGCCTACCGAAAATAGGCATTTTTCAAACTGATACAATACATGGTATGTGCTGAAATTTCAATTTCATGAACCTCCTATTACTTTCGTAGCCAACGAAAATATTTTTTGATGCTAAGTGTAAGTGGTATTATGGCGTTTTTCAGTGATGTAGATAACAGTTTGCGTTTTTATTTACTGGAGAACTACAAAATAAGCGTTGTTATTTCGTGGCAAGTTAGATTTGAAATTGAAGTACTAAAGCAGTATACATTATTTTATATGCTGTTTGCGGTTAATTGAACACTTTTGATATCAACATCAGAAAATTGTTGTTCTGATTGGTGTAGTACGTGTGCCTTTCCGGGATTAGTCTCCTGGCCGAAACCACGTCCTGTCACACGTTATTATCTGAGTTCAAGCGCTGTATCTGTTTGAAATGGCACAGTGACTGTTATGAGATTGTTAAAGTTGGTAACGACGGAGGAAAAGTAGTCTTTTTAATCTGAATTTTTTTTTGTTCCTTTCTGTTTTTTTTTATTTAGCTTATATGTGTAATAACGACTAAATTTGTAAAGTATTTATTTTCCTAATAATTTGACAGATTCACTTGACCAACTCGTTAATAAAGTGATCAGGATCGTAGCAATGTTAATTTTTCATATGGTGAAAGAATACTCAATGTGCGTATAAATAGATCTTCAGCAGGGCTTTCAGAAGTGCCCAGTTGATCGTGAAAATCCTTTAATTGGCAGCAGTCCGTTAGTTATACACAGTATTATATTTTTGCATGGACGTTACAAGTGCGTAGAGCCTCTACCGACAAACTTTCATTATGAGTCACTTATCTGAGATGGCAGAAAATTTGACCCACAATGACTACCCTGAGATGCTGAAAGCCAGATTCTCCTTTTCTCTTACCATCTTGCCGAGGAACGTGACAGTTCTTTCACTGTATCACAAGAGGACCATTGTCGCGTTTGCAATTCTGCAAATATGACTGACTGGATGTTGAAAATTCTGCAATATTCACACATCTGGAATGTGCCGAAAATATCCAGATTAAAAACCCGTCTGGAAACTCTGTGGGACGACGTGAAGCAAGCAAAATGTCAGGGAATACATCCACGGAAACTGGCCGGAGTGCGCAATACAATAGTTCAATGCAAGCGCGGCTGAACATTGGTATGGTCTACAGCCGGATACTTGTGCAGTGCACGCCAAATCAAATCGCAGAACCTGTTCGTGCTCGTAAAGACTTTACACCCTACTGTGTGTACGTTTCAGTCACACGTGACTAGTTTTTCATCTGGTGAGTTTACAATGGAGAGAGGGAAAAACAAACCAAAAATTTAGTTTTTACGCATACACAGTCAAAAAAAAAATTGTACGTTTTGCAGATAAATTTTCGGAAACTAGTTTTCATAAATGTTAATGTTACACTGTAAGGTGAATGTTACATTTTTACATTACATTGCTTTATGAAACACATAATGTGATTAATATACCTATATGTTTATATTAAATCTGAAGTCAGCAATATACGCTTATTAAAAGTCAACATTAGTTTTACATATTCTACAGCGGAGTGTTATGAAGTTTGCTGTAATTTACTTGTAGTGTCACAAAATTATCTCGAAAACTACTGTAGTTTCCAAACAATTGTTCGTATAGATAAAAAAAATGACATTGTATTTTGGGACACTCAATTTATTGGGCAACCAAATACCTATCGAACAAAAGTGTCTCCCCAAAAAAATATGCTATGCCAATAAACAAAGTATGATTCCAGATGTGCATGTAAGACATTACAATCAAGCCTAATGGAAATATTTCGCTAAAATCAGATTTCCGTACATATACTGTACAACAAAATCCTACGCCCATTGCTTAAGGTGTTATGTCACTTTTTAAATAACATATACTATAATTTAAATTCATTAATGCACACATAATATGTTCTTTTATAACAAAATAATTCTAACACAATGAAGTGTTGAAACTAGCTATCCTCATGTTCAATTAAGAGAAAATTGTCATATAATTATTATTGTACTTTCATTTTTTGTTAGTTACTAACATATGTATAAATGAGATTCAATATAATTTCCGAATTTACAAAAGGAGTTTACTATTTAAAACTATGGCTTATAAAACACGTGGGCAACGATTGTCTTCACAACTAATTCAATTAAAAAGGACTTTATATTTTTATTCTAGGAGAATAGGGTAGCCTCCGATACTACCCTTTTGACCCATTCGGACACAATGTACACAGTTGTGTGTATTACGCACATGACGGTAATTTTTGGTCTGTGCTGCACACTGCGTAGCTCAGTGACCAATGATATCACCTGTGAGTAAATGATTCGCAAACCGTCTTACTGGTCGAGGTCATAATTGGTACATATAACTGTCTCCGAACATGGAATGCGGCTCATTGGCTGTGACAGCGAAACAAGTGTTGTGTCGACTTAATTATAGCACGCATCACAATTATTTTTGCAACGCCTGAAACCGTAAATTAAAGAGTGTTGCAATCACGTTTTTTTTTGTATGCCCGTGCATGTGTTCAGTGTTTGTCTTGCAACAGTGAACGACGTGAGTAGATATAAAAGCCCGATTCTAACCCAAATTATATTTTAAATTTAAATAAACAAAATCCAAAATAAAAATTGTAAAGAAAAAATTAATTACTTAGAATTTTTTTAAACAAAACATTTTAGAAAATGTTTTAATAAAAAAATGTCACTAAGATTTTTAGTAAAAATTACAATTTGGCTTACAAAGAAAACAAATTCTAATCAAAATTATTTTACGAATACTTACAAGCTTGGATTGAGTTTATTTAGATTAAAAATTAAATTAAATCAAGATTTGGTATTTTGTATACACTTTGGTAAATTTCCATTTTTCAACGAAATAAAAATTTAATCAAAATTTAATAACCTTTTTTAAATAGAAAAATATTTATGAAAAGTCATTTTTTAAAAAAAATATGTTATTAATTTTATGAAATTCAAATATGAAACTATTTCAAATAAAATTTAATATTATCCATTAATTGGTTTATTTGAGTTTTTTTTTACAAATACTTTATAACAAAAATAGTAATATTTTTCTTTCATAAATTTCAAATCCTTATTTTCAATANGTTTTTTTTTACAAATACTTTATAACAAAAATAGTAATATTTTTCTTTCATAAATTTCAAATCCTTATTTTCAATAATTTTAACATATCTATTAGGCAAAAAATTTTAAAACTTTCATCCGAAACACATTAATTTTTTTTTACCAAACATTGCACCTATAATTTGAAAAGTTTATGTTTTATATTTTTTATTCAATCCTAATTCATGTAGTTCTATAAACTCAATTGAGTTATTGACAATAGTTAGAATTCGACCAATTTAAATAATATAAAATTTGCCTTTTTTTATATAAAAATAATAAAAAAATTAAAAATATAAACTTTGAAAATGTATTAATTAAATATATATATAAATATTAAAATTTCAAAAATTAATAAATAATAAAAAAATATAAAGTTACTATTTAAAACTGAAAAAATTTCTGAGACAAACATTTTTTTATTCAAATGAAAAAATTATGAATAGATCTAATTATATATATAAATCTTTCAAAACATTTTAATGATTCATTAACTTTTTCCTTTGATATTACAAAAAAATTATACAACCTAGAGTTTATAAATTATTTTATGTTTTCTTAGGTGTAAACNCTTTTTCCTTTGATATTACAAAAAAATTATACAACCTAGAGTTTATAAATTATTTTATGTTTTCTTAGGTGTAAACAAATTGATAATGTATGAAAAATGATTGATCTTCATAATAGACCAAGAACTTTATAAAAAAATGTTTCTACAAATTCCTAATTTTTTTTAAATAATACATTCTGCAATATTTTCGTTCAATTGAATATAAACAGGATTTCTTTGAATAATCAATATAACATTACATATTGTATACTTAGGAAAATGTTTTATTAAAATTAGGCCTAGATTTAATTTTTTTTTTATATTTAACCAAAGTTGTTTTTCTATAAGTACTGTCAATTAAATATAATGGTCTACCAGTAAAATAAGTGTAATATTTATAGACAGCATCAGGATTAAAAGTTAGTTTATAATAAAGTTCATTGTTTCTATNTTTTCTCTTACCATCTTGCCGAGGAACGTGACAGTTCTTTCACTGTATCACAAGAGGACCATTGTCGCGTTTGCAAGTCTGCAAATATGACTGACTGGATGTTGAAAATTTTGCAATATTCACACATCTGGAATGTGCCGAAAATATCCAGATTAAAAACCCGTCTGGAAACTCTGTGGGACGACGTGAAGCAAGCAAAATGTCAGGGAATACATCCACGGAAACTGGCCGGAGTGCGCAATACAATAGTTCAATGCAAGTGCGGCTGAACATTGGTGTGGTCTACAGCCGGATACTTGTGCAGTGCACGCCAAATCAAATCGCAGAACCTGTTCGTGCTCGTAAAGACTTTACACCCTACTGTGTGTACGTTTCAGTCACACGTGACTAGTTCTTCATCTGGTGAGTTTACAATGGAGAGAGGGAAAAACAAACCAAAAATTTAGTTTTTACGCATACACAGTCAAAANTTTCATCTGGTGAGTTTACAATGGAGAGAGGGAAAAACAAACCAAAAATTTAGTTTTTACGCATACACAGTCAAAAAAAAAATTGTACGTTTTGCAGATAAATTTTCGGAAACTAGTTTTCATAAATGTTAATGTTACACTGTAAGGTGAATGTTACATTTTTACATTACATTGCTTTATGAAACACATAATGTNTTCATAAATGTTAATGTTACACTGTAAGGTGAATGTTACATTTTTACATTACATTGCTTTATGAAACACATAATGTAATTAATATACCTATATGTTTATATTAAATCTGAAGTCAGCAATATACGCTTATTAAAAGTCAACATTAGTTTTACATATTCTACAGCGGAGTGTTATGAAGTTTGCTGTAATTTACTTGTAGTGTCACAAAAATTATCTCGAAAACTACTGTAGTTTCCAAACAATTGTACGTATAGATAAAAAAAATTACATTGTATTTTGGGACACTCCATTTTCACGAAAAGAGCTTTTGTCTTGTGCGTCAATTTATTGAGCAACCAAATACCTATCGAACGAAAGTGTCTCCCCAAAAAAATATGCGATGCCAATAAACAAAGGATGATTCCAGATGTGCATGTAAGACATTACAATCAAGCCTAATGGAAATATTTCGCGAAAATCAGATTTCCGTACATATACTGTACCAAAAAATCCTACGCCCATTGCTTAAGATGTTATATCACTTTTTAAATAACATATACTATAATTTAAATTCATTAATGCACACATTATATGTTCTTTTATAACAAAATAATTCTAACACAATGAAGTGTTGAAACTAGCTATCCTCATGTTCAATTAAGAGAAAATTGTCATATAATTATTATTGTACTTTCATTTTTTGTTGGTTACTAGCATATGTATAAATGAGATTCAATATAATTTCCGAATTTACAAAAGGCTTTACTATTTAAAATTATGGCTTATAAAATACGTGGGAAACGATTGTCTTCACAACTAATTCAATTAAAAAGGACTTTATATTTTTTATTCTAGGAGAATAGGGTAGCCTCCGATCCTACCCTTTTGACCCATTCGGACACAATGTACACAGTTGTGTGTATTACGCACATGACGGTAATTTTTGGTCTGTGCTGCACACTGCGTAGCTCAGTGACCAATGATATCACCTGTGAGTAAATGATTCGCAAACCGTCTTACTGGTCGAGGTCATAATTGGTACATATAACTGTCTCCGAACATGGANCTGTGAGTAAATGATTCGCAAACCGTCTTACTGGTCGAGGTCATAATTGGTACATATAACTGTCTCCGAACATGGACTGCGGCTCATTGGCTGTGACAGCGAAACAAGTGTTGTGTCGACTTAATTATAGCACTCATCACAATTATTTTTGCAACGCCTGAAACCGTAAATTAAAGAGTGTTGCAATCACGTTTTTTTTGTAAGCCCGTGCATGTGTTCAGTGTTTGTCTTGCAACAGTGAACGACGTGAGTAGATATAAAAGCCCGATTCTAACCCAAATTATATTTCAAATTTAAATAAACAAAATCCAAAATAAAAATTGTAAAGAAAAAATTAATTACTTAAAATTATTTTAAATAAAACATTTTAGAAAATGTTTTAATAAAAAAATGTCACTAAGATTTTTAGTAAAAATTACAATTTGGCTTACAAAGAAAACAAATTCTAATCAAAATTATTTTACTAATACTTACAAGCTTGGATTGAGTTTATTTAGATTAAAAATTAAATTAAATCAAGATTTGGTATTTTGTATATACTTTGGTAAATTTCCATTTTTCAACGAAATAAAAATTTAATCAAAATTTAATAACCATTTTTAAATAGAAAAATATTTATGAAAAGTCATTTTTAAAAAAAATATGTTATTAATTTTATGAAATTCAAATATGAAACTATTTCAAATAAAATTTAATATTATACATTAATTGGTTTATTTGAGTTTTTTTTTTACAAATACTTTATAACAAAAATAGTAATATTTTTCTTTCATAAATTTCAAATCCTTATTTTCAATAATTTTAACATATCTATTAGGCAAAAAATTTTAAAACTTTCATCCGAAACACATTAATTTTTTTTTACCAAACATTGCACCTATAATTTGAAAAGTTTATGTTTTATATTTTTTATTCAATCCTAATTCATGTAGTTCTATAAACTCAATTGAGTTATTGACAATAGTTAGAATTCGACCAATTTAAATAATATAAAATTTTCCTTTTTTTATATAAAAATAATAAAAAAATTAAAAATATAAACTTTGAAAATGTATTAATTAAATATATATATAAATATTAAAATTTCAAAAATTAATAAATAATAAAAAAATATAAAGTTACTATTTAAAACTGAAAAAATTTCTGAGACAAACATTTTTTTATTCAAATGAAAAAATTATGAATAGATCTAATTATATATATAAATCTTTCAAAACATTTTAATGATTCATTAACTTTTTCCTTTGATATTACAAAAAAATTATACAACCTAGAGTTTATAAATTATTTTATGTTTTCTTAGGTGTAAACCAATTAATAATGTATGAAAAATGATTGATCTTCATAATAGACCAAGAACTTTATAAAAAAAATGTTTCTACAAATTCCTAATTTTTTTTAAATAATACATTCTGCAATATTTTCGTTCAATTGAATATAAACAGGATTTCTTTGAATAATTAATATAACATTACATATTGTATACTTAGGAAAATGTTTTATTAAAATTAGCCCTAGATTTAATTTTTTTTTATATTTAACCAAAGTTGTTTTTCTATAAGTACTGTCAATTAAATATAATGGTCTTTCAGTAAAATAAGTGTAATATTTATAGACAGCATCAGGATTAAAAGTTAGTTTATAATAAAGTTCATTGTTTCTATAATTCTTAGTAGATTTTGATCAATTATTTCTAAAATCATGATATACTAAATACATTTTATGAAATAAACCATAATCTAAATCTAAACATTAATTTTCTTTAGGAAAAATTTTATTTCTTCAATTTATAACAGAAATATTTCAAAAATCACAATGATCAAACATAGAAGCACGAATATACTATCCAGTACGATCTTTTCTATTAGTTTGAAAACCAGCTATTACATAATCGGTCATATCAAATTGAAAATTATTAAATTTGTCATTAAAATTAAATTTTACGGTATCTTGAGGAACAGTTTTTTCTAAAAATTGCCACTTATTAAAGCTGATATGTGTTATTCGATTCTAATTCTTTTATTTTTTAGAACTAGCTGTATTTACTTCGTATTCTAGAATTGGCCACATAATTTCTAATTTTTAATAATAATGCTTCCTGGATCAGCATTATCTTTATCAATTATTCAATCAGCATTTTTGTTTGATATACAAATAAACAATTATTATCAGATGAATTCCTATAGAAAGTTATCTTATAGCCAACGGTAAGGTATGTTTTATTATTATCTCTAAGAAAACAAAATAGATATCTCAATGGATAAATAATTTCATTTGTTTTTTTAGAATTAATATATTTAACTGAATATCTATTATCGTCACCAGACATTTCTAAATAATGTTTTTTTTCTAATGGTGAGCTAGCCAAAGCATGCGTCATAGTAGTGGTTATACCAGGATTATCAACGGCTTCAATTATTTGAACATGTTGTGATATTTCTACTCAAGAAAATTGAAATGGAAAAAAATTAGAACAGACCTCAATATATTCATCTTGGGTATAATAACCTGAATTCGACAGAGTTATATGGATTTGACCGCAATATAATGACGTATGCATTCTTCACTAGCAACGTAACATTCCGTTGCCAGCTATTTTCATACGTCGTAATATTACATCTGCAGCTCTCAAATTGTAAATTACTTTAAAGATCACGATGTAATGAATATATCATTATATAGGATCACTTAAATAAACGATTTCACCTAATAGATGTTGATCATGTAAACAACGTAACGCTCGCTGATGCAAGGATACTGCATACGATTACGTCAACATGATATTCGGCTTATAAATTAACATTCCCACAATACCTCCCGTAAGATATTCATAATTTCGATACTGGTAAATGGCACGTATCAGCTGCCCAGTGTTAGTATGAATTACGTTCGTTTGTTCCAGCGTGAGTACTGGCATTCTAAATGTTCATTGCTACGTTTATGTTTAAATATTACTTTCAATTTAGTTTTTTTTTTTCCTCCGTGCTATCATTATCACGAGTGCTGAAAAATTACCCATCTACAGCATCCAGTTCGAAACAGACGGTACGTCATCAATTGTGCACAAATTATAACTCGTCAATCTCAAAGTCAACGCCTTAATAACAACGAAGGAAGTATACGCTGAAGGGAAGAGAGTACGGATGCATACCATATAAAAATTTTCGTCCCAGTGTGCACTATCGTACGGAGAGGAGTTAGTTATTTATGGTGTGAACTCCGCACAGAGGGGGAATAGTTAAACATCAGCCAATAAATCGTCAAACCTCGGTATAATGAAGCTGCGTCCAGTATATTGCTGCACTTTGAATTTATACACGGGTACTGGTAGCGTAACAGCGCCTCGGAGCGTTATGAAGTCCAACACAATACACGGGACGATCACGTGGAGATATGTTTAACAGCAGTAATTCATTAGGGGTACGAGAGTTAGGAGAGGGGGTCAATAACCTGCAGGCTAGACTCCACAATACTCTGTTAAATAGAGTCACGGAATAGATAAACGGAGGCCCGAAAATTTCGCCGATTAGTCTGAGGACAAGTTAAACTCCATTCACGCGTACATGTAGGTTTGTGCTGTCATTTGACCATAGTTTGTTAGACACGGCCCGAACGACTTTCAACCAATAACGAACCGGCAAGAAAAATAAGAATCGAATTCCGTGCTACCTGGTCCGGGGTTTAACTGGAGAAACAGCCAAAGAACTACTAACCGATGCTCCACACAAAGGATTGTGGAGTTTAGCTTGTTTCCGAGCGAATCCACGAAATTTCCGTGTATCTGTAGATAAGTACACAAAGGTAAAATGGCGTGGTGGTTCCTTTTAACCCTTTAAGGGCCGCACAAATTTACTGACACTAAAGGAAAGGTTGAAGTGAGCTGTCTTTATTCTGCATTACAGTAATGTCAACTGTGCTGGTCTCTGTATTGCCACTTGCAATATTTCTATTGGACCTGGCTAAACCGGACAGTCTTACTCTACTGTGCCACGTTTATTATAGGATGGCCTTCGGGCCAATGAAGTAGAGCGTTGACAGTGAACCAATTACTGTGTCGCGACAGATGTAACACGTTTTACAAGCCATCGTGTTCATCTGAGAAACTATTAAACCCCTTTACTAAACACCTGACAAATTCTCGAGTTCCATGACTCGCAGACTATACTCTACAAAGTCTTATGTACAAATATGCCCATGCCAATTGTGCATTGGTTACCTGCTGTCACAGTGGAAGGCGATGATTAAGCCAGCGTTCTCCAGGATGTCTCATACACCGCGTGTGCCAATGGCGTATGTTATATAAACACACGTGTTTTGAATTCTAGCTTGTCCCTAAATCAATTCGCGCATTCTTAATATTATTCCGAGCATACTCGTTCACGTATGACGTATTGCAAAATACGTAAAATTGCAGCCAGTGCTGTGCAAGGTTAGAAACTAGCGTCAAGAGAGACAGCGTCTCCGTGGGCAATGGTATTGGCTGCTGCTGGTACACGAAAATTTTATTATTTGTTTTTGCCGGTGCCACATACCAATATGAATAGTTTTCATACGTACCATCGTGTAGGTTGTTTCAAGGAATTCTTAACTATGTTTTAGATATAAAAAAAATCTGCTCTTTTGCAACACCTGGAAAGAAGAATCATTAATGTGTAAGTTAAGGAATAAAAAAAAAGTTTTTTTCTTGCAAACTAAAATGTTGACTAGTTGTACTTTTTCACTTGGATTCCTATAAAGTCCATCGGAATAGTAAAACTATAAAAGTGAAAGTTTTGTCTTTATGAGAAAAATAAATTTCCATATGAACATATCGCAGAGTATTTATGACTAGTATTTGTTTCTGATTGGTTGCTGCGTGCTGCGAAGATTCCCTATTGGCTGGGCTGCGGACTGGCAAATATCGTACCAGGCGCTGACTGAAGAACGGCATTCTAGCATGTTGCTGGCCAGTGACGCCATTTTGCTAGCGCGTGCGGTTGGAGTTTTTGGAATAAGCGGCTGTTTCATTTCTGTATTCTTAAACACAATGTGCTAGAGCTTTGTTGCAGTCTCGCCAAGCAGCCAGTTTTACTCGAAGTAAGGTTGCTGTGGATTCGGTACTTTCAGAATTTTTCGTACAGTGTCCAACATACAATGACTGGGCGTCGTAAATATGGCATATTCTCTCGATGTCAGAGTTTCAAGCACGTATAGCTTGTTAATGTTGTGAGTGGACCACTAGAGTTTTGATACACCACTGCCAACTGTCAGCCAATTACAAACATACAAAAATGCCGTAACCGTGCCACATGCGAATCCAAAAGGAAGGAACACTCACCATGGCAGCAGTTAATGAATTAACGATTCTGACTCGAGTACTTAATAGGCTGAGAAGTCTAGACTGGCGAGAAATGAAACCGCTAAATTGACGCATTTTTAACTGAGACGCTGCAATAAATTTTATTTAAGTGTGGATGTGTTTAAATTTAGCTTGTCCTGAAATAGTTTCGTGCAATTTTACTGTCTGTAACAACAATTTTTAGTGAAATTAAAGGTTATAATTGTGTAAAAATACCTAAAGTGGAAATTTTTCTGGGATTTGTCATTTCTTTGAAGCATAAAATCATAAATTTAGAGCTGAAATTAAATAACCCGCTAGATAACTGTAACAGTCTTTATACAAAGTGACAAGTCAGAAGCAGATTTATATTTACCAATTTAATTTTTAGTCCCAACCTGACATGCTGTATATTCTTATCATTCGAGTACAAAGCAAAGATTGATACAGTATAAAACCCGAATATGAAATACGTGAAGTTTATATGAACGAAAATAAATATTAAATAACTCTCCAAGAACAACAAGTGTTAAATACTAACAAATATATTCACACATTTAGAAAATCCACCAAAACGTATTCTATGCCTTAAAATTATTTTTATGTTATACAATTTAACTGTAACATATGACAAGATATGTCACCCCCGAGACGATAACTATCACTGTATGCAAAAACTAACGCTGTTAATACTTAGTTTCTATAGTTAGGGCCACCTGTATTTCGCGAAAAGATTTACGTGGAGGCTAAACTTCAATATCATATGAATACACTTGCAGACTTAATTTGACTATTGGCCGCTTGTATATGTGTGAACACAGTCTGTTGAATGAGTGAGCCAATCGGAATTAAGTTTCTCCAAGACTGACTACCCATGATTCGTGGGCAGACAGATATGGCACGTAACAATTTAAATTATCAAATCACGAAAATGGTTCTGAACCAAAGTGCGTTGGAACACAACTCGTCCTGAAATCTTTTCGCTAAAAACATCTGTCCCTATCTATAGTCCATTAATCGTTATTTCCAACTTTTCTGAAGCCTTGCTGAAGTTATACTTTCAGGCTATTCGTCCACCTCATGTACAAAAATTTTAACCAAGTCTGGAAAATTACACGAAAGGGACAATGCAACGCGTTCGTACGCACTCAGTTTAGTAATATTTTGCATGAGAACTCTTTCCTTTTAGGCATCACCAACATACTTATTTTCACTCTGTTTTATTAATATTAATATTGTAAATGAAATATTATAATATATAAATATAATATAGCCTAATTAAAATTTCAATTCCACTAAAAATGAGATACTGTTATGTTAACAGGCGTATAGAATTTAGGGAACAAACGGAAACTTCATACATGGGCTGATTATTCCAATGTTTGATTCAAAATACGTGAAGATACAACGAATAGACTATAATGTAGTTGTCGGAAAGAGATTATCAGTTCGAATGGGATTAATGTATATTACAGGTTATGGCAGTAAAATGTTTTGCATTTATTGACTAGCAGGATAAATGTCTCTGTCCTGTGTATTTTATAGTCGCAGCTGTATGTTTAGCTGAGAATAGAGAATACATAGGGAAGATAAATTTACCTGCAAGTCATCGGTATGCCATTGGGCTCAGAATAGGTAAGTAAACGGGAATTAAATGGCGTGGTGGTTCCTTTGATGTGGGCATACCCATTCGTCGATCGGCTGCGCAAGGAGCTGGAAGGGGCATTGCGTTATATTTGCTGCGGCGTGCTGTGATTAGGTGTGCTGTCAGCTGACAGTGCTGATGATCGAACAGTGTCACATATTGCTTGCAAGTGACGTCATTTTGCTGACCTGTGCAGCCTGAGTTTTTTGAGTGTTTTTTTTTTCATTTCACTATTTGAAAATATTTTGTGCCGTTGGGCAGCGAGTAAAATAAATTATAAGGAACCACACTGGTATAAGCAGTATTAACTACGCTATGCGCAGGTCTCTCAGTTTGAAGTTTGGGCCTCCATGCTTGCCAAACACATTCCGCCATACGTCGTGGCGTGGAGATCTGGAGGTCTGTTATGGTGTCGTACGATAATCCGTCCCATACAGCTTGAATGTTCTCTCGCAGTTACTGCAGATTTTACGAAATGGATGGAGTCGCGGTAAAGCGGCCAATGGCCTTCGCACATTTTCAATTGGCCACAACAGAGTATCCTTGGCTTCAAGGCACGTTCTTGAGATGGCAGCGGTCTGAGGGCGAGCGTTGTCCTGCTGGAATAGAGCATTGGCGCGGGCCTTCACAAACGGCAGAACCACTGATTGCAGGACCTCGTTAACGTACCAATAGGCTGTCGAAGTACCCATGATGAAGACCAACGGTGATAGGGCATTGGACGAAATCTCACCCCACACACATGACACCAGGCCATCTGAACGTGTGACAACAAACCGTTCACCTTGGCGCTGCCCACGTTGCCTTCACACACGGATACTTTGGTCATCACCACCAAGAGAAAAGCGGGACTCGTAACTGAAGATTACCCGTTGCCATTCTGTATGGCTGGATGACAGTCGGCCATGACACCATTGCAGTCTGTGGTGACTTTGTTGTGGTGTCAAGGGCAGTCGCCATAATAGTCTACGTGCACGTGGTAGTTAGGAGATCAGCTGTCTGCCAACGCCACAGGTTCTCGCAGGTTGCTGCAGGGAGGGGCATCAATACGCGTTGAATGTCCACAATTGTGACGGTTGGGGCACTCAGGGAATGTCGGACAACCCGTCGGATCTCCCTGTGTGTGGTTCGTGGCGATCTTCCAGATCCTGCGTGACGTGTGCGCGTGTTTTGCTCTATCCACTGGTGCACACGGTAATATACGCACAGCCTGTATGGCGCGTAATACTGCGAAATGACCATCCCGCTTCCCGCAGACATACGATACGATCCCCTCTCAAACTTGTGCGACTGTTCGTAGTGCTGTTGAACTCGTCCCCGAATGGGTGTAACCGAATGGGTGGAGCATAGGTCAGAATGTAAAGCATTCACCCTAGAACAACCTTATATAGTCCGCCAGATACAAATACAAGGCACGCCCTTGCTGACGTCACTTGCGAGGTCGAGAGTGAAACAGAATAGTCTACATTTCTCACATTTTTAAAACTACCCACCATGTCTCATTCCTGTGGATTACTTCTTTGTGGGTGTAACTATTTTTTTTGGCATGGTAATGAGTATATATTATGTTAAATAAAAAGTTATGATACTACCATCACAATAAAACCTACATGGGCTTTCTCATAAACTTTATCAAACATTTTTGAGGCACAAATCACGTTGCTACAAATATAGACTTTCCGCAATAAGCATCCTCTCTTCAGAATGCCATAAATTAATTTTAATAAAAATTACATATTTTATAATTTTTTAGAAAAATTATTTTATTTTTTATGTTTGTCTATGGTATGTATTATTTTAGACATGAAAAACCATGGTTCCCATGAACCTAACATTCATACATGATATAGGTAAAGTTATGTCTCGGCAACTGACAAACTTTCTTAAAAATCATAAAACATATATTGTTTTAATGTATCATGCTGTTCATATGAAACATTTATTAATCTTATATTTCACGGAAAAGAGATAATGCATAAACACCGCATCATCTGGAGGTAAAGAAAAAATTCCAGATGGTGTTGATACNATTTCACGGAAAAGAGATAATGCATAAACACCGCATCATCTGGAGGTAAAGAAAAAATTCCAGATGGTGTTGATACGGCAATATATGACATATTGAACAGCGAGTCTAGAGTTTTAGACGAATTGGTCGTTGAAAGCAAAACAGATGCAACTACAGTAATTCTTAACCTCCTTCTTTTGTATCCAGTGGGACTGGGAGTCAAAACCGTTTGACAAATTCTCATAAAACTGAAATATTTGAAATTGAACTCTGTTACAGAAAATTACAATTCATAAGGTTGGAAATAAATCTGTGTTTGCATCCTTCTGTTGTGACCCCAAGATGTTTTAAGAGAGATAACTATTGAGTCAGGATAAGTTTTAGCAATGGATAGTTGTGTCTCTTACGTTCTCTTTTCTAACGATCACGACACTAGTGGGAAACAGTGAGTAGTAGCAATGGAAAAACATTTAAATTTATAGACTGGAATATTATACTCTTATGTATGTACGCATGGTGTACTGTACACAATTACAGTGAAACATAAAAAGAATAAATGCCCTTTTATAATTGAATGAAAATATGCTATAGTTCTTACTTAAAACCAAAAATTTATACATGAAAATATTTTTACACATTTTGTAATGATTACTATATAATTTTGAAATGATAATACAGCAATATAATAAATACGGGGGGAAATACTAGTAAATATCATGACTACATTTTCACTCTTGGAAGTAACTGAAGAATGAATTTAGACACCGTTGAGCTCCAACTATAACGTCTTCGGTATCATCTTTTAAGATGTCCAAATAATATCCGTCCGTCTTCGTCATCGCCGTGCTTGGACTACTTACGACTGATGTCTGTACAAGAAACTGAAGTTGTTCTAGCTAAAGATATGCATAAACAATGCATAACATTTATTGTGACGGAAATCATAATGGGTATGTGTTGAACAGCAAAATATATCACTCAGATGATCGAATACCCATTATATCAATGGAATGCCTTTATTTGTTTTCAATGCGGAATAAATGTGAAATAATTATTTATTAAGGACTGTTTATGATAAACTGAAGACTTTTGAAAATCTGCTTAAGATATAATTGTATTCACATTATGTATTCTTCTGCCATATGTAAAGTAAACATTNAAGACTTTTGAAAATCTGCTTAAGATATAATTGTATTCACATTATGTATTCTTCTGCCATATGTAAAGTAAACATTGTAGTAGGCCCGATCCTAATTTTATCCTCGTCCTTCAAGTAAAACCATGAAATTATAAAAAAAAATTAAACAGTCAAAAGGTTTTAAAAAATATAGTAATACTTACACTTACACATTTATATGCATTACAAAACAGAAAGCAAATAAATAATTTCGGTATTCGCAACTCTTTGCCTATCACTTTTAATTGGACGTCAAAAAATGGAACTACTTTCCTTCCGTTGTTGCCAACTTAACTAGGTGCATGCCAGTCAGTGTGCCCGTTAAAATATACGCAGGTAGAAGCAGGGACCTTTTGCTAAGGTTGATTTCAAAAGTGCTAACTTTACCGTGAATAGCCTACAAATTNACGCAGGTAGAAGCAGGGACCTTTTGCTAAGGTTGATTTCAAAAGTGCTAACTTTACCGTGAATAGCCTACAAATTCTGAGAATGACTACAGAAGCGATTTGTGGTACAACAAGTCGAAATATGGCCTGTAAAATATAATTAAATAACGTTCTATGCTTTAAGAGAGTGACATTTTTACAAATAATCTCAAACACAAGCAGTGGTAAAATAGTGTGTATAAATCCAAGACGGCGTCCAACTTTCCCCTCTGAGGTACCACCTGTCTCCCACT
>NQII01001973.1:346842-365433 GCA_002778355.1 Clitarchus hookeri | reverse complement strand
GCGAGGTTGCCATCAATAAGTCAGGCAATCGATTGAGCCGGCCTGACAACCGGGCTTCTTCGCAAGGTCGCGAGCGACACACCGCCCTATGGGGGGTTGACGCCACGTCGAGGACGACTCGGAACGCACCGCAGAATAAACAAGAATGCAGAAGCAAAACGATCGCCTGTACCGTGAACTCCGCCCCGCACACGCCCGCAAAGTGGCGCCATCGGCCAGAGAAATGTTGGACCGCCCTTTGTCGTCCAGCGCCTGGTAACCTACTCGCCTGCCGGCAGCCCAGCCAGTAGAGGACCTTCTGCAGTACGTAGTGGCCAATCAGATTCGAAGCCCGTTCCCAGAGCATTGTGCAGCCAATCGGAGGATGAGGTAACCCACATCCAAGGAACCGCCACGCCGTGTCGTTTCTGTGTGCATACAGACTAGCTACAGAGTAGTCTGTCGCTAGTCTCTGAGAGTGGGCATTGTATTTGTCGACTACAGTACACTGCGAGCATCTTACTACTTGCTGTACTGCTGGTTGGATAGTACAGTCTATTCGCGGGTTTCCACACTTTTTTGTTACCCTAAAAGCATTTTGTATTAAATTGAACGTATACTTATATTTTGTCAATACATTAACGTATTTCACTTAGAATCAATATGAATAAAAACAGGGAGTATGTACGTGTGTTGGTAATGCCAAGTAAGTAATAGTTATTATGCAAGATATGATTACACAGAGTGCGCGCGAATGCAGCGTGCTGTCCCTCTGGTGTAATTTTCTAGACTTGGTCAAGGTTTGTTTGCACGAGGCAGAGGAATATCCTGGAAGCAGAACTTCAGCAGGCATTCATAAAAATTGGAACCGCGAATGACCTACAATGTTATGTACCTTGTTGGTAAAACCCTGATTATATTGCGACGGTGTACCTGAAACACCGCCCAATTCGTCGATAACTACGCTGCTGGGTTCCGCGCGCTACCAGGGCGTCGGCAATGGTGCGATCCAACACACCTGTCGACGCCCTGCGGTGAGGGACGGCAGGCGTGGGCGGGTCTACCTCGCTGCGAGCGCTATGCAAAACTGGACGACGGGCCGAGCGGGTTTNGCTGCAGTCGCCTTCTCGGCACATGGTCTGCGTTGCCTGGCGACGGCGCGACGCTTCGGCTAAGTCATCAGCATTTGAATTCTCGCCGGAAAGAAATCGACGCTGAACCTTCTGGTAGTTTCCGAAACGCCCGGCGTAACGGACTCTGGAAGCTTGCCAGACAACGCATAGCGGATCATGACAACTGGTCGAGAGAGAAAATCGAGGGAAGAGGGTGCATCACAGAAGTAACGCTAGATAAAATATATGAATTTATTTCTTTTATGGACAAGCTACCGTAAATATGTGATATTTGGGTAGTTAATTGTAATTTTTTAAGCCCTGTATTATTCAAATTTGTAATTTATATCTTAATCACTTTAAATTGTTTAAGTTGTTTTAGTACTATTTTTATACTTTTGAATGTGTAGTTTTTTAAAGCATTTTGAAAAAAGAAAAAAAATAGCCCTCAAGTATAAATAACGAACATAAGTTCGTATTTTTCATTTCTTACAACTTGAGAGAATTTTGTCATTTGTTCCTGTGGAATGGGTTTTTTTACTTAATTGTTCAATATATTTTTTATCTGCGCAAATTCTAAGTATTCATTGCGATATGAATGTCGTGGAAGGAGGAAGACGCTTGGCCTCTGTCATGAGGTAGATGGGTTTCCTCCGGGTGCTTCCACATCAATATTAGGAAAATAATTTAAGGATATACGGACCTGTTTCGGTTATTATCAACAGAGAAATATTCACACAAGTATAGTCCGAGCTACACTCGGAAATAATCATCACAGTGTGTAGGACGGTCCGTTGAGTAAATGAAGTTTTCTTTTGTAGCGATTGGATAAAAATGTTGCTGACGTGACAGGGGCTTATTCGTCCGGACGTAGCCAAAGAGAGACTTCGTCCGGTTGACCTCGGCACAGGAATACTTTATTAATATAAACAACCAGCTGGCCCAAGATTGTTGTATGATCGCTGAACTCGGCCCGATCGATTGCGTCGTGTATTTCCGCCTCGCCCATCGTCTTATCATGAATTCTTCAGCGCGGCACGAACCTTTCGAACGCGGCAGGAGATCGCAAGCGAAAATGGCCCTTGCAGCCAGGTCGTGGCATCGCATGACTCCGAAGGTGAAACATTCGTAAAATTTGTTACCCTGCACTGAAAAAAAATGTGATTAGGGTCCAAATATTTGTGCTCATAACTAATATAGACTGTTAAGATAGGGATAGCAATTAGAAAAGTTCATGGTATCGATTATATATTGTTAACCTACCAACTAACTGACTGTTTAGGTCAAGTCTACGCATTGATGAAATGGCATGTCGTTTCTTTTGCAATCGGCGTTCCCATTTTCTGATTGGTTGCGCGAAACTCTGGGAACGAGTCTAATGTCTATTTGGCTACTTATTCCTTATTGGCTGGAGTCCGCGGTATAAGGGGCTATTTTGCTGCTGCATTCTCAAGTACTCTGTGTTCTTGTCATGAAGACACGCGGACAGTTACTGAAGGAATGTCACGGGTGCGCACATATGAAACTGAAGTCTAGTTCGCACGTAAATCTTTTTGAGACAAACAGGTGGCCTTACGCACGATCGTGGCACCTTAACACATAGGTATGGAACTGCAGAATTTGCAGAAGTCACATTCTGAATAAACTCCAAGATGTTGTAGGCTCGTTTGACTTCTGTCATTGGCCGGCGGCCTGTTTGATACATCCCATGGACGCTTTCAGCCAATAGTAAAGGCTCTCTTGTTGAGCAGTCAATCTCCAGTGAAGCAGTCACACCCGTAACTAACGCCGTATAATTGTCGGTAGCCTATGAAATCATGGATTACGCTCAAGCAGTTATAGGATAGTGAAGTATAGCATGTTGCTAAATAATAAGAGAATTTTGCACGTCTCTGCGCATACAGCCACCGAACACATGAAAAGCCCTGTGACTTAGACGAAGATGAAGAAACAAAATTTAGAATGCCGATGTTGAAAGTCACTGAATGTTCCTATTAAAATATTAAGCAGTTTGAGTGTGGCACAGTTTTACTGACATCTAACACACGCTATGAATGAGACGAGTATATTCTCGAATGTATAACCATCAGTTCTGTTGATCTCTGTATTCCCGGGGACGCAGTGGCAGAGCGGTTGGCCTGCTCGCCTCCCACCAAGGCGAACCGGGTTCAATCCCCGGCTGGGTCACTCCCGGATTCTCGCAAGTGGGAGTCGTGCCACCCTATACCGCTAGTCGGCTGGTTTTCTCGGGGAGCTCCTGTATCCCCTTCCCTTATATTCATATCACCCTCGTCGGCTCTCAAGATCTAGTCGTTAACTGCCGATCAAATCTCTCAGCAACTCTGTATTCTCTTTTGCTGGCGTCATATTGATTCGCACAGCACCGGACACGCTTACTTTACTGTACAAAGTTCGTTACTGGCTGTCTCGCTGCCAATATGATGCCGAGTTGAAAGTTTGCCTATCCAATGATTTTTATATCGTATAATTCTATAGAGAAGCACCCGATTTTTGCGAAAATATTTAATGAACACTTGTATTTTATTACATTTTAGCTCAGATAAACTTTCGCGAATGGATGATTTACGTGTTACGCGCATTGGGTTTCTGTTCGCGAATCACACACTTATAATGTCGGGGTAACCTGAAGCAGATTCACCAGTCAAGTAAGAAAATATTTTCTCAAAAAAAACACGCTGTCAATAAGTAGAAGTAAACTGCTGATATGCCCGTAGGGTATTGAAATATAACATGAGCAAAATATTTTCACGAAATTCAGATTTACCTAATTGTTTAAAATGCATAATGTCTATTTGAGTAATTCACACCTTGAGTATATCTGGCGTCATATTACGTTGCACAGAACCTAATAAACACTGCTGTCGAAATAATCTTTCTTTTCCCACGTCTTCAAATAATGCGGATTTCGTAATGCTATTGCAAACCTCATATTACTCAGTTTAATTCAACCAACCTAATATTGCGTCGGCAATACTCAAAGGGTTAAGTATGTATTTATATATTTTATTTTTTAAAACATAATATTTTACAGGTAACTGTAAAAAATTATTTTTTTACAGAAAATAAATAACATACCATAGGCAGTCAAAATTATTTTACTATAAAATCGTTACCAATTAACTTATCGTAAACTTACGAAGTACGCACATAATAATACAGTTTCTTTATCACATCATTGTAAAAGTTAAATTTGAAGAAAATTTCTAGCTCTTCGAAATTACATTTAATGCTCAGCGAATTCGAATACGACTAACATGTACTTACTTTGTCGTCTAATTATCAATGGAAGTTAATCATATTTGAAGAACGTCTCGAAATCTGTGAATTTCCTCAGAGAGAATCCGTACAAGGAGAAATAGATTAAATTCGCATGTAACCGGGATATGGGATATATTTATTAGGTATGGAAGATATACGGAAAAAGAGATAAAACCTTTTTGTGGTGGCTGTTAAAACTTTTAAATTAACTCATATGAGTTGTTAATTAAAATGTTTTTCTTTGTGAACCACTGCCCGATGAGCCATTTTTAAAAAGTAAGATATTTCTAAGGGCCGTAAGACTTCTTCTAATTAACTGTAATTTTCACATGACCAACTTTTTGTGATAATGTTTCATGTAATCAAAGTCTTCGGCATTTTGGAATATCTAGAGACCATTTCGCATTTTAAAAAGGCAAAAAAGCTAGACTCCACAGTATTCTACATACTCGAGCAGAAGCCACTTGTTCATTGGCTGCCGCCAAAGGCAGTACTCACTCTATTGTTACATCCGGCCACACAGAATAAATCTAGAAAAATGCTGAATGTTTACTATTGGTTGCGAGTTCTGCAGGGCGTGTCGATTGGGTGCGGGTCCAATGATAGACGTGGAACAAACACATATGCCTTCTTATGTGCCGTCTACCTTGGTACCGAATTATATCGCGAAATTTTAGTGTGTCTAGCGAATATCTGTCATAATTATACAAGGTGTCTCTCCGAGCACAGTTATTTTGTGTATTGTTATTCTAGTAAAATTATTTTTCAACAAATTTATTTACATTTGCTGAATCTTATATCATCAGTAGATAACTCTTTACTAAGGCGAGTTACAAGAAGCCTACGTAAGTTCACTTAGTTCACTTAATATGTGCTCCATATTTGTAGAATTTTTTTGAAGTTAAATAAATTTTCATGTTTCTATAGATTTTATCTCAACTGCATTAGTACCGAAATCTCATACTTTCACTATTGTTACCTTGAAAAAGGACACTGTACAACTTTCATGTTTCATACAAAAAGAATTCCAAGGAAGTTGGCCCATTAATACCAGAACATGATATAAGTGTGCAGATGTGCTTTGCTAAAGTTGTATTAACAATAATAATCAAGAATTACCACTGAAGAGGCATGTAAAGTCAAAAACGAAAACTAAAAAATGCAATAAGTTGATATAAATGCAAAAATTTTCAGAGGAAATATGGTTTTGCCTTTGCAGAAACACAAATATATCTGCTTCATGTGTGTTAGTATACGAACAGACATGTGTTATTTCGTACGATGAACACAAATAGCAATACCTATAGGTAGGGCCAGTGACTTTTCGCGCAAAAATCGGAGCACACAGTAGACTTCAATACTATATACACACCTCAGCTATTGTTATACCTCCACTGGCTGCTGATGCCGTGTCCGTCTTTGACCAAGCCACTCAGGACTAAGTAACTCCTACACTGAACCTTCGTGATTCGTGCGCAAACAGTTAACACGGGCTGGAACATTTTTTTAGCCAATCAAAGAAGCTGGGTGACCCTACAGTGACTTGGACTGTATCTTGTTTCGAAATCTTTTCGTGAAATATCACTGCCTCCACCTATAGGCTATTCACGGCAAAGTGAATACTTTTCAAAGCCCTCTCATTTAGAATAATTGTCAATAAATGTATTTTATTTTAGCCTTAGACGTTAACTTCCAAGTGCGGTGGAAAATACAAAATGTGTTTATTACTTACATGCCTATATTTATTTAAAAAACTGGTTAAAGGATTTAAAAAATGGCTGAAAGGGAACAGTAACTAGGGCATCAAAAGTGCTCGCTTTACCTGGAAAGGTCTGTACAAAACTGTCGTTCGTGATCCTATCTGCAATTTTATTTTACTTCTAGAGACTCTATGATTTTCGCGTTATAATTGAGTAACAAGTTAGATGGCAGACGAGTATATGTTTGTTTCACGTGTGTCATTGGGCATCCGCTTATCAGACACACCCTGCGCGACTCAGGACCAATATAAAATATTCAACACTGTGGTGGCTTCATTCCTTGTGGCCGGGTGTAACAGGAGAATGAGTTCTGTCTGTGGCGGTAGCCAGTGAACAAGTGACCTCTGCTCGAGTGTGTAGATGGCTGTGGTGCCGTCTTACAACGCGAAATGGTAGGTTCTCTACTTATTTACGAGACAAATTGTTATTGAGCCAAGCATTGTGTTTGTGCTGTTGTAGGAAATACGTTTGCTTCGAAAGCTCAACTTCTGCCAAGTTAAGTCTCTCCTTCAGAATGTAGTATGAAATATACGAAAGAATGTTCTGAGAATTAGTACAGCATTTTAGTATATTACTATTCTGATAATCAATTACTGTAAAGTGCAGTAAAGCTTCTTCTCTATATTTTAAAGTTTACGATAGTGATATACTTTCGTGTATAAATGCATCATTTTTATTTTGTAAGTAATACGATCATCGCAAAATTTTATAAAAAAATATATATTTAATTAAAATTGGAATAGACTTCTTTTGGTCAAATGTCTCCAGGTTCCAATTCATTTTTCCATATTTTCCGTGATTCTCGTAAAACGCGTTTTTCTTTTAGTAAATATACATTTACAAAAATTCAACTCCACGCTAAAAGTTTCTGCGTTGTTGAAGAGAAAAGATGGGCTACAAGTGTTGCAGACAGAGGCGCCCTCGTCGCCACCGGCTGTTACGCCGAACGCGTCCTCAAGCAAAGAGTACAGGAGGAAATTTCCGGACACGGTGATATCCAGCAGCAAGTTGTGTCATTGGCTGGCTGTCTACGCTTCCCTCCCACCCATCACGTCTACCAATCTCCGAACACCGCCCACACAACATTCTCGATCCCACAACGCCTCCACCCTACCTCCTCGCCAACTCTGTGTAATATCCTTCGGTCCGCAGTTCGTTTCCGGGTACGTACGAGGGCATTAAGCTCCGGGAAGTGTCTGGCTGCTTCCCACCGTTCCAGAGTGGATAGTCGCGTGGGTGGGTGGAAGTAGTATTTGCATGGCGAGCGCTTGTTTCGCGAACAGCGAAGGGCTGAATGAGCTCCACGTCGAAGTGCTCTGCAGACGCGGAAGTACCACGCGCCCGACTTCCAAAAGCCTGTTTTTTGCGAAGCCGTACCGTAACTTCAACTACACCCATCGCCGTGCATTCTCCTACTTATGAAGCTCCCAAAAAAATAAAATATATCATCTTCAGCGAGCGCGTTTGTTCGCATACATCCCACTCAAAATGGTGAACACGAAACAATATTGAAGTAAAGAGAAAACTTGTTGCCAGCAAGAAGAAAATAAGCATTTTCTATGTAATCGCTATAGACCCGGGCCCGCTGCAGCCGAGCTGTTAGACTGCTCGCCTCCCACCAAGGCAAACTGGGTTTAATCTCCTGCTGGGTCACTCCCTTATTTTCACAAGCGGGAATCATGACGGACGATGCCGCTGTTCAGCGGGGTTTTTTTTCGGGGATCTCCCGTTTCCCCCTCCTTTTCATTCCGGCGCTGCTCCGTTCTCACCGCATTTCGCCCTCATCGTCTCTCAATACCTCGTTGTTACGAGCCGCTCAAATCTCTCAACTCGACTAGAGACGCTGTCATTTCGTGCCATAAGACGGCACCAAGCAAGACTCCGCTGGCATCTACACATTCGAGCAGAAGTCACTTGTTCAGTTTCAGAAGATACGACGCGACAATAAAAACGAATACTCAAAACAGACAATAATGCAAGATTTCGCAGCAACACAGAATACAGAACATGAAAATATTATGTACTTGTCAATGTGCATGGAAAATGATCATAAACAAGTAATCGAGATAAAACAAACTGCAATGTTGAAACATACAAGAAAACTAACCTTAGATCACACAACAAGACAGTACAGGCTGTTCACGGTAAACGGGGCGCTTTTGAAAGTCATTCTTAATATCTACTTGTATGCACGTTATGTATTCTTACTATACGTAAAATTAACGTTGCCATGGTCCTCATCACTTGATTCGTACGTCGGTCAAATTAAATTGTGAAATATTATTATAAAAATACACATTTTACACAGTCGCTAATTTCCAATCTAAAATGCAATTTAAAAATCATAAAACATAAATTTAATGATTTCAGCATTCATGTGTTTATTGAACACTTTTAATACGAAGTTAATACATGGAACTATTTTCTCTCCGCCATGTGCAGGAAGGGACAGTGACATTTTTTAAGTTGTTTATTTCACAAGTTCTCCCTTTCCCGCGACCAACCTTTAATATCGAAAAACTCAACACTGATCATTAAACAATATTTCCCGTCGTTTTACGGTCTGGAATCTGTCCCCATCCTCAGGTGAGACACGGATGCATTACTCAATCATAGTATATAATAAGATACAGACCATTTAAATAATTAACACATTGAGGTCTGCACAAATTTACTGACACTCAAGACAAATTAGAAGTGAGTCACCTACATCCACTACTGCAAGAACACCGGTTCTGTTCATATGTCTGTTAGAACTCACCATCGTCCTATTGGTCCATAGCACACCGTACACTACACTGTACTTTACAGCGTTCATTATTGGCCGGTCATCAACCAATGGAGAGCAGAGCTGATATTGACCCAGTCTAGTGTCCTTTATCGTATAAAAGGATTTACAATCAATCATGTCCCTTTAAGTAGCTATAAAAAAAAAGAAATTCTGTCGTTAGCAATATTGCTGTTACTGCGCTGTCGTGTTCTTGCGATGCCGTGTTAAACACTAGGCGAACAAAGACTGCATATCCACGCGAGTTTTGTTCTGAACAACAAAGAAATTTTCAAATTAACTTTGCGCGAGCTATACTCGAGCATGGTATACAAAGTATTACTACAAAATCTTTCAAAATTCGTGTTACAATGTTCTAGGGCTGGTGATACACGTTAAGTGGAACAACTTTTGATTATAAACACGGGTTCGGAAACAATTAGTTGCGTTGCTAGAGGGCGTGAGAATATTGTGGTAGGCAACCCGCAAATACAACGTGGTGTGTAATATCATTCGAAAACTACCGGAAATGATATTGAGGGGAGCATTTGAAGTAATTGGCTTACATTGTTGGCGGTGTTTTGGTTTTGTGGTGTTAAATGGGATCTGGTGGCTGTTGTTTACAAAATGCGTTTCACTCTTCACACGTTTTACACTAAGTACAGCACGGCGGCCGCCTTCTCGGAAGCACAATCGACAACGACGGAGGACACTTTCTTCAGTCGCCTCTACTACATCTTGAGCAGCCTTAATGTGTGTGATAGCGACTTGGATTAGCCCGATGAGGGTGATTTCTGAATGCACGCCAGTCTCGTACACTAGCGACTTCACGTAGCTCCCAGAGAAAGAAGCCCATCTTGGTGAGATCTGGAAAACGTGGATGCCAAGGTACAGGCCCACTAACGATGTAAGTATTCGTTTCCACCCCCGTGTTTATAAGCAAACGTTCCACTTAACGTGTGCTACCAGCTCTAGAATGTTGAAGCACTAATTTTGAACAATTCTGTATTTATTGTTGTTAAATTAAAAAGTATAAATATAGTCCTGTAAATGACTCAAACCGGATATTCTCTACTCCCACGTCCATCGGCTGAACACAATAAAGCGTGATATGCCACTCGTCAAGTAGCCCTGCCATTGTTCTAGAGCCTAATAGAGACATAATTTTCCCACTGTAAACTATAGGTAACATTCACTGAAGTGATCTCAGGTTTATGGATCACAGCTCTTTCTAGGAATCTAAGCGCAACCACTGTCCTGTGAGTGGTACGACCACTTACGAAAGGCAAGATTTATGTTCTTTTCACTATTATATATAAGCCTCATTATGTACCCAATGTAAATATTTCTGCATTCATATAATCAAGTGTACACAAGTTATAAAGGCCTTTCAGCGAATAATATATAGTGGTAAATAACAAAACCTGATAAATTATAAACTCACCACCATGGTCAGTTGTATCTATCGTTCACATAAAGCAACAGTTTAATTTTGCATTTATAATGTCAAATTACGTAATTGTGCCGATTCACTATTTGTTACTTCCAAGGTCAAACTCGTGTTCTAACTGTCAACACACACGTATTCTATTTTTAAACGACGCCATTTTAAATGTGGCATTATTCCACAACAACTCGCGCACAAGCTGCATTCCACCATTCGTCTCAAGTGACACCTGGCCACAGAGTAGATAAAGACACAGAGACGATATGACGTGGCGGTTCCTTTGGTGTGGGCGTACTCAATATCTGATTTGTTGTGCGAGGGTCTGGGAACGGGCCTTGTGTCTGATTGGCTACCGCGGGCAGCGAAAAGTACCCTATTGGCTGGCATGAGACGCCAATTGGCGAACGGCGTTGCGATATGTTGCTGGATAGTGACGCCATTTTGGTGGCGTGTGCGGCTGGAGTTCGTGGAATAAGCGGCTATTTTACCTCTGTATTCTTATTTACTCTGTGACTGACGATCCTCCACGAACAACCAGGACTGGCACCAGTAAAGCCAGTAAGACACAGCTGCTCTCTTGTGGCAAATTTTACAAAATATAATTGTCGTTTTTTACATAAAATCTTCTCGTTTTGGGGTTTTTTTTTTCACGTTACTGTTTCATAAATAGAAAAGTTGTGAGTTGTGACGTTCTTCTATTTATGAAGCGAAATTAAATAGTACAGGACGATCATAAACCATTTGTAATTACACTAAAGTGGATTAGAAAAAACCCATTCCCATTTCAGAGGATAAATGTTACTAAAATAAGTTAAATTTTGACACTTGGTCGTATTATGAATTGCAATGCACCTTCTCTATACTGGTCGAGTAACCAGGGTTATCCCACACTAAACACAAACTTGTCCTTAAGTAGGTACACTCAGGATGCTATTCCAGGAACCTGGTACGCTGTAAGCTGGATTCCTATCAACTACGGTAGTGGAATCAACGAAACAAATGTTATCTTTTGAAACTGTGGTATATAGTAAAAAAAAAAGTAGCATTCATATTTGAAGTGGTTACAGGTTACGAAGAATATGACCATAAAACACAGACATGTGAAAAATTATGAAAAGTAGTTAATCCTAAAAATTATTTTCTTCAGTACTCTAAATACACACACAATTAAGCTTAGGAATAACAAACAAATTGACGTTTCAAATGTTTATGTTACATTTTAACAAATAAATTAAGTATTTCATCTAGGGTCAAGTTGATAGTTGAGTTTAGAGATTTGGGCGGCTTTTAAAACTAGGTCTTGAGAGCCGATGAGGGTGAAATGAGGTGAGAATGAAGCGGCGCCGGAATGCAAGGGCGGGGGCTAAACGTGAGATTCCCGAGGAAACCATCTAACCAGTGGCATCGCCCGGCACTATTCCCACGTGCGAAAATGCGGAGTGACCCGACCCGGGATTGAGCCCGGTTCACCTTGGTGGGAAGGCGAGCAGTCTAACCGCTCAGCCACCGCGTCCCCTTCATCTAGGGAGCTATAACTGTCTTCACCCGGTTCGCGACGTCCACCTGGATGCTAGCTAGCCGAGGTTCGCCGTATCCATCCTCTCACTTGCTTTGAATAATAAACAGGCACTGTATAAATAACACACCACAATAGATTTGTTGTTGCTTCGTAGGAATAGGAACAAATTAGGCGCCATTCGCCAGAGGCAAGCGTGCGCCGCTAATAGCTCTATCCATGGCCGCGCTTATAATGACATCAACATCCGTGGCTTTTTGTTTCCCCGCGAATGCTGGCACGCGTCACAGAATAGCTGCGCGCGGAAAATAATTGACGCAGACATTTTAATTAAAAGAACTCTTGTGCACAAGGACGTAAATAGTATGACACTATTACGTTGCTATTTTATTCATGGAGTTATATATATATATATAAACTGCGTCGGTCAAGTGAAGCTGTGATATTATTACAAAAGTAAATATTTTACAAATTTGTTGAACTTTACAATTACATGCAATAAATAAAACAGGAAGCAAATAAAATCTCTTCGGTGCTCACAAATGTTTACCAAACACTTATAATTCATGCCCGTTAGAATATATAATGTTACCGGCAGTGACATTCTTCAATATATTATTATATTAAATATATATCATATATGTTTCAATATATTATTTATTCATATTCAATTTATATGCATGTATATGTTGGTGTATGTGGGGATTTCCACAGCAGGTGGCTTTAATTTAAGTGAGTGAAGAGATTTGGGTGGCTCTTAACAGCGACGTATTCTGAGCCAATGAGGGTGATGGGATGGGGGTGATTGAGGTGAGTATGGAGCAGCACCGGAATGAAAGAAAGGGGGAAACGGGAGATCCCCGAGGAAACCCGCCGACCAACGAGATCGCACGGCGCTGTTCCCACTTGCAAAAATTCGCGAGTTACCCGGCCGGGGATTGAACTCGGTTCACCTTGGTGGGAGGCGAGCAGGCTAACTGCTCAGCCACCGAGGCCCCAGGTGGTTTTAATAATTTACTCTGTTCACGGGAGAAAACCGCGCCCAAAGGTAAGTCCCTTACGTGGTGGGAGACATTGTTCGTTGTTGAAATTACATACATACATTCCGCAGTCTCATGTATAACTGCTGCCAATATCATTAAACAAAATCACATAACACTGAGTGTTACACTGATGTTTGTACAACCACAAACAAAAATATTTTTGAATTTCAATTCTTACATTTATAGAGAGTGAGTGTGAAAAACACTGAAAAACTAAGCTTGAATATTTCTTAAGAAAAAAAACAAGTAGAAAACATATGTACGACATATTATCGACGATGATTTCTTTAGTGTTGTACGCGCTCTTCAAGGTGGAACTGAAACACAAGTTTATTGTAAATATTACAAAAAAATATTTTTAATGGAACAATGATATCCAGGATAACGATTCAGTTATCTGACCCGTTGAAGTTGTCGGCGGGCATTTTGAACAACTACTTAAAGGAACAATACGATATGGGTTGTTGCGTTTTGCTTGCCTACCAGATGCAGTAACGCAACGGTCTCGACCTTAAAGTATGAATTCTTCGTAAACGATAGGGTTTATAGTGGTAACACAAAGAGAACCTATTTCGTTTATTTTAACTTGCTCAATTATAATTCGTACAGATCTGAAAAATTCGTGTATTCATTTTGGAACAAGCAAGTATTGGAAAACTCTTACTTTTTTGCCTCCTTTGCCATTGGTCCACACGTTATTTGACACATCCTGGGAAACCTTGGACCAATGATAAGCATAATAGCAAAATGCACGCCTAATCATCGCCCTCCACTGTGGCAGCAAGCAACAAATAGGCAATTGATATATGCACGATTGCATACAAGACCGTGGGTTCTAACCTAGTGGTCGTTGAAATCGGGAATTTTTCAGGTCCTTAATAGTCTGTCATAATAAAACCAATTAAGCTTTGGCATCACATGCATTTATTTGACAACAGGCTTGCAGCTCTTATGGTCTCTATGGAGTAAATTTATGGTAGTGACTGGTTTTCCAGTAGTAGCACATTCGTTTGATTGGCTAATGCGAGTATTGAGCCGTTTTCTATTGGCTGGGTTGCTGGCTGGCAGGTAAGTTATGTTACCAGGAGCTGAGTTTCGACATGTTGCTGGCCAGTGTTGCCATTTTTCTGGCGCCTACGGCTGGAGGTCACGGCTATTTCGCTTCTTTATTCTTAACACTTTAAGGAATAAGCCCCAGGTCTCTCTCTACCAGGCCAACGATAGAATTACAATTTATCTGCCCTTGCATACAAAACTCTCATGTATATTCTTCCATTGCTTCGCTAGTTATTATGAAGTTATTGGATGAACACTTTAAAACGTCGGTTTTAAATTTCACCATCAAAAACTTAGTTTTATTTCGGGTACCAAAGTGAACATGATGTACTGTACATCGTGTAACACATGGCAGGTGTCTGTAATTGGGACCCAGTCAGTTCATCTACTCATTATCTGACGGTGTTGGTAAGTATAAATGCACAACCCAGTAGAACTGGTGCTCCTGTAGTGGAATGTAAAGACGGCCCACTTCTATAGCGTCTCGTGACACCCAATAAATAGGGGCACGTGTTATTCGCGAAAAGATTTCAAGACAATTTTTACTCCAAAACACTTTAGTTCATATGCAGTTTCGTGGTCGGATGATTTTAAATGTCTCGTGCTTCAAGTGCCTGCCCGCGAATCATGGACGTTCGTAATCGGAGTGCTTTATTCTGATTGGTCCAGTCAAATAAGAACATGTCTTCTCACGTAGACGCTTGGCCAATAACCAAAGGAAGTTGTGTTTGTAGACGTAGGATACTGAAGTATTGCATGAGCATAAATATTTCCGCGAAAAAATGCATGACTCTGCCAATAAATATGCGCAAACATTAAAGTTACGCATTCTAAGGCGTTATAATCACCACTGCGGGCCCAACCCGTACTGGCTGGTTGCTAAGGGAACGATCTGATCATACAAAGACAATCATTATTTTGACAATCTGAATTATACCTTTGCCAGAACATGCATTGTAACCAGAGCGGATCCATGGTTGTTTGAGACGTGCAACCACATCGGGTGCCGTAAATGCCAAATTGGTATGGTAAATAACATTTCTAAATTACGAGAACAATAACATATAGAACAATTTTGCTTGTCTAACTTACTTTAATAATATAAAATGATCTTAATGTTTGTGTGTATAAGCTCTTGCGATTTCATAGATAAAATAACTACACGCAAAATATCGGTGATTTATATCCGGAAAAAATTAGTTTCTTTGCACATTTTGTTTCTGTTTCCAATCGCGTGCAAACAGCACTGCTGTCTTCTGACTGAAAGTACGCTCCTCTGCAGAAGCAAACTGAACAACGTCGCTGACAGGGTACTTGCCAATTTTCCAAGTAAAAGGGGCCGCGGTGGCTGATCGGCTTGCCTGCTTGCCTCCCACCAAGGCGAACCGGGTTTAATCCCCGGCCGGGTCACTCCGGATTTTCGCATGTGGGAATCGTGCTGGACGATGCCGTAGGTGAGTGGGTTTACTCGGTGATCTCCCGTTTCTCCACCCTTTCATTCCGGCACTGCTTCATGCTCACCTCGCTTCACTCTCATCGGGTCTCAAGATTTCGCTGTTAAGAGCCGCCAAAATATCTTCACTGACTCACTGGAAGTAAAAATAATGAGTGTGTGGGTTACGCGATCATTAATAAGGGAAGCCAATCATGAGGCTACCCCTAAGCCTAAAAATAAAGTTTATCATTGATATTTAGTGAGCTTAGGCCGTTACTCCATAATTTTAGTGGCCGAACAACTGACGTGAATGAACAATTGATTATTTTTGGGATATACGTTTTACAGGCGTGATGTGTTTTAATGGCAACTGCGTCTGCATATTCTTTAGAAACATGGAAACAGAATATGACCCACAAAACAACTGACGAACATATAACTGATTGCGTAGTTCTAGAATCAACCTTTGAAGTAAAAAAACCTCGCTACAGCATATAACTTAAATGTATTTTACATAAACGCTAACTGTAGTAACTAAAGTATTGTTGGCTGGAAGCTGAAAAGAGTAGTTCCTTTTTTAGCCGTTTAACTGAAAGTAAAGTTTTATAACTAATTAAAATGAAAAAAAAATTTTCTTTTCATTTCAGAAAAGTTAAACTTATTATCGGCTTTAAAATGCAATTTTTTTCATAACTTTATGGCATCAATTGGTACATTCATGAAAACCGATTGCTGGATTCTCGGCAGTGTTCATTTTCACAAACGGCGGATAGATACGGAGAGTGTAAATGAAAGAGAACACAAGAATAACTTTCAAAAGTTCTCAGAAAATAATAAATCAGTAGTATTGTTCTTATCGATCGCGTGCCAATAATTTATTCCATCGTCCACAGCAAAATGTGTAAATATTATTATACAAAAATATAAATTTGTTGGGGTCGTATTTCCTGAACCTCCATTTTCTCTGTAAGCTACATTTTTTATGGAAAATCTTTCAAAATAAATGAAGCGTTTAACTAATTTATTGTTATGTATTCATTTTTCGCCAATAAATTATACACAGCCCAACTGCAGGTCATAATGAAAAGTTAATTAACAGCAATAATATAACAATAGACTCACCCCTAGAAATTTTTATTTCGTTCATTTGCTAAACATTAACGGTGCGCCCAGAATAAATATTCATTATTCTGTATTTTCTAAGGACTCATCAACATTCATACATTTTATGTATTGCCATCTGATAAAATTAAAACTCTGTTCAGTTGTTTCTGTATAACCACTTGTCTAAATCGCTATTTTACTGTTTTCGATAATGCAAAAAATTAAAAACTTAAAATGGAAAAGAACTTTCGCATTGAAAAGATTATTGTGTGCTACTTCAAGTCATTACTTAATCTCACAGGTAGTTTTCCTTTGTATTTATTGAATTTAAAATCTATATATATATTTTTAATTTGTGAATATGTGTTATCTTCCTAAAAATATTCTTCTTCTAGGTATGAATTTCAGTGAGTTATAAAGCAAGATTTCGTAGGTTGCCTTAACTCATTTTTGTGTTGACAGTTTGGTTTGTAGCTATAAGAACTACTTTGATTACTATCTTCTAACGCTAGATGGTAAGTTCTCTAGAGCTGAACCATTCATAGCCCAGGGCTGTAGCATCTTTTAAGAATCAGTCACTCACATGGAAGAACCTTGAGCACTGAGACTCGGACAACATATAATATTTCTGTGCAACATGTACGCGATCGCGGATGCATTGTCGACATTCGTTCTTTATACAATGCATACAGGTTCGCGTTACAAGATGGTGCCAAGCTAGACTACACAACCCTCTACATACTCTCGAGGAAGGTCGCTTATTCATTGGGCGCTAAACATAACTGGACTATATTGGTTACATGATTAGCAAGGAGCGTCGGATGAGCCAATATCCAAAGATGCGCATGAAACTTACAAACACTTGTATGCCGCCTACCTAGGTCCCGAATTATAACACGAAATAACCGGGTCTCCGTAAACGCTAAACGTGTAAACTACTTACATTCATCACAAGTTCCCTGGTGTCTTCGTCATTGAGCACAGAGTATTGAAGAATACGGAGGCGGATCAACTGCTTATGCCGCGAACTGCTCCTGCACACGCCAGCAAAATGGCGTCACTTGCCAGCAACATTTCGGGACGCCGTTCGCCAATAATCTATTCGTAGTTTCTTCACACTTTTTAAATCGAACCTTTGAAAAATCACCCCATGTTCGACGTGTTTAATTGTTTCCTAAATATGCCATAAATTACAATCGTTTTATACTTGTGCAAACATAAAAGTACTTTATTTTGGTGAAATCAAACTTTTTCTCATATTTTGTTTAAGAAATTTTTACATTTCAAATTGTAATTAATACGAATAAAGACAGAAATAAAACAGGTGCTTTGGTAATACCTAGTTATAAATAGTTCTTGTGCAAAACATTATTATATTAAATGAGCATAGAATGCGGTGCATTGTACCTTTGGGTATAATTTTCTGCTGGACCCGGTTAAGCTTTTATTTGCACGAGGCGGAGGAATATCCTGAAAGTAGAACTTTAGCAGGGCGTCAGAAAGTGTGAAGTGACCGTGGACTGACTATACGTCGTTTATCAGCCGCGATGTTGCGCATGTCCGATACTCTGCACTTTCTCGCCGGGACAAAAAGCTCCTCTTTTCCCACCCTCCGTGCATCGTCTGGGCGACTCCCTCGCGGGGGGTGAACTCGAGAAAAACAAAGGAACTGCGATTATAAGCCCGAAAGAAGCGGCCCCACGACCAGGCTTAGGGAACTACGTTGGCGTGAGAAGGGGGGTGGCAGGGTTGTGCAGGAAGATCTGGACCACTGTGGGGTTCCAAAACTCTTCTTTCGTGGCCGGACTTATTCTCCGCCCTGATCTTTTGTGAAGAGACAAGACACCATCCACCAAACCCCACCCCGTCATTCCCCCCTTCTTCCTTCTTTCCTCCTTCGCCAACATGCCGCAATCTGGCCGCAAAACACGGGGGCTGCGCTCGGAGAGAAAGAGACGGATTACTTTGTTTTTCCGCGCGGAAGAGCCAGACAATGGACCACTGGCTCATTCGAGGGCTCTCTTCTTATTTTCGATCGTGGGGAGGTTTCTCTGGCACTTTGACCCCTGTCTTCCATGACCCCCCCCCCCCTT
>NQII01001973.1:192657-346833 GCA_002778355.1 Clitarchus hookeri | reverse complement strand
CCCCCTTCTCGACACCAAAAAACTCCTCCCAGGGGGACGAAACGATAGTGATCCGATGTCAGTCGCGGCTCGGGGTCAACAGCTCTCATCACCGCAGCTCTGAGAAATAAAAATAAAAAGGAAAAAATTATATTCCTTTAACACCGCCACCTTCACCTCCATACGCGAAATCTTTTATCCCACCGCCTAGGGATCGCATTTCTTTACTGTGCTTTTAACTACACCATTCGTGAAAGAAAAAAAATTCAGCTATTACGAGATAATGTATCGTGCGAATGGGGCCACGGTGATGTAGTGGTTAGAATACTCGCCTCCCATCTAGAAGAACCGGGTACCATTCCAGGCGACGTACTCCCGGATTCACGCATGTGGGAATCGTACCGGACGATGCCGCTGGTCATCGGGTTTACTCGGGGATCTCCCGTTTCCGCCGACCTTGATGCATTCCGGCGCTGCTCCATACTCACCTCGCTTCACCCTCATCGTCTCTGAAGACCTCGATGTTACAAGCTGCTTAAATATCTTCACTCACTCACTTCATCTTGAAAAAAAAATTAACTGCTTGTTAATTTTCAGTGCACTTTCAACATATCTGAAGGTTAAAACTTGAAGCAATAAGCTCATATGTAGGGTAGACTGGGTACGGTTGTGCCATTTTGCATTTGATCAGCCATAGTTTTGTATGTATACCAGTTAGCTAAACGAAAAGTGTTTTTTCGTATAATTTCTACGTAACCCTAGATATAATTAATTAAAACTTTATCCCTAAACATAATGGTTTGCACACAGGAGCAAGTTTAAAAAAAGGGAAAATTTCACAGCCGACCACACCCCAGGGGCCGTTGTGACAGTACTTGGGGTCAAAAGTGACAGGTTTAATAATACTCTGAAATGGTCTGAAATCACTTTTATTGCAACACTCTAGCATTAAAATTGCATAATATTCTTTTGAAAAGAAAAGGAACAGAAAAAAGTATGTTTGGGAATACTTCAATCACTTGTAACTAATAAGGCACTATAGCATTTAAATACATAATAGGTAATTATTAAAACCAGTCTTCGCATTATAATGAGTCTCAAAATTTGTGTTTTACCTAGAAACTAGCATAACTATGCATAATCAAAATATAAAAGAAATGTTAATTAACATCATAAATATCAAAATTATCTTTCTAGATAGAAACTTGCTTTACAGGAACTATTTAAGATTAAAAATAAAACATTAATAAACGTAACCTCAAAATCTTTTAAATAAAAACACGACTATGCGTTCTTCAACAAAAAAATAAACATCTTTGTATCAACATCTTAACAAGGACATTCGATTAATTTGAAACATTTCTGCTGCTTGTCGCAGAGATACACCTCGTTTTGGTTCAATATATGCATTTTCGTATTGAGTAATGTCTTGCCTCCCCCTTTCGGTCTTCCGCGAGCGTTGTCTGGGCATCTAAAACAATAAAACACAACTTTTACTTATGTCACAACCGTACCCAACGCACTTTTTTTCATAATAACAAACACCATGCCAAAATNAATAATCTATGCACAAAGTAATCACTGCTTTTTATTTACTAATGTATATGTTATATAGATAAATAACACTTAATACTCAATCTGTATACATGTAACAACAATTATCAAAAGAAATCGAACAAAAATACTTACTTTTGACTGTCAAAAACAAATGCGGGTCTCTCCTAGCGTACGCAGCGCGCAGCGGCTGACGCAATACTGTGACACGGGTTCAGACACGCAAGCCCCTCCCTTCGCCGTTACCACAACTAGCTAATCCGTATACTTTGGCTAATATTTCTACTGTCACTTTCGTACCCTGGCACAACCGTACCCAGTCTCCCCTACTTCAGGATGCACTACTGTTAAAATTTGTTTTTAAGGAAAAACACGCATTGAGCCCATTTATGATTACTTCCAACTCTCCTGAAGTCCTGCTTAAGTTTTACTTTCAGGATATTCCTCCGCCTCATGCAAGCAAATCACAGCTAAGCCTAGGAAATAACGCCAAAGAGCAACGCATTGCATTTGTATGCACTCAGTTTAATATTATTTTACATGAGAACTATTTATTACTAGTCATAACCAATACCCCTATTTTCTCCCTACTTTTATTCTATATTAATTATATGTTAAATATTGTAATCGTTAGATAAAATAGATGTAAATGTTTAATTCAACCAGAAATATGATATTTTTATGCAAACAGAAGTGTCCTCTTGTGATAAACGGCATTTTTAGGAAACAACAAAACATGTTGTAGATGGGGTTATTTTTCAATGTTTCATTTCAAAATGTGCGAAGACACTGCAAACAAACGCTATTTACAGTCTCGCTGTTTCAGTAATGTTTACCGGTGCCTCGCAATAACAATGTTATCCATCAAGAAGTAGGTTTCTTAAGAAAAAAATATGATTGTAAATAAGCTTAAGTTAACACGAATGATTGCGTATCCTGCTATATATCTAAGGTCAATATGATTGAGACTTCGTCAATACTCGGCACACAATTGGCTGACGACCAGCCAATATCGAAATTTCTAGCGAGTCTAATAGGACATCTATTTCGATATCAGACATGTTTGAAGGTCCAGCTTCGGAAGTTATTACTGTTGCTAGTCCATCTGTTGTTGAATGTCCTGTTGCAGTCGTGCCTTATTTTTTTTTTTTTTATATAATCGCGATGTTCCTCCTACCTCAAAGAGAGAATTACTTCGCCTTCGCACTTTCTTTCCGGAATTACTAGTGGTCACACGTTTGAATAGTAGAGCAGTGCGAAATATTATGGTCATGTACTTATTTAGGCTAGGTGGTGGTTAACTATTGTGAGGTTAATATGTGTTGTTTGTCGAAAAATTTGATTGTTTCTAATGTTTAATGAATGAACATTACGTGTGAATCTATTATGCATTGGTATTTGTGTACTGATATTTAGCATTATAATATACTGATTTCAAACCACATTATCCGTGTTGCGTCTTTTGAGTTTATACTTGTATATAAATCTAAGGTAACCTAAACTAACTTTTGGATATATTGCAGATTCAATAAGGCCTTGGAGGAATAAGATGTATATGAATTATATGTAAATTGTAGTTTCCAGAGTAACAGAACTGACGTTACGATCAGGCGAATAGCTTCAGCGTGCTCCAAATGTCAATAAACATGCACCGTCTACAGAGTGGTATTTATGCCACTGGCTGTTTTATTCAAATAAGGCCATTTTCCCGCTCGACTGGGGACAATGGGAAATTCTGGTCCTTGTTACTGAACGCTTGTCATTAGACTGCTAACAGCAACACCGTGTCAAAAAATACTGCAACGAGAGGCTACAGCGTTTGGACAGTTGCGTCAGCACAAAAAAAAAAAGTTCGCGATACGTCACTGTTGCTGAAAATGGTAAATAAACATTTTCGATGCAGATGATAGCAGATGATGAGCAGAGGCTTATGGATGAAGCGCACAGTGTTTTATATGCAACATACAAATTTTCTTCTTAACTATGTGATTACTTCGATTTACAGAAGTGATGCTACTACCAGGCTAAAAGGGCCTATCATTACAGAAGCTGTAATTCCGAACATGGTTTGGCAGGCGGAAACCGACTTGTTACCCTAGGTGTTCGTAAGTGCATGTGCCTTCTCTTTATAAATAATAAGCAATGTTGATCGCAAAGCTACGCAAAACTGCAAATACGCCAAGTTAACTTTATTCCTTTCCCCGATTTTTAACCCATCGTTGTTTCGGGAATTTCACCGCCCCTCGAGATTTCATCACCAGTTGTATTTTGCGACACTTCAGCTCAGATCCTCTTTCGTGATTGGATGATTTACGTGTTACGCGTCTTAGGTGTCTGCTCGCGAATCACAGACGCACACTACAGCAGTAACCTAATTCTGATTGGTCAGCGAGATAAGAAAAGGTTTCCTTACAAAAACACGCGACCGATAAGGAAAACAAAATGCTCTTATGCTAGTAGAGTATTGAAATAAAACACACGCGAAACTTGGGTCTCCTTACTTATATATTTATACAAGATGATTGCCAACGTTAAAAACACATTTTTCCTCATTTTTACACAGCAACTTGTACATAAACAGTACTAACCGTTGAACTTATGAAAGTAGTTTTGCAGCATAATTCCATGACTATAATTTTACCGAGATCTAAGAATCTGTGTTCTGGTGGCTTATTCTAAGTTATGTTTTTAGTTTTTTGCAGTCCTTAGGTTTTCAAATTTCTCGAAACTAATAAAATCTTCGAGAAAAGCAATTTCGCATTCTACGTCATTACAGACCTCCAAGCCTTCTGCATTTTTCGGGTTTTCAGTAGCGAATTCAAGATGGCAACACTGCTCGCATCAATTTTAATTGAAATATGGAAGTTTTTTTTATAAAATTATGAATATTTTAGCTTGAAAACATTAATAAACCAAAGCTGCGAAGCCCTTAAAATATTTTGTTTGCTGTTGGACAATTTTTAATGTTTGTATTAAACAAATGATATATTCTGTGAAAAGGGTACATTTAATTCGTCGAGTGCCTCGAATGTGCTATCCACATCGTTCTTGGTGGTATTTTATAACTCGGCTGGGCGTGTGACGTATTATATGTATGTACTAAAACATGGTGTGATTTCGTATCCACCTGTGTTTAGATGGATTCACATGAACGCCGTTAAGAACGAGCAGACAAAACTTTGGTTGTAACACGTAAGTAGATTTTTTCTGCATATTCATTTTGTTACTTGGTTGTAGGCTGTTTGCGAGTACGCTGTTTCGTTGGTTATTAGCCTACTTTCCCATGGAAAGGTAGAAAAGTAAGCTTATGCAATCACCTGAATGTCTATTTGGAATGTAGGTTCCCCCCTAATAACATTTAAATCTGAGAACCGAATTTCACCTAACTCGGTCCACATATAGTATGTAGCAAGTACATCCGATTGTTATAGTTTTTGATCACGCAGGTTATTTATTTTCAAAATGGCGGCAATTTTAGTATTTAGGGCATAATATCTTAGGAATCATTTAACCAATTTAAACTAAATTTTGTACATAGAGAGTGTATAATGCAAGTATAAAATTTATAAAGCAACAATGTAATAGGTCGGCCATTTTGGAAGATAGTGCAACATGAAAAATTAAGCTTTTGCTGTGTATCTCGGGAACTACCCAACCGAAGCCTGTCAAATTAGGCACAAAAGTGACAATAACATAGGTAATTTTTTTACAGGCCATTTAAACGGCTAAAGTATTTATTTTCAAAATGGTGGCCATATACATTTTTTTTGTTCATTTGTTAGGCTTATCATACCATTTAACCAACGTCGACCAAACTTGGTATGCTGAAAGGATAAATTACGAGTATCAAATACTCAGTACATAACCTCTTTCGTCCGCCATTTCGTAAGATAGCGCAACATGAAAAATAAATGATTTAATTCATATCTGAGGAAAAAATTAACCGATTATAACGAAATTTGGAATTCAAGTACTACTAGTAGGTAACGTAAACTAATATCTTTTAGTGGGCCAGACATTTATTTTCAAAATGGCTGCCATATTAAACATTTGTATTTCTGTGTGGTATCTACGAAACCATGTAACAAATTTCAACTTAACTTTGTATGCTAGCAGTATTTATTACAACCCAGAGCCTCTTTTGTTCGCAAATTTAAAAGATAGTAAGTAGCACATAAATAAAACAAGTTTCATAATTTCTCGNACCCAGAGCCTCTTTTGTTCGCAAATTTAAAAGATAGTAAGTAGCACATAAATAAAACAAGTTTCATAATTTCTCGTAAAAAAATCGACTGATTATTATAAAATTTGACAAACAAGTATTGCTACAGTAGGTTATGAAAACTGGCATTTTTTAAGTTATTTACACACTTATTTTTAATATTTCAACTTAACTTTGTTTGCTGGGGGTAGCTTTTACAACAATTAAATGTGTCTAAACAGAATCTCTCTTGTCCTTCATTTTACAAGATAATGCTAGATGATTAAATAAAGTTTTGTCATATCTCGGCAAACAATTAACCGATTCCCTCCGAATTTTGCATACAAGTAGTGCTACAGTAGGCGACGTAAATTTACACATTTTAAGTGCGTCTAGCATTATTTACAACATGAACACACTTTGAAAAAAATTACCGTAACTTTACGGAAAAGTACTGCCAAAATAATTTCCAGGACTCTCCGTTAATTTACGGATTAAATTACTTGCATTAACGGAAGTTTCCGTAAACATTATTTCACTGAACAGACTCAGTGTAATGTACATTTCCGTAATACGATAAAAATATTTACAGTTTTACAAGCATTTCAGTTATGTAGCTATATGTAAATTTCTGTTAATTGAAAAACATATCAGTCACTTTACGGATGTTTCAATTACATACTAAAATGTAAAAATCCGTTATTTGCAAATACATATAGGTTACTTTCTGGATGTTACGATCATCTACTTAAACATACATTTCCGTTACTTGAACAAGGAATGTCAGTTACTTTACGGATGTTTCCGTCATGTATTTGAACAAACATTTACGTAATGCGAACACTCACTCGTTTTATTTTAAAGATCTTTCAGTCGCACACTTTTAAGGAAATTAATTTTACGTAATATTGCAACTATTTAACAGAGAATTCAATTTAACACTTTGTGACATCTGTAATTCAACCAGACGTCCAAACTATTTTATGAATATTTCCGCTACCTCAGAGCAAGTGTCTGCCACTTGAACATACAATTTTCTTTATTTATTTATGGTAGATCTACAAAACTTTGAGGCAAATATTTTACACCTGAGAAACATTTCCGTTTACTTTCCAACTATTTATACATTTAACATTAACATGATGTTCATCGCGAATGAGCAGAAAAGGTGTTGAAAATGGGGACATACTTGGCTATAGAAATATGAATCTGACAATTGATTGCTTGGCATTTGCTGATGACCTTACAATTTTTTCTGATTCGCTAGACACAGCCGCAGAACAAATCAATGAGCTGAAGACACAAGAGGCAAAGGCAGAACTCCAGATTTCCTTCGAGAAAACAGAATTTCTGACAAATATTAAGTCAGTACCGAGAGTGCTAGAAGAAGGAGAAGGGAAAATCAAACGAACGGAGAGTGGTTAGATTCCAAGACCTTGGAGAAAGAAGCCTTTACATCACGGATCAGGAAAATGGAAACGGCATACCAACTTACCAAAAATGTCTACAAGAAGAAATCTATATCTGTTAACCCCAAGATACGACATTATTGCACAGTAATACGACCGGAGGCTCTATATGCCGCAGAATGCCTTGATATGAATAGAAAAGGTCTCATCGAGAAATTATTAATAAAGTAAAGTCAGATTTTAAGAAAAATCCTAGGTTAAATCAAAGAAAATGGTGAATTCAGAAGACGACACAAATCATGAACTCTACACACATGTAAAAAAGATCAAAGACAGCATTCGTAGGAGGAGAATTGCTTTCTATAGTCATATTGCCCGTATGAATCCTACAAGGCTGAGTAATTGGATCTTTAATTACTTTTTAAAAAAACCAAGGAGGCGTGGCTCACCGAGGTAGAGAAAAACTTGCAAGAAGTGGGGATAACACAGGAGGATATCCAGAAACGTATTCCGCTCAAGAATAAACTCCAAGAGCACCGTGGTTTCCAAGAAAAGCCGAAACTAAAAACTGTCAAAACATGGACTGAAGCGAGGAAGGAACAGCATAGGATACGAATGCGGGAATACTGGGTAAAAGTTAAAGTCCAGGCACCAGGGAAATGAAAAGGACAGTTGAAATAGCGTGGTCAATAGATGGTCAAAAGAAAAAAAAAATTATGTTCATCACAAGAATAATTCTGAATTACCTTTTATGTATTATCTTCACAACACCTACGCATATATTAGAAAAACAACAATTATACCACATTATACTAACCGTGTCAGTAACGCTCTTAAAACTTAAAAAAAAAGCTAGGAATACCTACCTGTACATGCAATAGTTCCAAATTACTTGTAAAGTGCTGTAGTATGTGCAGAACTTATTTTATAATAGGTTTTTAAAATTTTGGTTAGTAAAACAATTCTGTTGGCAATTAGGTCACTTTCACTAATGATACAGGTTAGTTTCACTAAACATTGATAGTTATTTTTTCTACTCCCTACATCTTATTACATGCAGTAGGTTGTTAACATTCATTTATCATGTAATTGTGAATAATTAGTACCCATAAAATTTCTCAAACAATAATTTGCAGCCTATTATAATTCTATAGAAAGGCATACATATAAAACTGCTATTATTTACACCTTGTTATAATGCTAACTAATTTAGAATATAGTATGTCCTTTCTAAATGTTATACTTGGACAACAAAGCACATTGCAGAAAACTTAACCTGACATTACACACAACTCTCATGACAAACCAATTTAGGTGTATTGACAGCATCAATTTTACTTAGCAAGTTCACTTTGGAAACTACAGTTTTTGCCAATGTGATTTCAGTATCACCCATACCATATAGAATCATCCAATGCGATATGCTGTTCATCACAACAGTTTATGTCAGAAGGTATGTAGTGGTGTAGGAAAATTTCAACTTATGTTGAAAAAATGCATTCATGTCAATACACAAAGTACAATAACTCACTCTTGTACAATTATATTCAACTGATGGATTACTTTCCTATACATTTTTGTATTTTCTCCATAATGACCAAAAACTGTCAATTTTATGGGATGTTGCGCAAATAAATACAATATATATATTGATAAAAAATAATTTTTATTACACAAGAAATGCATTCTCTTTGTACCAATTTCTTACATATATACTGAAAACATTTTTAAAATTTCTAAACACTAAAAATTCTTGTTCTTATGAATACAGCAAACACTACAGAAATGAAAAACATTCAAGCACAATGGTTTCAAAAAATTCCTCTGTAGTTCTTGTACAATATCCTTTATATTAATGGTTAAACAAGTACTGCACATTTATGTCAACAAGAAAATTGTAATTACTAAAAACAAAAGCACATAGTGTTATTAATTTTGATAGGCTTATAATAGATGTATTTTTATACCATTAATACGAAATTCATCAACAGTAACAGCATGCCTGTAAAAAATATTTATCACTGAAATGTAAACAAAAAGTACAACCATAGATGAATATGTTTCATAGCACAACATTGTCAAAAATAGCGGACACAGGAATGCTTTAGAAATCACACTTGTAAATATTATCGATTAGGATACAATTTTGTTGCACCAAACTAATGTAATTCGTGGGAAGTGATGTCTAACAATTTTACCAATCTGTGAAAAAAGTTAATTTTTGCAGAATTTATGTTAAATAAGTACAAATGTTGCAGCTATAGGTTCTAAGAGAATAAGAAAATGTAATAAAACACATTGAACAACAATTACAATGTGAAGTAAGATTATGTTGCACAAGAAAGGGGATGTGAAACTAATTTCCATCACACATAAATTCGGAAGCATAATAAAGTTACTTTACACGAGAATCAAGAAATAAAATAAAATTACATGACACGAGAATCTGGAAGTAAAATAAAATAAAATGATACAAAAACTGGAAAGTGAAATAAAATGAATCTGCCAAAAATTGGATATAGCACCCCACTCAAACCAATATCCAGTGTAGACAATATGACCTAATTAAGTGGCACCAAAATATTCACGCAAAAAAAAGCCTATTTCTTGACCTTTTATACAAAAACTCTCGTAACCTAGTAAAATGCCAACTTGGCTGCTTACAATTTTCAAGTATGTACCTATAAAAATTCGTTGCTAAGTAAATGTTAGTAAAAATTTTTAATGGAAATCACTACCAATTGTTTTAAACTAGTGACATTTGAGGTACTGTGCTGGGTAAATAGTGAAATGCATGTAGCAATTTCTACTAATCTGCCAGCAAAAAAAAAATTTCACCTTTTTTTATTTTGGTTTGTTTAATACTAACCTCGTTATTGCAAAGTACCGAAATTATGGTCCCTTCAGATTTATATTAAGATTTTATTTCACTATGGGAATATGAGTACAATAGGTGCTATTCTAATTGATTACAGACATGTGACTAAGGAGTGCCTGCCTTTGAATATCACTGTCCTACAAATTTCTTCTCATAAAACTGCTCAAATAGAGAAATTTCAAACGAATTTACCTAATAAAAGGAAAGCAGACCTCAGTATCCAATGTAAAAAACTAATCTTAGATTTTATTTCATTGATTTTCGTAGATATCTAGGTTTTTATTTATGGGAATATTGTATAGTAAAATAAAGTGCAATCTCACAAGCATGGTCATTAATGACATGTAATATCAGGGCTGTTTTATATGAATTGACTGTTTGTTAATAGCAAAATATCATACATATTTACTTTCTTGGTATATATGTTTTCCCATAATTTATTATTATTTTAAAGTCCCGTTTGTTGCCATTAAGTGTAATCACATATTACCCCACATAAATTGTATTGTGCCAGCTTTTCGTGTCAAAAAGTAAAACATTAACAATTATAGATGTCACCGTGCAAGATGAGTTTGCACAACTTCGCGATACTTGAAATAGTTTCAGTGCCTGGTGCACAACAAATACTTGCCAATGAAAGATGGCAGCAGCAGTTGATTGACACTATCATCCCAAAGGCTGGTACTATTTTTGGATGTGTACCATTACAGTATGTTCATGACGTGTTTCATGTCTGTATGTTCATGGTAACACAATCCTACAACGTTAACAAATGTGTTGGAATAATCGTTTGTTGTGATATCAGTGTAAGTTCCTTTCGCATAATGGATAAAAAAAATGCACCAAGTAATTTCAGTGATAGAAAGACAGAAATTATACGAAAGTTGAGTGATCATGTAGGAACTTAATTTTAGGGTGCAAAAGAACTACCTATTTCTCTCAGTACACTTCACACTAGATACAACATTGTTAACTAACTTTATTGTGGCAAGTGTTTAACAAATAAATGAACTCTACGATTTTTCACTTATTTTAAAGGGGAAGACTCACATGTATTTTTTTTGTACCACACTATCACTGTAACTCTGTGCACACGTCATGGCAGTGTTTATGCATGTGTTTTTGTGACCGCTGAATATTTACATCGCAGTTTTTACACTGAGTTCAGTTGATCTAAAACATAGAAGCCTTCCTTTTCAAAACCGTGGGCATGTTCAAAAAGGTTTTTTTTTTTTTTTGGCCATTGTCAACTGATTTTGCGACGTAAATATAGCAAAGTTGGCAGTGCTTACAAACACTGTACGAATGTAAAGTTTGTAATTATTACAAAAAACTGTTTGTAAGAGTTTTTATGACGTAAAACTTTCAGTATTGTAGTTTTCAAAACATTTACATGAGCGATGTCATCGACGTTTTGTGAATATGGAAGTTATTGAAAAATTTCGTGAATACATATAATTTCTCCATATCTCGCATTATTTTACGGTTCGAAAACGTTTTTAGCCCCTACCTTTGAGTACTGGAATATTGGTAAAATTAAAGATCAGTCTCAACAGAACAGACTTAAATCTTTGCAATATATTTTTGTGCCATTTGTAGGCCTTGCAACAGGATTTTGCTGCATATGTGCATTAAAAAGAAACGCATTACAGTTTTACACCGGTTCCTGCAGAAATCTATCGTAAACGAACACTATACAACTGCATACATAAAAAAATGTAATCAATCATGAACTACTAAGTCACAAATTAATGAGAAATTTTAATGATAAGTAAACCTTGCAAATACAAAAAAAAAATATTAAGTTTTGAACATTTAAAGCAGTCTATACATCTACTGTATATACACTCAGTTAAAACCAAAGAAACTTAATATTGCACATCATCTTAATATTTTCAGTACATCGAGTGTCATCTAGTTTGAACAAAATAAATTTAAAATTATTGCACATCAGTCTTCGTGTTACCGGTACATCAAGTATAATCTCAGCTCTCTTCAATAATTTCGGAGAAATCTGGTAAATCTCGTATTGTGTCAACCACACGTTTGCTGCAATTGAATGTACAAGTTTTGCCAGTCTTCGAACCAGCCAGTGGGTTGATCTTCATGATGCACCTGGAAAAAGCATTCAGATACAAGTGCACCAAACACACAAAACAAAATTGGACATAATTAAACCTGCAAAAACATTAAAATCTGAGAAGCTAAGCTGCAAACTAGCATGACAACATCAGCCATGCACGAGTGTGATGAAATAGACAAAAATGTGGCGCAGCTGAAAGTACTTAATGTAAGTTCAAGTTGGCCAACTGCCTCTCTCTCTCTCTCTCTCTCTCTCTCTCTCTCTCTCTCTCTCTCATACACTATTTTCCCAATGCAATTCCCAATAACTCCATATTAGCAGCCATTTCCGAAACTAGAACCAACACTAGCAGTTTATAAAAGTTGGGCCAAAAGTAGTCCACATTTTTTTTAATACATACATTTTAAATTAGTAGTATGAAACTGAACTTTCAAACACATTCTATTATTTTATTATTGTATAAGACAATTAAGTACCATTGAAATATTTATTTACAAATGGTTACATTATTATTTACTCAGTTTCATAATAAACTAGCCAGTGAGGAAACGAAAAATCTAGTAATAACTAATATTTTTGTCGAAAGGAAACAAAACGAATAACCTAGAATAACCCCGTGAGCTTCAGACTCGAAATTCTGAGATGGGATTGTTAAGCCTGATAACGATGTATCTACAACTCTGGTAAAATATTGATTTTGTATTTTTTATCGTTCTTCCAAGTTTTGTTTTTGCGTTGGCCGGCCACGTCTGTTTTCCACTTTTATTTTACTGTTTTTTTTTAAGTACGTATTGACGTTCGTGTATGTAACATTTTTGTCTGCGTGGTTGGTAACCATAGTATTGGGATCCAATTAATGCGTCTTTGTCGTACGTGGTTTCGTTACGTCACGACCTTTCCATGTTTCATTGACCTCGTTGATGTGCCTTCCGCGATCCTAGCGACCACGTCGGCTCGTAATTGCCTATCTGTTTGGCAGCTCATCACAGGCAGACGCTTTGCCTGTGCGTGCGTCAGTAATTCACTCTGGTCCGTGTCTGAACACGTGCCCGTTTTTCTCTGCTAGGCCCGGGACACGTTATGCATAATTATCTACATGGTCGTGTAATCAGACTTGCACCACGGACTAGACAAGTCACGGAGACTAAGAAGGGAGGTCGTTACTTTGATGTGCGCGTACGAGTTCTCTGATTGGTCAGGGGCCGCGGTGGCTGAGCGGTTATGCCGCTCGCCTGCCATCAAGGCGAAACGGGTTCAATCCCCGGTTGGGTCGCTCCCAGATTTTCGCATGTGGGAATCGTGCCGGAAAACGCCGCTGGTAGCCGGGTTTTCTCGGGGAACTCCCGTCTCTCCTACCTCTACATTCCGGCGCTGATCCATGCTCGCATCGCTTCGCCCTCGTCGGCTCTAAAGACTACGCTGTTAAGAGCTGCTCAGGTATCNCCTAAATATATTCACTCACTCACTTTGCATTAAAATGTATAGAAAATTAATTGTAGCATGCGGAAACATACTGTCTCCAAAACAGATTCGTGATTTAAATGCCATCGCAGTCTAAAATTTCCATTTCTCTTTCCTCTAACCCTTTAAGACCTTATTAAAATTTCTTGTTTTATGAGTTGCAAATGAGAACTTTTTTAATTCACGCTGACATTCGCTGACAACAAATTTACTTCGTTGTCACAACCATTGTGCTGTACGCTTTGTTTTATGTAATACAAATAAGAACCATTCATGACCTACAGCATTGGTGTGGTTTAGGAATCTGTTATCCACAGGGAAGATGATTGGGCGTTGATAGGGACAGAAAAATATCGCGAATTCATTTCAGGACAAGATAGACACCAAACACCTTTACATGGAAGCCATCGTTGCAATTGGATTGCCGTATATTAGAAACGCCTGGTAGGACTCTGAGCTATAGCAGGCATTCAAGGAAACAATTAGCGAATCCCAAACTGCCAGTTGTGGTGTAACAATGGCCACTCTATGGGGGAGCCTCCACTCAACCAATATTTAACGTGTGAGAATACATAGGTCTATGGAGTCTAGCCTTCAGGTAATATAATTCGCGAAATTTTTCTTTCCCTATCCATTGAGTATGGCAATCCAAACTACTGCCCAATATAACCTCCTGTGCTTTGTGCATACGACTATATACACTGTTAAAAAAAACTTTCGCGAATATAGTTCCATACCTGCACCGAGTTTCAAGAGAATTAAAAAAAAAAACAATAATTTTCGTAAATAGAGAAAATAAATTCTATATTTTAACTCGAATGAATTCAATGTGATTATATGACATGCTACGTATTAAAAAAGCGTGTGATTGCGGGAACGGCATACTCAGCACTATATTTACCAACAGCCAGCCAGTAATAACCGCTGTACGGTAGTGTCATGTCCGGTGTGGTGTGTGGATCAATAGGACATAAGTTAAGGGTGAATACAGTGCCCAGTAGAACTTAAGTGGTGGGTAAAGGTGACCCACTTCGTAAATGCGTACCAAGCTCAAAGTGTTCAGTACATAGAGTTAACTAGGGAACTATAAGCAGTGCCTACCGAGTTCTGCTACAGAAAAACGCTTTCTTTGCTGGAACACATGATTTGTTACAGCAAAGAAAAAATTGTTTAAATATGAACCACCGCAAAGTAGGCTTGCCACAAACATAATTGTTGTTTCATCTATATAATAATGACTATGACAACATAGCATTGTTGNAGGGCCACATGTTTATCTTTATCGCGAAATTAATTATGTGTTGGCTAGACTTCAGTATCGTACATGCACTCTTGAAACATTTCTTTGGTTATTGGCCGCACGTGAAGCCATTTCTTACCTGGCTGTACCAATCAGAATAAAGTTGTTCCGACAGTGAACGTCCGTGATTCGAGGGCAGATAATTGAGACGCGTGACAGCTAAAATCGCCCAACCACGAAAGTTCATCTGAACTGAAGTGTTTTGGAGTTCAACTGTTCTTGGAATTTTCCACGAAAAACAGGTGGCCCTTTTAATGACGATAACGTTGCATGGTCGTTACTATAGTTCAGTAGGCGTAATTGCGGTAACATTATGTAGAGCGTAAAGAACTATTGGTTCTGAATAATAAAAACCGTGAGTAGTAAATAAGAGTGAAGTAACAGATCTTTCAAAATTACATTCACTGAAGAAAAAAAATGCATCTCCGTACTCGAACCCGCAGCACCTCTCGTGTTTCTGGCCTAACGACCTTCACCATGCAACCACTACGTCATAGTGCACTCTGGGAACTTCTGATGTGTAGCTTATGTCAGTTAATAACATGGGATAGAATATTTCATCTCTTGGGAAGAATTGCGGATAGCGATCTGGATAATCACTGCACTTCAGAACGACATTAAACGTCTCCAGGAGGACTGTACTTGCTCAGTTGTAGTTCCGTAACTGCATCATATATTGGTTTATGAATGTTTGCGCCAGGGCAACAGTCACGTGCTGAAAACTACAATGAACAACAGAAAACCTTCAATACCGTCAAAATGCTTCCTTTTTTAGGAAGTATCTTTTCTTTCCTGTAAACAAAAGCATCTCAAAAAACTTTTATATCTTGGCTACTATGAAAGGTGATATTGCCATAAAACAAAATACGTATAAAGAAAAAAATGTATTAACAGAAAACATTTATTTATCTTACCTTTATATTTATATTAAAGCAATATTGTATTACCTGTTCTTACGCGAAGGCTAGACTTCAATATCCTATGTGCACACTCGCAGTCTTCATTTGGCTACTGGCCGCTTGGCTTTGTGTGGAGAAAGTCTGTTACATGAGTGAGCCAATAAGAATTAAGTTTCTCCGATAGCGACCATCCGTGATTCGCGCTCAGGCAGAAAAGAAGCGTAACAAATCAAGCGATCCAATCACAAAAGTTGTTCTGAACTAAAGGGCGTTGGAACATAACTTGTCCTGAAATCTTTTCGCGCAAAACAGGCGCCCCTATGTATTATTGTAAACAAAATAGCCTCAACGAAATCGTTTTTTTTTTTGCCATACAGGAAACTTTGAATATATTTTTTTTAGAGTCTGGAAGTAAATAAAAAAAGTAATGAAAAAGTCTTGAAATTTTCATCCCCTGTGGGTCTATCTCCGGGCGTAAGCTGTTTTGTGATCTCTCCAGTAAAAATAGCAAGACAGGCTTTAAAAATATACATTTGGGCGTAGACCGTTTTGACTGCCTGTCTTTGTTCAGACAGTGAAGGTAAGTTCGTCATAATGTTCACCAATCACAGCCCTCATGTTGACTTAACATAACGACGTAATTGGTTGCTTAACAACCGGGCAGTTTTGTCTCTCTTTTATGCCTCTGTGTGTCATTCCGTAGGCCACTTAGAAAAATTAATTTATACCTCGACCTAATGACTTGTAAACATCATTCGGCCATGTAATGCTGTGGACTTGTAGGAATATAGATTGTTACAGTTATGCCAATTCAAAATACAGTGTAAATATTAAAAATAATCTAATAAAGCCCGATTTCAGGGGTAACCAATTTTAAAAACTGTAGTTTGAATAATATTTAACAAAATAAGCAGAGTTTCTTAATTTACTTCGTTTATATCAATAAAATATTGCGGGATAAGCTATTTACCTGCTAACTTCAAAATTACTGTGAGCATAATGACAATTTTCTTCAGTTATAGATACGGCTATCTGTCTTTTATCGCAAATACATTTACACGTAGGCTAGACTTCAACAGCCTAGCTGCATGTTTGCAAAGTTATGTGTGGATATACCACCGGAAAATCGTACTATTCTAAATTAGCATAGAGTCAGATCCCCTGATCATTCCCATCTCCCCCTCCCTTGTTTATTCATACTTCAATCATGTGTGAGAGACGTTTCTTCCTGAATTTCAGTAATGTCCTTAAAAACACTATATCAATCATGAAAGTTATTTTTTTAATGTATACATATGAATAGTAATAATTAATAAATGAACTATAAATTCATTATTTAAAAAATTTACCTTACTACACACTACACCTAACGTTTCGTTTCCAGTCATTATGCGTGTTTTTTAGTCTTAATATAACTTTAACATGGTAGCTAGTGCAGCAGCTAATTTTATGTAAGAAAATTAACTAGCAATAAATAATTTTTCACGTAAAAATGAAACCTTGTTATATAAATTAAAAGTTGTTTGACTCCAAAACAAAAGTAATTGCAGTTAAATGAAGATATGTGCAAAATATGATGCCAGTATATACTTTCTTAATTTAACACTTTACATCGCTTGTAATTAGGTAGAAACTGACAGTCATGACAATTTATCGATGAATTACTTATACTTAGGGACAGATAAATATCGTGAATTCATTTTTGGACAAGTTAGATTTCAAATACACGTACATTTTTGTTATGTCTGCGATTGGATCGCACTTTATTACGTAGGGACACCCGAATTTCGCGAAAATATTTTAACACATGAGAAATTTCAATACTCTACGGTCGTACCAGCAGTTTTCTTTTGCTCTTTTTCTTCCCTCTCCTCTTGTAACATCGCCTCTCTTTCTTCACTCCCATGCCTAACCTCACCTTGCAACATGTGAAAATCCGGGAGAGACCCGGCCGGGGATTGAACTCGGTTCGCCTTGGTGGGAGGCGAGCAGGCCAACCGCTCAGACACTGTGGCCCCGTTCGTTTGAATAATTTACACTGTTGAGTAATTTACACTCTTGAGTAATTTACACTCTTGAGTGCTGCTGACGCTGCAGAAGACCACGTGAGAACTGCCGGCGAAGAATCTTCAAAGAATGCCGACGTCACTCGTAATACAGTCCATTCGCGTTTACTTCACACATTTCTGAAGTCCTGCTAAAGTCGTACTTCAGAATATTCCTCCGCCTCATGCAAATAAAGCTTAACCATGTATAGAAAATTACACCAAAAGGACAGCGAACCGCATTCGTGCGCAACCAGTGTAATAATGCTTTACATAAGAACTATGTATTGCTAATAATTACCAACACACCTATTTTCTCCCTGTTTTATTCGTATTAATTATGAATGAAATATTATTACTTATAGATAAAATAGAAGTAAACGTTCAATTTAACCAAAAATAAAGCCCCAGGCGGCTATATTTCACCGGGTCTGATGTCCGGTGCTCGACATATTTCGTCCGCCATGTGAGCGAGTATCTTGTCTACCTGGCGTCTGGCTTGTATATCATTGTGCTGGGTTCGACGGTATTATGCCGCTTGCATGCCCACATGTGAATTTGTGAGAAGCAATTTTCCTGCTTGACTGGCCAATGAGAATCAGGTAACTTCAATTCTGTACGTCTCTGATTCTCGCGTAGACACCCAAGACGCGTAAAACACCAACCATCCAATCATGAAAGTGAATCTGAGCTGAAGTGTCATTAAATACAACTGGTCGTGAAATATTTTCGCGAAATTTGGGTGTCTCTATTTATTAGACACGCTTAGGTGAACTGTGAGCCAATGACATACCTCCAAGGAAACACGCACAGAATCCAGTGCCACCTGGCCTGAGATAAAGAGGGTCTATACGCTAGGACAGCAACCAATGAAAAGAAAGGTGATGATCGAAAATACACAGGACCGTGGAGATCAGCCTACAGGTATTTCAAAAAGCCAGATTTTCCTGTCCCGCTCTTTATTCAAGAGTACATAGGAGAGCAGCTCTTTTCAGTTTTCCTACTCCTCTCTATATTCAAGACTACATGGGANGTACATAGGAGAGCAGCTCTTTTCAGTTTTCCTACTCCTCTCTATATTCAAGACTACATGGGATAGCAGCTCTTTTCGGTTTTCCTGCCCCTCTCTATATTCAAGAATACATGGGACAGCAGCTCTTTTTGGTTTTCCTGCCCCTCTCTATATTCAAGACTACATGGGAAAGCAGCTCTTTTTGGTTTTCCTGCCCCTCTCTATATTCAAGACTACATGGGATAGCAGCTTTTCGGTTTTCCTGCCCATCTCTATATTCAAGAATACATGGGAAAGCAGCTCTTTTTGGTTTTCCTGCCCCTCTCTATATTCAAGACTACATGGGATAGCAGCTTTTCGGTTTTCCTGCCCATCTCTATATTCAAGAATACATGGGACAGCAGCTCTTTTTGGTTTTCCTGCCCCTCTCTATATTCAAGAATACATGGGACAGCAGCTCTTTTTGGTTTTCCTGCCCCTCTCTATATTCAAGACTACATGGTACAGCAGCTCTTTTTGGTTTTCCTGCCCCTCTCTATATTCAAGAATACATGGGACAGCAGCTCTTTTTGGTTTTCCTGCCCCTCTCTATATTCAAGACTACATGGGACAGCACTTTTTGGTTTTTCTTCCCCTCTCTATATTCAAGACTACATAGGACAGCAGCTCTTTTTGGTTTTCCTGTCCCTCTTTATATTCAAGACTACATGGGACAGCAGCTATTTTTGGTTTTCCTGCCCCTCTTTATATTCAAGACTACATGGGACAGCAGCTCTTTTTGGTTTTCCTGCCCCTCTCTATATTCAAGACTACATGGGACAGCACTTTTTGGTTTTTCTTCCCCTCTCTATATTCAAGACTACATGAGACAGCAGGTCTTTTTGGTTTTCGTATTGCCACATACCACCGTTATACTGATCCACACCGCAAAAGATACGTTTTCTAATTGCGCAGCATTCCTACAGACAGCTGAGTGGCTAGTTAATCTTGTTTCAAATACAGTATTTTATGTAAAATAAAATATGTTCAATCTATTTTGTTAATCATGCTATATGTACAGATATTTAATTTTTATTTCTCTACTATTCTTATATATATTGTTCTATTATGGCGATGACACGAACATGTTAAACGCTTCTGAACCAGTGAAACTATATCCTTTTAAAAGTAGAGAAATTTTCGTACGAGCGTTCACCCAAATACACTCAGTCTTAGATAACACTTCCGGAAAGTTATGTGTAGCGGAGTTATCTTTCCAGCCGGCTAGAAGCGAAATGTCTCTATGTGCTTACAAAGATCTGAATATTTCACTGGGTTTGCACTTCGTTTATTTCACTTATCCATACAGAACTAAACAGGTTTAATGAAAAATGTCTGTTAATGGTCTATACTTAGAAATGATGGTTTGTCGCGGTGATAGTTGACTGTTTGCTAGGATTCAAAGTACTGTATACATGTCCGTCAGTTTTTTTTCCTTATTGGCTGTCATACATGTATAAAGCTACTACCCCATTTCACTGGGCCAATNTACATGTCCGTCAGTTTTTTTTCCTTATTGGCTGTCATACATGTATAAAGCTACTACCCCATTTCACTGGGCCAATAAGGATTCTGATACTATAAGGCAGAACGTTCTTGATTGGTCTGCAAACAACTTAGTCGATTTAAAACCTTGTTCATCCAATCATGAAATAATAGACTAGTTTTAGAGAATATGTAGGCTGAAATATTTTTTGCTATTTTTCATCATTTCTATATATCTATGTTCGAGGGTGTGGCAAAATTCACGTGTGCCTACGAAACTAGCGATAAGAATGATTTCTATATATTATTGAATCATGTTCAGTTAAATATTTAATACCCAAGCAATTTTTTTTTCTAAGATAAATTTTACAACTATATATTTCCCATTATGTGTTCTTACTTACCAAACTAATAAAATTTTGAGTATTTGAGTGCCAAAGATTTAAAAATTGGGGCGATATATATAGTTTCTCGTATGGACATCGTCTTAGAGTCTGCGCACTGTAAACTGAGTATTTTTTAAAGCATTGCTTAAGATCTGCTTGTACGCATATTGCGTATACTTCTGCCTACTACCATGTGAAAAATTAACATTGTCATGGGCCTGCCCATTTGAAACTATGGAAATTTTAGAAAAGTAAATTAGTATAACAAATTTGCTTATACTCACCCTTGTGTGCATTAAATAAATATAAAGGAAAATAAATAATTAAATTATATTTTTACAAATACTTACCTAGCACATCTGATTAAACATAAAGACATGGATCTACTTTCCCTCCAGTGTTGCCAACTTAACCGGATGCTTGATTGTCTTTGTGACCACTAATACATATGCAGTAAGGGGCAGTGACATTTTTTTAATGTCGTTTAATGTGCTAAAATAACCGTGAATAGCCAATAGAAGTGTTAAACTACTTTTTCTCCGTGGTTTTTGTCCGATGAAGCCGTATCAGCGGCACTTGGAAGCGCGCGCAGGGACAACTAAGCGGTTTTCGCGTGCCGGACAACAGGTAATTTGCCGCCGGCACGCGAATACTCCCCAACATCGCCGTCTCTTTTCCCTCTCCGCCACTGACGTTTCCGGTACACCTGTTATCTACTTCCGCGATAAGCCATCGACCGTCGCCAGCTTGCCCGTAACACGCCACTTAGCTGACTTTTAGTACCCCTAGCACCTCCCCCTCATTTTCCAGCGTTGGTTTTCAGAGTGATTTAACACCAACTGCGTTACCTAGCTACTTCACGGCTAATTGGAGAGCTTGTGAAATTAACCCCCGGAAAAAAAAATGTATCCGTCCGTTATTTTGCTTATTTAANTAATTGGAGAGCTTGTGAAATTAACCCCCGGAAAAAAAATGTATCCGTCCGTTATTTTGCTTATTTATACACATAGGGTGCTGACGATATAACGTTAAGTCGCCAGAATTTAATTGAGTATGCTGTGGTAAAGTCTATTTGCGGTTTTTTTTAACACTTTTTAATTAAACCTTTGAAATATCTTCCCGTGTATATGGGTTTTGTTGTTTCCTCTATATGCCGTCTGTCACAAGCGTTTTACACTTGTGTTATATTAAAAGACCCTTATTTTTCATTAAATCTGACTTTTAATTATATTTTATCTATAAAAAAAATGAAATTTATGGTAATTATGAATAAAACTGAGAAAATATGTGTGTTGGTAATAACTAGTAAGAAATAGTTCTCATGCAAAATATTATTACACTGGATGCGCACGAATGCGGTGCGCTGTCCCTTTGGTGTAATTTTCTAGACTCGGTTAAACTTTGTTTGAGTGAGGCGGAGGAATATCCTGAAGTAGAGCTTTGGCAGGGCTACAGAAATGTGTGAAGTAACCGTGAATAGACTATATTGTGACATCGGAAATTTTTTAAGTTAATTCGCTAGTATTTCTCAAAAGGTTCTCTACAGCACCCAGTGTTTAATTACTCATATAAACAGGGTATATTATTTACTACTCTACTTAGGAAAGAAAATTGTATTGGGACGCTGCCAACTGAGCATTATATTCGTTGAGAGCCGGCCAGTAATGAATGTTGTTCAGTATGGTAAGCGTTTCCGGTGTTGTGTGAACCAATAAGACGGTAGTAAATGTAATAAAAAGTCAAATAGAACTGATTATAATGCAGTCGCCGAGTATAGGCGAATATCTTCCAACTTGTCTTAATTTTAAGTTATCTGTACCGCAACTCAAAATGTTAATTCTTTCAGACCCATGATAATGTATAGTTTAAAGTGTTACAAGTAAGAATTTTTTCTATACGCGCTGTTGTTTAGCCGCTGCAGTACAAGCTCAGTTATCACAATCAACGAGCTGGATAATTTGTGTTCGACTATAGTAATATGAATAGCTCATAAAAAAAAATACTGTTTATAGTTTATTCAGGCTATTTTCATCCTTTTTGAAAAACACCTATAAAAAAGGTTTTATGTATCACATGAGTTTTATACTTGTATTAATTTGTAAGCGTATTATTTTTGACTAAATTTAACTTTTTAACTTATATTTTATATATAAAATATACCATTTCGTTTATAATTAGTATGAATAAAAACAGAGTGAAAACAATTATGTTGGTAATATATTGAGAGAGAAATGGTTCTCATGCAAAATATTATTAAACTGATAGCGCACAAATACGGTGCGTTGTTACTTTGTTGTAATTTTCTAGACTAAGTTAAGCGTTATTTGCCTGGGGCGGAGTAACAGCCTGAAAGTATAACTTTGGCATGGCTTCAGGAAAGTTTTAAGTTACCATGAATATACTATACAGTTCTTTCCCTCACAGTTGGAACAAGGTTAAACACTCCGCGGCAAAATGTTATGGTATACGATGTGTAATGTGCTATACCGTGAATAACACCAATATGTTAACAATAACAGAGTTTGCAAATTAAAAAATATATTATAATAACCATAAGAACTACCATCAATACAGACATTTTTAACAATTCAGGAAGGTGACCTACGGTTAAAGGCTTAAATTATCAAAATTTATACGTAATGCTTTTTTTTTAACTGATGAACTGATGAAAACAGTGAACAAATAATTTGACATTTAAAACGTTAGAAGTCACATGAAATTGTCTTTGTTTACATCTAGCGGAATGAAACGATTTCGGTACCCAAAAGTAGAAATATTTAGCGGGATTTTAGAAAATTGCGAAGTAACCGTGAATGGCCTATTTAGCAGCCAACAAATAAACAGTGATGGCTCGAGCGTATAAAGGACTGAGAAGTGTAGACAAGAGCTAAAATAATGTGAAATTCGCGTACCTCTGCCAACCAGTTATGTACAGAGGGAGAACATAGGGAGCCGAGTCTGGCAGTGTACTGTACAAGCCGAAATTAATTTCCCCGTTCGTCATGTGCACGATTGCGCGCTGAGTGGAATACGCACACACTTCCGAATTACAAAACTTGAGAGTACGAGTTGGTAAAGTAGTTAGTTTCAAGCCACGAAATGGGGGCTATTCAAAAGCGAAATGGCTTGGGGTTCCTTCCATGTAGGCCTAAGAGTTTCTGTCGCTCGCAGGCAGTGCTAAGCTGTGGAAATGGGCCTTTCGGTTCATTAGTTACTACTGCACGCTTTGGAATAATTTATATAGTTCGGGCTGCCGTTTAAGAAATTAGTCTCCAGGTGCTGATTGATGATCGACGTTCCGCCGCGCTGCTGACCGATGAGGTGATTTTGCTTGCGTGTGTGATTGGAGTTCACAGTAACCGCTTCTAATTTCTAATTAAATGTGCACTTACCTTCAATTCGTGTTTAGTTTGTAATGTTTGACATCCTTAAAGTTATGCCACGTGTCGTTTGTTGCAGAACACGTATAATTAAAGGCAGTGATATTTCGCGAAAAGATTTCGAGACAAAATACAGTCCAAAACACTGTAGGGTCGTCTAGCTTCTTTGATTGGCTAAATAATGTTCTGGCCCGTGTTAACCCTTTACCCACGAATCACGAAGGTTAAGTGTCGGAGTAACTAAGTCCTGAGTGGCTTGGTCAAAGACGGACACGGCACCAGCAGCAAATGGAGGTATAACAACAGCTGAGGTGTGTATATAGTATTGAAGTCTACTGTGTGCTCCGATTTTTACGCGAAAAGTCACTGGTCCTACATATAATTATGGCTGATGATGAACGTGGGTAGAAACCAGTTGTAGCTTTCGTTGTGCATTTTAGTATTAAAACTTATAAGTACGAGAAAGAACAAAAAATATATATATTCTTTCAGCTACATTTAGAACAAAAAATTTACCCGCGTTCTCAAAGTGTTTGAGATAGTAGACGTGTCGTACATGAAGGAAACATATGGCCGTCACTGTACTCATAGCGCCCAATGCATGCTGTCAGTGTCTTCCTTACGAACATTCTGATTTGTGGAATTTTCTCCGTTACTGTTCCCAGCAAGATGTTTACAGTTTGGAAGAAGAGCGCTCGACGCGAGTAAGACCCTCATCAAAAACATCACATTATCGTGAGACTTCAATTCATGAGAATGCGCAACAGAACGAGTTCATGTGTGAGTTAGGGACTCAGCCCATTCAGACCCAGTGTAGACAATGGGTGCATTACGCACGTGTAGGTAGTTTTTGCCCTGTACTGCACACTGCGAAGCTCAACGACCAAGAAGCTTACCTGTAAGTAAATGATTCGCAAACCGTCTTACTGGTCCGGGTCATAGTTGGTTCATATAACTCTAACCGAGCATTTAGCCCACGGCTCATTGGCTGTGAAGACGAAGCAAGTGTCGTGTCGACGTAAGCACAGAACGCATCATAATATTATTTTTGTTTGTAACCCGGAAGTTTCGCGGATTCATTCGGCAACAAGCTAAACTCCACAGTTATTTGTGTACTCGAGCCTCAGTTAGTTGTTCATTGGTTGTTGCTCCAGTCTAACCACTGACCAGCGAGTACGGGATTCGGTCCTTGTTTTCCTGACAAGATCATTATTGGTCGAAAATCGTTCGGGGTGTCTAACAAACTGTGATCCAATAGAAGCGAAACTTCATGGCATGTACACGAGGATAAAGATTAACCTGTGCTTAAATAAACTTGCGAAATTTCCTGGTCTCTTCTTGTAAATCATCCCTTTGACATATAATCTCGAGTATTCTCGTTCAGGTATGACGTGTTGCAAAATAGCTGAAGTCATGATCAGTGCTGTGCAAGTTCAGATGCTAACACTAATACAGACAGCATCTTTTTCCTGGCTGTTGCTATTGGTTACTGCTGGCTGACCAATATTGTGTTATCGGTTGCTGCCACTGCCATATATCAACAGAAATTCATATCATAGGTTCCAACGTGCAAGTTATTACAAGGTGTTCTTGCGTACAAGTAAGATCGAAAATATGCTATTTTGCAACACTTAGAAAGAAAAATTACTGCTTTAGTTAAATGGTTAATGTGGACCTGGAAGGGTTAAGGGGAATGATGCACGAAAGTAGTATACTTACCCTATTTCCGTCGTAAGTGATTTCTCAGAGAGTTTATAGAGTGATTTCTCAGAGGGTTTACAGAGGGTTTATAGAGTGATTTCTCAGAGGGTTTACAGAGAGTTTATAAAGTGATTTCTTAGAGGGTTTACAGAGGGTTTATAGAGTGATTTCTCAGAGGGTTTACAGAGAGTTTATAGAGTGATTTCTCAGAGGGTTTACAGAGAGTTTATAGAGTGATTTCTCAGAGGGTTTACAGAGGGTTTATAAGAGTGATTTCTCAGAGGGTTTACAGAGAGTTTATAGAGTGATTTTACAGAGGGTTTATAGAGTGATTTCTCAGAGGGTTTACAGAGAGTTTATAGGGTGATTTCTCAGAGGGTTTATAGAAAATTTTGGTGAAGGGAAGCGGTGGTAGGGGTGGAAGCATGTATCCTTCCCTCCATGTTGACCACACTTTGGCGCGTGGCAAATGTCTATGTTTTAAAGTAATAGAAAATGGTAAACAACTACATTTAAAACCAAGAAACTGTATTGCTGCTTTTTGCAGAGGATGCAAAGAGAGTAAGGATGGGTTAGTTTTCAATTATTTTCCCCTCAATTTAATGCCCATATTATTATTTTTACAAATAATTCTCCATTTCATGGAAAGACACATCAATTTCTAATGACATAACAACAAACTCGTCAAGGCCGCGGTGGGTTAGCGGTTGCTGTAGAATCCTCGCCTCCCACCAAGGTGAGCTATGGGCCACGGTGGTGTATTGGTTAGACTACTCGCCTCTCACTTAGGTGAACTGGGTTCTAATCCCGGTGGGGTAGCCCTGGACTTTCGCATGTAGGAATCGTGCCGGACGATGCCGCTGGTCAGCTGGTTTTCTCAGGGACCTCCCGTTTCCCCCCACTCCTTCATTCTGGCATTGTTCCATACTCACCTCGCTTCATCCTCGATACCTCAGTGTTAAGGGATTTCCAAATCTTTCCACTCCACCCGTAAAGTTCAGGTGCCTTTGGTCGTGAGATAAGGTGCGGTCATCACAACATCGCCGACGGCCGCGAACGTCTGCCAGAGGATGGCCACACGCCGATGGTAACAAGGGCAGGGAAGCCCTTCGTGAACAAGCTCGTCAGAGAGAGTGAGAGAGAGAGAGAACAAGAGACAGTAATCGCCGCACCGCTGACGCCGCAGCTCAGGTAAAGCTTGTTAGCATGTCGGGCGGACCACCTAGTTACGGGAGGCAAGGTATCGCTGTCTACCACATTGTTCTCCCACCCCCTTTTCCCCTCTCCATCCTTTCTTCCCACCACCCACAACCTGACAGTCTCGATTGGCTGTCTCTCCGGCGACGACGGTAGTTCCAACAATGGCCGCCCAGGGGCGCACCTACCGCCATTGTTACACTACGGAGAAGAGCCCAGCTAATTGGGAGTCGGACTATCCTAGGAAGAAGTTATCCTTGATGTAGCCACCGCTTATCCACGTAGTATGTGTCTAAATAAGCTTTTTGGAAGATATCCTCTGATATTGATAAGCTGCTACCATCAAATGGGGATACTATGACTATTTGGTTAACTTTGAACAAAAATTGATCAAATGTGGCAGGACATTTTAGGATGTTTGTGGTGCACTCATATATTCAATTTATTTTATTAATTGTATTTGAAATAAAAAAAACTGTAAAATACCACTTCTGACAACATTGCCGTCTAAAATAAATTTTACTACGTATTTTTTTTCATTTTGAATTAAACCAATATTGTTGTACTGTAACAAAAAAAAATGGTTTTGGTTTATTTTGATTGATAACGTGGTTTATTCGCATGAGAATTTGCAAACAATGACAGAAAACGTAACAATACAATACAATAGTTTACAATAACCCAACACTCCAGCCACAACTAAAAGGCTATTCTGTCATATAGGCTACTCACGGTAAAGTGAGCACGGTTTGAAGCACACTCGTTTGGAAAATTAGTCAATTAATATTTTTTATGGTGGCCTTATACGTTAACTTTCAAGCCCGGTGAAATATTTACACTATGTATACTACTTGCAATGGCAACATATATTTTTAAAAAGTGGTGGAAGGATAAAAAAATTGCACAATAGAATATAGTAACTAGAGTCTCAAAAGTGCTCACTTTACCGTGAACAGCCTATACGGAGAAAAGCAATGCTTAAGACAAAATGGGAACAACTCGAGCAGTTACGGTAACAAGAAACGTAGCAATTATATGAGGAAAATAACCATAACCTTAAAAAAATGCTGATATATTAAATACAAACAAAACCACTCCTAGATATATTAAAAAGAACGTACGCTGACAAATAAAAGAAACAGATGTGACTGGTGGCTACACAATTATAAGGTGTACACAAAATGAGGAGGAAGGAAAACAAAGTTAGTCAGGAATCCTCAATCAGCAAGGGGACTATAGGCTATTTATGGTAAAGTGAGCACGTTTGAAAGCCCTCTAGTTTGGAATAATAGTAAAAAATATGTGTTATTTTAGTCTTGGACGTTATTTTCTGAGTGCGGTGGAATATGTGCACTGTGTTAATTACTTACATGGCAATGTTTATTTAAAAGGGTGGTTAAAAGGAAAAAAATGGCTGAAAAGAAAAAGGAACTAGGGCCTCAAAAGTGCTCACTTTAACGTGAGCAGTCTATAGAAGCAGGAATACCGCAGATGCACTCACTGCCATGTGAAGAGCGACAATGAACGAGGCATAGAATGTAATAAGATATAATAAATTAAGAAATAAAGAAACAGCGACAATGGTATTATTTGTTTTACAGAACATTTTATATGGTTTATTTTCAGAGTGCAGCATGCTGTATATTACTCCTGTACACATGAAACCATGTTATTAGGGCGTTTTATGCTAACAAAAGTATAAAAATCTGGTGATGCGTGACATATTTAGGAGACAACCAAACACGCCATACGTTAGGTGGTTTTCCAAAGGTTTGATTGAAAAAGCGGAGTATATATTGTGAATAGACTACGATACCATATTTTGCTATATTTTTTTTAATGTCGGTTACAAGTTGAGTGCGCATTAAGGGCACATAAACCCCACCGCACGTGTTTTCGCTAAGGTGATTAGCTCTGCGTTGTTACGACCGGGCTAAGGTCGGCCTGTAATTTCCGAAGTGTACCCCGCCACGGGGCAAGGTCACGTCCCGGTCGTGTAATCTGCCCTCGGAGGACAGGTAGGTGCGCGACGGCGAGCGGTTTATGGGCCGTCTCCCTCCCCACAGGTCAAGTGTCACCAACGTAAAACTGCGGCCAACGTTCCGGGAGGAAAAAAAACATTAACCCGTGCTGCGGGACGCTCGTCACTTACTGGTGACGTGGCGACGCGAGAAATTTTACTCTTCAGTTTACTTCCTCCGAGAAAATAACACGAGTCTATTTCTACGACGATAAAATGTACTTAAAATCTTTACAATTACATGAGCGTGTCGTATATTGGAGCAGATTTATAATAAAAGTCGAAGATAAAATAAAACAGAGGAACCTGTTCACAGCTGCGTAGTACGTGTAACCCAATCAATTTTCATTTCGAATAATATTTCTCCAAGTTCAAATTTAAAAATCGTTTCTATTTCACACGGAATATCTTAGACATGATGGATGATATTTAGTAATAGAGTACGTCACTTCATCCAGCTGTTTCATCTACACAACTAGGTCTAATTATCTTTCGCCCAGAGAGTCGTTGGTTCCACAGCAGACGTCGACTTATCTTGGAGCTCAACCTCCACGAAAGGCCCAACAGCAAATGACTTTCACTTCGTCAGTGTAGGCGACAGTTGACCAGGCAAACCACAAGGCTGGTGCTGTTGCGTCTTCGGCGTCCTCTCTCGCATCTTCGCTGCGACCCTCACACTGAGATCCACCACCTGTGGTCAGGAATAGGTGATACCTTCACCTCTACCGTTTGTCCAAGACGGCACCGGACTTGTGTCGCCGTTCACTGCGTCGACCCTTCAACGGATTGGGTAACTCGAATTTATCCTGCAATATACGGAGTTTCAGCCAATGCCAGCACGAGTTCAACTGAATAGACTGACTCATTTGAATGAATAGTGCAATGGGAGAGAATGACTAGATGGAGATTTTTGGACGTTCGCCATTGCGAACTAGCCTGTTTCGTCTTCGGTGTGTTGTATGTTGGTCGTATATAGTATATTGTCTATTATATATACATTTAGCTTGCTGTCCTGTTTTATTTTACTCGATTCCTTCATGGAATTTTCTGGCTTGGTACGTATATATTCTTGACTACTGCATGCCTGGCTTGCATTCTGTCGTGCCTGGTAAAACTGCTGTGTTTGAGTGCGTATCTTTGTTGTGTTGTCCCACTTTGTTCCTACATATTTCGTAAGTATTGTCCTATTTTTCAAGCACGTTTCTAGCCTTTGTTGTTTTCTATTTGCTATCTGTTGGTCGTGTAAAAATAATTTTTTTTCGTAGCTAGTTTCTGTCCTGCTTTTTGGCTCTATTCGCACTTGTAATTTTCCAGTGTTGCAAACATATTTATTTTCTCATCCATAGATTACTTGTGTTTTTTTAAGTATTTTTTCGTACTCAGTCTTTTTTTTTTCCTGTTACAGACATCTGCATCGCAATGGCGAATGTCCGAAAATCTCCATCTAGTCAGATCGACTTATTTCCACACGTTTATTAGCACTCAGCATAAGCTGTGCCTGGCCGCCACAAGGTAATCCACCGGACAGCCGACCCCACTTCCGTAAGGAGTTTGAGTATAACAGCAATGCGCCAGTTGGCCTCGGTGGACAAGGATCGAGATACACTCGATCAGCGCGAAAGAGCATTCATCTAATACCGAAGTTGAGCAGTTTCGATCCCCAGCCTGGTTCTGCGATAGGCCCGTCCACTCCACTCCCACATCCCCTGAGATCTTCATACTCAGGGACACCTGTGATCCACCTGATGCACTAGCCATCCTGTATTGACTGTCCAAACCAGTAAAGGCTGTTCACGATAAAGTAAGAACTTTCGAAATCAACCTTTCAAAAAAATCACTGCTCCCACTCGCATATATTTTAACGGGCACGCTGACTGGCATGCTCCCAGTAAAGTTGGTAACGACGGAGGGAAAGTGGTTGCATACCTTAACGTTAAAAGTTTTGGGTAAACATTTATGAATACCGAAATGATTTATTTTTGCTTTCTGGTTTTTTAATGCGTATAAGTGTAAGGATAAAAAAAATTTGTAAAACATAGACTTTTCCGAAAATTTCACAATTTCACTCGACCGACGCATGAATAAAGTGCCGAGTCCCATGATAATGTTAATAGTGCATATGGCGGAAGAATACACGAGGTGCATACAAGCAGACCCAACGCAGGGCTTTCAAAAGTGCTCAGTTTACTGACAACAGTCTATAGTGGGTTTCACCCACAGGTCCTTCCGATCTCCAATAATTTCTTTACTTTGAAACTCACGGTTTCGACCCTGTGGCCTAGCGCTCTCGGGCGCTAGTTAGTCCAACTTCCCGCATAGTGAACGTTTTACGATACCATCTGTTCATCAGGGCAGGTACACCTTGCCACCTGTGGGGAATATGGAGTTCGTCACAGCAGTAACTCGGATATATGGACGACTGAAGTTAGCTATCAGACTACAGAAAATGTGAGAAATGTTTCGCGCCAGTATTAGTACACTTGATTCAGATCAGCAGAGAAACGACTAAGGAATAGTTATACAAGCGGCTTTCAGGATAAACGGCAACTAAACTTCACCACCAGCGTCAGAATATCATGTTAGTTCATTATAGTTGCACTTGTTTCAGAAACAATCCAAGCATCGCTGAATTTGTTCTCTTGAACGTAACCGTTTTCTTTGTAGTGGTAAAAGAGCGTTCTGCAGCAAGAACAATACATTGATAGAAAAATCAGTACAGGAAACGAATACACATTAATATACACTGAAGAGCCAAAAAAAAACTGGTACACCTGTCTAATATCGTGTAGGGCCCCCCGAGCACGCAGAAATACCGCAAGACGACGTGGCATGGACTCGACTAATGTCTGAAGGTATGAAGGAAGCAATTCACACCATTAACCCTGCAGGTCAGTCCACAAATCCAATCTGCACCAATTTGAGAAAGGGTTGCACGTCTGTCACGTTTAATGATTCTCGTCAGTCGTCGTTTGTCACGTTCTTTCACGATCTTTTTCCGGCCGCAGCGATGTCGAAGATTTGATGTTTTACCGGATTCCCGATATTCACGGTACACTCGTGAAATGGTCGTACGCGAACATCCAAATATTATAGCTACCTCGGAGATGCTATGTCCCATTTATCGTGCGCCGACTATAACACCACGTTCAAACTCACTTAAATCTTGATAACCTGTCATTGTAGCAGCAGTAACCGATCTAGCTGCCGACTGCATCGCGTTACTCTGATTGATTCCATGCCTCTGTTATTTGGATACTCACGCCTATGCCAGTTTTTTTGGCTCTTCAGTGTATTTAAATGCGTATATGTGTTTAGTATCATGTAGTTAATACCAGCAACCTACCATGATTGCTGTCCCTATGTTAAGAGTTTTGGAAAGTAATGGCTACAGATACTCTGTTCTTACCGTGGAGTGGTTACGAGCTAGAGTGCGCATTCTAGCTACACAGTAGCCAGTCTCCTTGTCCCAATAGTGACCTATTTTTCTTCCCGCAAAATGTCAAAACCAAGAGGCTTCGACAAAGGTTGGCATACTGTTTACACATCAAAATGATTTGCCATGCTTATACACTACTTTTCACAAAGGTTTTACTCAAATGAAATGTAATTAATTTTAACTACACAATATTTTTTTTCATAAAAGTGCGGTTTTTCTTAAGTCGGAACTTTAATAAACGAAACCTTTTTGAACACATGATTTTGACGGTTGATTTTAGCTATTCTTATGCCAACGTTTGGGTAAATGCGCAATAAGACGCAGGTGGTCTGCTTCATCTTAGTATATGGTTTCTATAGGCTTTTTTTTCAGTGAACATTCCTCTCTACAGTGTCTCATAAGGGGGTTTTTTTTTTTCAAGCGGTGGATGTGGCACCGATATTAAAGTAGCTGATCATTGAGGACTTTCATATCGTAATTTTTTAACATTTGTTACCCGATTTTGAAATAGTTCGAAATTGTCTCGGAGGGGAAAGCTACGTCGCCCAGAAGCAGTTCGCTTTAGTTTCGCGGCTGGCCCGTTCTTCTAGCATCGCAAAAGGAAACGTTTGGTAAGGAAAACTCCATCTCGTCGGTCTATTTGCCAGTAACGAATTTTCCTCCGCAGTTGGCCCATGCGAAGAAGACGAAAAGAACAACAATCTGGCGATAAAGCGGAAAGCTTGGAACAAGAGTCCATTTGAACTTTGAAGGACTGACTGCAAATATGTGTTGACAATACATATTTAGTTTACGTAGCCTGCCTTGTACATATTTTTGGCACTTTTTCGTATGCACGCAATCGATTTTTTTACCTCATACGTAATGTGGGAAATCTCACTTAAACTGTATTCAAATGCAAGAATATTTTGCGCGGTGATAGTAAAAATATAAAAATATCCCTTTGCTTTTAAAATTTTCCAAAAAAAAATAATATATTAGTTGCCATACTTGTATGGGGAAAATTCTTACCATTCACATGTGCTCATTGCACTTACATTACAAAATTTGTCACCAATTACTTACAAAAACGTTTTATTTAAATAACAACTGGGGCACTTTAACACGAATTTGTCAGTAAAACTAATTTTGTCTTATTTCGTTTGCACATATATAAAAAGTATTTTCAATAAGGTGTTCAAAGCCCAGATGGCAGTATCAAGTCCCGTAAAAAAATGCCAGGTGGAAAGAATATCCTACCATATTTTATAGTAATCAGAAGAATAATTTCTGGGAAACAACGTAAGCATAATTTTTTTTTATCTTGGCTATACTTTCATAATAATGGTCGATTGAGGACACTAATTATTGTATTTTAGTGCGTGAAGTTGATACTTCATCACATTAAGAATGAGTTGGATCAGTTAAATGGTAACAGAGAGTATGGCATATAACACTACAAGAATAGCACCCTGAGATATAACATTTAAGATTAGATTTAGGGCAAAATCTTTCAATATAGTACATTAAAGAAGATAATAATTAGTTTTTTTTGTTACACATAATGATTACTGCCCTCATGACAGGTTGGGTTCATATCGTTTTCATTATTGTTCTATCGATGTAATGTGTGACACCAAATATAGCGAGGCAACCTTCTTGGAAATAAGCAACTGAACCTTTGAAATGTACTTGGCCCATGCTCTGTTTAGTAATAATACTGGTATGTTGATTGTTGAAATTATGTTGGATGGTATTTTGAAAATTATATTAAAAAGCTTTATATTCCAGGTGAAGCAATCTTACAAAAGTGAGGACAAGAAAACAAAGGAATAAATGATAGATTTAACAGACAGCGTCCTTTTTTTTATATTTATGCGACCACCAGTTAAAAATCTTTCATATATCAAAATAATATATTCTTACATTCAGACTCCAGCACTGGAAGAAGGCGCCTTGTTATGTGCGGTTCCGGCGCTGTGTGGTGGACCCATAGTGACCCACCCCTCCCCAGGTAGATTCTTTCACCGCTACGTCACCCGGCGGCCGGGGGGATGATTGACAGCTACCTGTACTGACGTCACTTTTCCCCATCCACCTTCTGGAGAAGTAGATTGCGGCTGTGGGATATTGAATGGACTTTATAGTAATTTCATCTCTCTGCACAACCCGACAGGTGAGGAAGATTCTGGGCTAGGCCCGGTGACACTATAAACACCACCGCAGCTGGAGGGTCGACAGTTTTTGTGGTGGCCAATTGGCTGAAGTGTGGTATTCAGGTGAAGTCTGGTGCAGCGAGGGACATGAGCGTAGAGGACGGACGACGGTGGATTGTGCGAGACGGATAATACGGCAGACGTGTGTATGCGTGTGGGATGTGGACCGAATGAAGGGTGGAACTTCACGAGCATGTGATATGGTCGAACGAGACACTAATTTTGCAAGGTGATCGCAGCTGTGTAGTTGCCATTCAACTCGCCTCCAGCGAGTTGAATTGGGTCCTATTCCCAGCGGAGGGGAAAACTTGGTGGGCGTTGCGTTGGCCAGTGTATTATTGGGGTACTCCCGTTCCCACTACTATTTTTCGTTATTGGCTTATTTAGAGACAATAACAAACATTTAAGATAACAAGAACCGAATTCCGTGATGCAAAGGTGTGCATAAAAATGACACTTTCTTTGAAGATTTGAAGCTCGAGATCTATAGAGTACCGTGAAGTCTAGCCTGCATCTCATCGAACCGGCCAAATTTTCCAGTATCATGACGATCTGGCATGGCGGGTGCGATACTCTGCGAGCGACATCTTCGCCAGAAGAACGGCTCTTTCAGAAGCTACCTCGTCATAGTCGCGGCCGCTCCTCAAACAGTGACAACGAGCCAACTTCCTCGTGTATCCGTCGGGTCCTTTCAGCCTCCGTGCGAAGTTTCCACATGCTGGTGTAGGGTGTGATCCGTAGAGGGCGGCAGGGTTCCCCAAGCCGTTAGGGGTGATGGGGAAGAAGGTTACCGAAACTGCCGGGAGAGAGAATACCNGTGGAAGTGGTGGAGGGGGAGAGAGATGAGATGCGCGCCCCTCGTCGGCCATTTCGGCTTTTGCGGAGCCTTGGGAGAGGAGATGAAAGCTCGGTTCAGAACACCCCCGGGAGAGTTGCGACGTCCTATCCTCTCGCGTGACGTCACTTCTTATCCGCTGCGACACGCCGCGTTAACGTGTACCGTTATATGCGTTGGCCACGAAAAAATTTACAATTTCTTTAATTTGCACCTTTTATTGTTCAACTTTTAGATATTAATTAAGACTGCATTTCCTCACATTAAAATTTNAATTTCTTTAATTTGCACCTTTTATTGTTCAACTTTTAGATATTAATTAAGACTGCATTTCCTCACATTAAAATTTTTTTATATCACAAGATTTTTGCAAAATGTCACGTTAATGTCAAAATGTTACTGTTTTTGTAATTTACAAATATAACAAACCAAACTATTTGAGAAAAATTTGATAAGAGCAACTGATAGGCCTTGTGGTTAATTTTAAGGTATGCTTAGCAAACGTTATTTTCCAAAAAATTCAGGGACAGTCGCAAATCATATATGTGCAAGAATTTTCTTATTTTCAGATTTTTTTTTTNTTATTTTCCAAAAAATTCAGGGACAGTCGCAAATCATATATGTGCAAGAATTTTCTTATTTTCAGATTTTTTTTTTGAAAATGCAACAACGTTTCCTTGTACGATTTTATAGAAGTTTTGAAGTAGATATGGGCATCTTCGNTTTTTTTTTTTGAAAATGCAACAACGTTTCCTTGTACGATTTTATAGAAGTTTTGAAGTAGATATGGGCATCTTCGAGTGTGAATTATCCCATTTATGTACGTCAGCTTGTTTTCATTATTTGTACATTTCTAAAACAGTAAAGTTGTGATTTTGGCATGTATTTATGCAAAAACTATGCTCTCGAGATACTTTTTTTGTAAGAAAAGAGTTATCACTGATTATGTCTAAAACTTTAACAGTGTGTGGTACAAATATAAAATAACACATTTTTTTCGTGGCCAACAGCCTTATCACGACCGTTACTGAAAAATAATTTTTGTCTGGAAATCATTTTGAGACACAAAATTCATTATTTGTATTTTCTCAGTTATACTATTTTATGTCTCGTTCTGATTTTTCTAAAGAATTTAGGAATGGTTTTTAAATAAAAAAAATAAACTTCCTAAACTTTGTCATGTTTCTTCGTTAAACGAAATGGGATTTGAGAAATTTTTTCCAGTTTACCTTTTTGAAAGGAGTGAGTGAAGAGATTTGGGTGGCACTTAACAGCGAGGAGTAGAGAGCCGATGAGGGTGATGTGAGGTGAATGTGGAGCAGCGCCGGAATGAGGGGGCGGGGGAAGCGGGAGATCCCAAAGAACCTACCGACCAGCGGCATCGTCCGGCACGATTTCCACTTGCGAAAATCCGGGAGTGACCCGGCCGGGTATTGAACACGGTTCGTCTTGGTGGGAGGTGGTCTGGCTAACCGCTAAGCCACCGCGGCCCCGTTATTAAAAGCGTAATCCGCTCCAAACAGTTAGCGCAAATAAAGAGCATCAAAATATGATATTAATATATTACAAAATTAAATTGTAGGTACATATGTATATATATAAACATGCATAAACCTAATCTTTTAAAACGAGCAAACCAAAACAAAGGCACAATGTTCTGTTTCTTTCATTCGATTGTGTTGAATTTCAAGCACCACTATCGTTTTTTGTGAGAGCTAAACATTTCCCACATACGTAGCATTACTCTAAAGTCAGTTTGTAATTATTACAATTGCTTTGTACACTATGTTTTCTCCTTTTTGACGTCTAAGTCTGCTCATGACCGATTATGAATAGTACTTCTGATTAGGCATAAAATAAGGTCATGTCTCCAATGGCAAGTATAAGGTTATGCAGTGCATTATTATTTTTTCAACTGAAACACATGACAAACATCCGGACAAAACAACTTCTGCAAAACCGTTGTTATTTTTTACGTCACTGTAATGACAATGACACATATATTTCGTAAAGTAGCTACACTAGTCACCTACCATTTGTACAAACGTCACATCACTGGAACAAATACTTTGGTCACTAATATGACATTCTTAGTGAAGTGTAGAGTTAGCCCGAAGNTAAACGTCACATCACTGGAACAAATACTTTGGTCACTAATATGACATTCTTAGTGAAGTGTAGAGTTAGCCCGAAGAATCGAAGAAAATTCTTAACTTTTAAACGATCCAGAATTGGACCACATGTGTAGTGGACATCTTTTTTGGTCTTGAGTCCCTAAATAAATTGCTTCAGTTTGGATGTCTATGTTTGTAACATTCTGTATATGCTTCCTTCTTTCCAGATATAACTGTGTTACAGAAGGAAAACTTGAAATTAAAATTACGGAAAAACAGCCAGTCACTTTAGTGAAGTTGTCCTCGCGCTAGTCTTGGCATGAGGGATTCTAGGCTCAAATTCTATGTAAAATGAGTATGTTTATCAGTTTTGGCATACATTTGGGACAGTTCAATATTGACGATACCTGGTAATGCGAAAGGCATGCAGGTATTAGCAAATGACAATTAAATTTGTCTTATAAATGTGGTATCTTTAATTTGTTCTAAGAAGCCCGTTATAAAGTTAATGAAGTAAACAGTCATACTGCAAAAATATCATAACTAGGTTTCTGCATTTGTATTATTTTTTATTTTACACGGTTATCAGTCGCATCAGAGTTGTAGGTATTCTTCCGGAGCGTTTTAATTTTGCGGAGTAACATACAAATTCAGACTCAAATGTGTGGACAATGGTAGGGTTGGTAATAGTGGTTTCGCCATAGCAGCCCAAGACTCATTCACATTATTCAAGTCTAGGTTTTTATTTGCGCTGTATTTAACTCTTGACGCCACTTTAGGAAAGAATCACAAGTTGTGTCCAATAAATGTTGTATTACCACACTGTGTTGTCCCTATNCTCTTGACGCCACTTTAGGAAAGAATCACAAGTTGTGTCCAATAAATGTTGTATTACCACACTGTGTTGTCCCTATTAAAACGTCGTCAAATATATCATATTTTCAACTGAGCTAACTGTTAAACGCACAGTGAACATGTAAAACTTTTTATNCAAAACGTCGTCAAATATATCATATTTTCAACTGAGCTAACTGTTAAACGCACAGTGAACATGTAAAACTTTTTATTAACTGCTCATGATATGTATTATAATGTTATTAGTGTGTAAAAGGATTTTTTTCAAATCAGTGCAAGTAAAATATATTATTTCTGCTTCATTTTTTGACGTTGTAAACATAATGTGTTAAGCGCAACGTATGTTTCATGCAGAGCAAGGTTCTCAAGTGCAAGCATTAGTCTTTAAAACTTACTCGCATTCTGCAATAATGAATCAAATAAGGCTTAGGTACTTATGTTCAAGAATTACAGCTGATTTGCCTAAAGGGATGTAAACCACCCTAACGATAATCAGTCTGCCTACGTTAATTTTCACCCTGGGGCGGAGGTATCCAAAAGCTATTCCTACAGGGTTAGTTGATGTAACTTCATCAGTGCACCGGGGTTACGCGATCCTACCCTTCTCACTGCCTTCCAGGCGTCAAGCAAAGAGCGCTACTAAACAACAATTATTAATCAATCAGCCCTCAGGGCACCGTCAGACGCAGCTGAATGTCGAGGTAAAGCACAAGGTCATCACATCCTGGCAACATAGGCGCGAAGAATACAGTATAGTATAAAAGTGAAATATTTTAAATTCCAACCTCTTGCAAGCCTGGTTTAATTTGTGGTTTCAGGTGCTGCAAATAAGTAATTTTTGGCGCATGCTCTATTTTAAGCACACACACTACTTGTTTATTTTATCACATCCAATGAACTGTAGGCTTTGTGCTCTGCCAAATAAATAAGAACTATTCAAAACATAGAATAGTAACATGGTTTACGAATCAGTTCCCCACAGGGAATATCATCGTGCATTGAGCCTGGAAGTGTACAGCACTGGCCCAAAAATAACATTCCGGTGCGTTATGTGCACAGTTTTGCACACAGCTTCCGAATGGGCCCTTAACGAATTATTCAGACATTAGTGAATAAAAGGAAATATTCGCTAAACGTGCCTTGAGTTCACGTTAGCGTGGACCGTAGTCCCGATTAAATGAATCTGTCGTTGACAAATAAGTGGCGTGTTCAGCGACCTCCGCAGTCCTCCGTACGCTCGTGTGCATGTGTGTTGAGAAATATCGAACGGTGAAGTTCTTTTCCCACGCACCAGAGAGCGGTGGCGCAGTGGTGACATTCGGGGTTCGGTTCTCGGTCCAGCCTATCCTGATTTCTGTTTTCCACCGTTTCCCGAAATCATTCCAGGCGAGTGCTCTAGTGGTTTCTTTATGCAGTCCATGACTGATTCCTCCCCCGTTCCTGCTCCTCTGAGCAGCCTGCACCGTCTCTAATTACCTCGCTGTTGCCGAGACGTAAAGCCCAAACTACCTACGTGTATTCCACGCATTCATGAAAACAGTCTTACATTCATTCATGAAAGAGCCACACGAACGGAGAAGTTCCCGGTGTGCAGTAGGCTCATTTAAAATTTCTATACGTGCAGCTTGATATGTGGTAAAATTCGCATAAAGTTCGCGGATTAAAAAAAAACTCCATTATAATTCGGGAAGGTCATTAGAACATTTAACACAGTATGCACGCGAGTGTGAACTACTTTTATCATTTGCTGCTGGGGGCCGCGGTGGCGTACTGGTCAGACTGCTCGCCTCCCACCTAGGTGAACTTGGGTTCCCCACGGGGTCGGGATTCGTGCAAGATGATGCCGCTGGTCAGCGGGTTTCCTCGGGGATTTCCCGTTCCCCCCTCCCTTACGTTCCGGAGCTGCTCCATACTCACCTCGCTTCGCCCTCATCGGTTCTCAAGACCTTGATGTTAAGAGCAGCCCAAATTTCTTCACTATCCATTCTCTCCACTAATTTGCTGCTGCTTGGAGAGCAGCCGTGCTGTTAAAAATGTCCGTATGTTTACGGAAATGGACAGTAAATATACGGAAACGCAAACCGCAATTACGAAAAACTGAGTTAAGTCCGGAAATAAAAAACACGGAAAGTCTTCGTGCATCCTATAGCTTCGGGTTTCAGAGACGAACAATGCCGAGTCCCCCCGAAGTTTTCTTCGCTACTGTAACGAGAAAATTATCGTTTCTGCGGCAGTTACGGTTATCCACGCCACTACGACCTATTCTTTTAAAACATTAAATAGTATCATCAACCATCTGTAACATTTATCACTTAAAATACACTAACTTTAATAGAAGTTGAGAAAGTTGCATATGAGAATGGTCGGTAATAGAAATTAAATACCACGGAATTCATGTGACAGTTGTAGGTGAGTGATTAAATTCGTAGATTTGTAAGTTTTTGACTCGGGTTTAAATATTGCTCAAGTATAAGATATTTTAACTCCTTTAAATATACATTTTTAGACACAGTATAAGACCCACATAACGAAAATTAAAAACGTTTTCATTACATATTTTTATTTTAAACTGGAAGTACAGAAATTTAACAAGGGCATTTACGGGAAGTCCGTTTTTTAAGATCTATGTATCATTAATTTTATGGTAGAGTTTACGGACAACTCTGAATAAATTTTGCTGTCAATTTTTCGTAAAATTAAGAAAGTTTTTCTTTAACAGTGCAGTTTCAATCTAGACAAAGTAGCACGGGATTCGGTCATATCCTTGGCGATTTGTAACCGATTCAGAGTAGTCAAGGGCGTCTCTTATAAACTGTGGCTCAGCGGTTCAGGTGACTCAAATGTAGGCCTACGTGTGTTTGAAATATAGCTCGTGCTCAAATGAGATTACAACATTTTCCGCTTCCCACATACGTGCCTTGGAATGGAAAATTACTTCGCATATTTCCTGTACCTTCGGGTGTTGGAAATTAGTCATGGCTAATCAATGCGAAACTGTCTTCTTTAGTTCCGCCTGCAACCAGAACATGGCAGTTTCTGTGGCAATTAGGACAAGGAGAGTGGTTTTATAATTCATATTTACGATCTTAAGCCATGCAGTATTTTTTTTTTTTTTGAGATATTTAGGGGCATTACTCTTTAAATGGTCCCGCCTTTATACTTCACGAAAAGGCGTGTAGGGCTTTAAAAGACCGTCCTTTGGAAAACTGATAATTTACTGCGTATACTGGCTTGCAATAGGACTTAAGAAACGCTAGAGAATGGCTGGTACGTAAAAGTTGTTGAAGTGTTTTTTAAAGGTAAAAATTATTATTGGGGTGGATTTTTAGGATTAAACTTAGAGAAATTAACTTTTCATTTTAGCATGCAGTGATATTAAGTTATGATTGCTTTAGTTTCCAATGGTAACATCCTTCACAACTAAAAGGCGACTACTTGCCGATACAGCGGGTTACTCGTATAGACGACGAGGTATTAGACGCGTGATAATTTATTTCACCTTTAATGCTTCCTCCTTACTCGGATGCCTCCAGGAATTAAAGTTCCATGTTTAGTTTCGTGTTTCCTGTAATTATAAAACCTTATCTTAACATAATTTACAGCTTGTTGTAATTTTGTCAATACCAAAATCCTTCCGTCACCACTTTAAAAAACTCTTTGGCCTGTTCACTAATCATTCCTGGTAATTGTGATATTTTTTCTTTCTCAAATCAGCACTTTGGCCTATGGTCGTGAACGTTCTATTACAACGGAGTTAATTGTTGTAATAGCTTACATGAAACCAATTGTGTCAAATCCGGGGAAAAAAATTGGCTCCTTCATAATGAAATTAATAGGGACAGGTGAATTTCGCGTTTTAAACTACCTGTAGGCTAGACTATACTGTCCTGTGTATTGCCATGTCTCAACTTTCTGCTCATTGGCTGGTGGCCCAGTGTGGAGCCAGTTTTACCTCTGACCAGGTGGCGCGGGATTATGTGCTTGTTTCCTTGCAAGTCTGTTATTGGATAAGAATTTACCCCGACGTGTATGATAAACTGTGATCCAAATGCAAACATAACTAAAATACGCGCGTGTCTGAAGTCTAGATTGTCTTGAAATAAATTCGCGGAATTTTCCAGTCCCTAGACATTACACATCCCAAGTACCTTGACAGGAAATATGAAAATGATAACCATTTCAATGTCATATACTGAATAGTGGTATGAACATAACATAAACTAGGTGTCGCCTAATTATTTTTATTTCAGTTGGATTATTCCTTCTGGAAGCCTCATTTGTTTTGTCAAATACTGAATATATTTATAAACTTCTTAAGTGGGGAAAACGCCGACGTTTGGCTACAGTGTTGTGTAAACAAATTACCGAAACTCCTTGGTGTGAGTATTATCACAATTAACGGTTCCGCATTGCCAGCGCATGAAGTGGATTATAGAGGTTTAGTATAAAACACGTGACTCAAAAACAGTTGGATATTTTAAAGCAGTGTGTAAAAACTAAAAGCATGTATGAGACGTTTCATGTAATAAAATCGGTTTCAAGCCCTCATTTCAAATCCAAGAATTATTTTTTAGGGGTTGAAAATAATTTAAGTGGGATCTTTAAGTATCAGTTTTAGTCACTAAATTTTGTTTACAGAATCTTTAGAGTTGTCTTTAGGCATTCGCCACGATTTATATATAATAGCGCGTCATAAAAATATAGAGTCCCAACGGAAACACTGCACGGCAGTTGAGTGCAACGCGACCACTGCTCATTACTACGTTCACCCGCTTAAATTTGTGCAAAAAAAAATTGCAGCGGCGAACGAACGGCAATCATTTTGTCGCGTGAAAATACTGTTTCGGTAATGAACGTGCAAGGTGCATTAGAACCGCTTTGCAAAGTTTAAAAGCTAACTTGTTCACAAGTATCCACCATTTTGCAACGCCACGATCCGATCTTTAGATCAATGAAATTTATCCACGTAACGATCATTAAGATGCAACTGATTGCGCTATTTCATTTTTAAAGTGTAAAGTCACGCCAAATAAATAAATCTCGAAGTTTGTGTTTTATGACGCACGGTTATGCATAAAGAGAAAAAAGTCGATAAATTCTCGTGTTTACGCTGGGCGCCGAACAACGTAATACCACGCTCGATGCTCTCAAATATTTTTATCACGTGAGGGTTCCCAGGAGGGATGAGAACGAGCCGTAGATGTTCCAGGCACATCACAGCACGAACGTGACGCCCCAACGAGCACGTCCAACGATGACCCTGGCAATAACTGAATCTTCTAGAATTCCGGGTCTCTACTCGTTACTCCTCGTCCCTCAGACGGCGAAATGAAACGTAAACATTCGGCCACCTCCCAAAGACCCTCTCGAAGACTCGTTGCCCCGGGGGCGAGCGAAATTCACTAGCACTGGAGTCACGTGTGGAATGCCAAGCGAGACTACGATCGTAAAAAGAACGTTTCATTCCGTCTGGGGATTGTTGCCCCTTCCCCCTCCCTCCTTTTACCTTCGCGGGCGTCAGAAATTTCGTCGGTAGCTCCTCGAGGTCCAGTGAAGGTCTTGTTGCGAAGGGGCATGATGGAGGAAACAGAGGGGCCAATAAGATTCCCTTCCTCCGGTAGCGACCTCATACGTTCCCGCTGGATGCTGCGATCACTGTAATGACTACCTCTTCTCTATAACTGGTCCTCAACGGCTTCCTGAGCTCGTTTCGCTTCCCTTTCGACCCCTGGTTCCTCGGGATACATTTCAGCAGCTCCATCACTCTTCCGTCTATCTCCCCGGCTCATCGGACGACTCCCGAAGTCCATCCGGCCTTCTCGTTCTTCACTCGTACCTCTGTCTCTCTGTCTCTCTCTCTCTCTCTATCTCATGTGCACGCACCAACTTCACTCTCTTTCTCTTGAACACACACACATACACATTGACGTCTGACATAAATGGCGATGGTCCCTTGGCTCTCCTGGCACAGCCATTATAAGGCTCCCGCCAACATGGCGCTTGAACTGCGTTGTAGTGTGTTTCAAATGCACGTTTTTCAACGTGAATATTAAACGTACGTCCAATATGCGGATCTGCGAAAAGAAAATACTCCACAGGCGAGGGCTGTTGAGAACTTTCAAGACGTTATGCACACTGGAAACACCATTTCACAGCACTCCAAAATGACTAAAAACTGATTTTTCAATGCGCTGTATCAAAATATACACGTCAGATAAATACAAAAGTACTCAAGTACNGGGGGGGGGGGGGTCGGACCCCCTAATTATTAAATTGCCCCACCTAAATTTTAATTTAATAAATTATTTAATTACTTGTGAAAAGCCCTTAACACCACGGTGTGCGAGAAATTACGCCAGCAATAGCTTACACTAAACAATACACATATCAATCTCTTAATATTTGTTTTTCAGAGCTAGCGTATTTTTGTCTATTCATACTTTATAAACATAATATAGAATTTGTTGAATAATTTATATTCCATTAACATATGGTGGAATATTCTTTAGTTATTAACTCTAAGTTAATTATAGAATTTCAAAACTATTCTACAATTAAAATATATTTCTCTCTCTCTCTATCTCTCTCTCTCTCTCTACACGCACATTGAGGTAGGGCAATCATTGCCCCTCCCCCAACCCTGTTATCTGGTGTGTCCCACCTTAACCCATTAAGACACACTTTAATTTATGGCTTCAGGTGTTGCAAAAAATGTAATATATAATGCGTGCTGCACTTAAGTCAACACAACACTTATTTCGTTATCACAGTCAATGAGCTGTACGTCACATGTTCAGATGCAGTAGAATGGACTAATTATGACCTAGACCAGCAAGACAGTTTGCGAATCATTCACCCATAGGTAAGATCATTGGTCATTGGGCTTCGCAGTGTGCAGTACAGACCAAAATTTACCTACACTTGCGTAATGTACACAACTGTGTAAGCCTGGCTACGGGCCTGCTGTGCACTGAACAGACTTTCCACCAATAAAGTAAGAGGGTCACCGCTTCCATATAGGTGCACGCAGTGCGACGAGAACACTGCACGCCAGATCAGAGCCTTGCGCTTAGCGGCGATGGCGCACTTGATGCGCGTGGCGGTGTCGCCCTTACCGCTCTCGCGCTTCTCGGCCTCAAGCGCGGACGAAATCTCCAGGTAGGCGGGAGTCGTAACAAAACTATATCTGGCGCCGTTGACACACACAGTGAAGTTCTTCTGCTCTTACATTATAAAGAATTGTTTTTACTTTAACGAGAAAAATCCATGCCCAGTTGCCAAGAAAACCATTTGCAAAACTACAGTTTTCTTGTAAAATCTGCAAAACATATTGACTTGAATATACGTCGGCATGCATGTAAGTCGACCTATTGATTTTAAGGTCCTGAGACTGGAAAAAAGTTTGCAATAGGTAAAAACAGTAGGTTAATATCAACTTTAAGTTATATATAATTTTATGTTAAATTAATTTTTCTTGGTGTCACTAAAAACTTCCAAGTCACTCTAACTCTTTATATTTCACACAATATAGTTTCCCAAGTAAAAAATAAAAAATTAAGTACTGAACACAGGTCCTGTACATATTCGTAACAGTTGATTTTAGTTACTTCTTCATCGAAACTGGTGGTTTCATCTTCACTTCTGAGGTGCCCGCAACCAGGGCGGGTCTTTAGTTTCTGCACAAAAATTTTGGAAAAAAATTATCACAATATTACAAATTATGGTCTTGTATTACAACTTACTTTATTGACAATTGTACACTATATTATTTTTTTCTTCTAAAAAAAAATGTAATGAATTAATTACAGAAAATAAATAAAAAATAAATGTCAAAATATAACTTACGGAAAAAAAAATTACACTATGCCAGCCTTAGGGACTAGAATCCACGCCCCTTCTATTGTCAGCCCACACCCTTCACCGCAAGAACAACTTTTTTTTATAAAAGTTGCCTTTATTTATTTCATTGACCGATACATTTGCCGTCGGACATAGCTTGTGTGACGTTTGACGTTTTACAGTGTTGAGTGTACTTTGCCGTGTGACGAGCTCAAGTAGCAGACAAACTTAATGACAAATTCACAGTACACATGTGCGCGACATGCGAACTCAACTTAACTTACGAACTTAACGCTTATTTTTATGGTAAATAAAATATTAAGTAAGTTCTTTGATTAAGACTTATACATTTGCTTCATTTCAAAAGTTATGTTGGTTGAGTTGAGAGATTTGGACGGCTCTTAACAGTGAGGTTTTGAGATGTGCTGTAAGATGTATGTGTAGCTAGAAAACATTAACAGTGAATGAGTAATACGGTCACGTTTAATTGAAATTGTCGTTTTATTATGATTATTTGAGTTGATTTAAGTGTTTTGCGCTATTCAAACTTGCAACACATTTCTTTTTGCGTTCAGGTACACTTTACGTCACCCATAGTTTTTGCACAAACAGCTATATATGGTTTTCCGTTATTGAGTATCCGCCATTTTGCTGAAGGTCGTGGATACGGGTTTCTTGAGGTATATTACAAACACGGCCCTTGTAGTTTCACAAACGAGTAGTTTTACAAGAAAAATTGTTGTACTGTTACAAGTATTTGTAAAATTACGAACAATTTTTCAGTAAATATTACAATTTTTTTACAGTGTACGCAAAAAAAAAAGCAACTTACGAAAAGCATATCCACGTTTTCCCTTGAAAGTAAGCCGTGTACTAACTACCAAGCATTTTTGCCGTAATGTAACACCGAAACGAACAGAGGACTGTTCGGTTCGGTGTTCGGCATTTCGTGCCGCACGCCAATGTTGCCAGACTTACCAGAATTCTGATATTTGAACCAGATTTTCTCTCTTGGCATCAGTCATCAGATGTTTCTCATTATGGTACTCATATATATCAAATTTTTGTTGGTCTCAAAATTTGCTAATTTTACTGATGTAGCGAAAGTATCGGTTAATTTAAATTATTTTGTAAGCTAAGATAAATATAATTGTACGTCACAGCTGCTTAAGCATATTTTGTAGCCATGCATAGTATTAAAACAGACTTTATTGTCACAAAGACTTTGAAAAATTACTTATGTTTTTTTTTTTTAATCTGTGACTAAATATGTTTAAAGTGAATTTCTAGTTTTGTAAAATGAGTGAGGGTAAGAAATATCTGTCTTTCGTGAAAACAGTAATAGATATAGTTATAAAATCTAANATTTTGTAGCCATGCATAGTATTAAAACAGACTTTATTGTCACAAAGACTTTGAAAAATTACTTATGTTTTTTTTTTAATCTGTGACTAAATATGTTTAAAGTGAATTTCTAGTTTTGTAAAATGAGTGAGGGTAAGAAATATCTGTCTTTCGTGAAAACAGTAATAGATATAGTTATAAAATCTAACCAATGTCAATACAAAATCCCAAATAAAATGTTTAACTGTTGTTTGAAAATTATGCTCATTTATTTGGGATTTAAAATTACTGTAACGTAATTACAATAATATAAGGAGGATGCGAATTATTTTTATTAGAGTACCAGAATTTTAAGGAGAATGCCAGAATTTTAGGGCACACATTACCAGAATTTAATTTTCTTCATTTGACAACATTGGGCCCGTGCCTATTTTTGACTCGAGCCGAGCTCGGAGTCGTAACTAGCGTGCGTAACAAAACTTGCGAACCGTGCGTGGGCAGTAGTCCTCATTGTTGCTCAGAGCGTAGTGAGACGTCGTCGTGGTTTTTCACACGAGGCCAGTAGTTTAGACATGAATTTGGAAGCAGCGGCAGCTGTTTACGTGAAAATATATTAGCTTGGCTTTAAGAAGGAAGCTAAGGACGAGACGCCGGTGTCAAACCTAGTTTTTTTTGAGCTCATGGAACACTCATCGGGACTTCTTTCAGCGGACAACTCGTTCCACGCGTTCCGCGCAATCTCATACCAACGAAGTCACCTTACGGCAACGAGGTACACTTTTTAAGTCCCGCGTTCTTGTGCGCTTATATTAGTCGCAGAGTTCCGTCATTTAGGCCAGACCACGAAGGACAATGAACGAAAGGACAACAAGGTATAACTAAAACTTGCGAAATTCTCAACACGACTAAGAGGCTGGAAGAAGAGAGTGCGTTCCGATAACCACTCCACGATACGACCGTCGTCCACGCTGGCAGGACATCGACGCGAGCATTCGTTTGATGTTTCGTTAGGGGAACGTCTTCGGAGCGAGCCGCTTCCGAAACAAAAAAAAAAAAAAAAAAACGAGCTATTTTTGTTACGCTCGCTGTTTCAGAGTCACGTACACGTTACCGGACGTGTTACGGTGCTCGGTTCGTGACGCCTCTTACGTTACGGCAGAAGCTCCGCACAGTGTACATTGCTACTGTCACCTGTCCTACTCCTGAGGTTCACCCCAGTTATTCCGGACCAGAATGGAAAGTAGATTAAATGAGATGGGATGAGGGGTGCGTGTACGCGCGAAGGAATTGAGGGGCGAGAGAAGAGGGAGTGTCTTGAGTACAGGCAATCAGCAACGTCCGTCACGTTTTCCACAGGAAGAAAATCTCAAGTCGGATTCGAACTGAATCGTCTTTGTGGGAAGCCGTTGCGTGATCACGCAGGTCCCCTGCCATTTTGCGTTATATTTCAGTATCAAGTTAGACTGCATACTAGTATGTGTTATGCTCATAGCTATGCTAAAAAATATATATATACATATAGCTGCAAGTAATTTTAAAACGGATTTGGCAATTTCGTAATATTTTAATTAATTCATTACTAAAAAATTTTAAAATATCTTTAAAGAATATTAAAAATTAGGCACTTGTTCGCCCTTTAATTACAGGCATGCGCTTACGTAGACAGGCAACACATGCGTTTGATAGAAAGCGCATATATCAACTCACAGGGACGCGCTTATTATAACAGGCGTTCAGCAGCAGCGATACGGCTCTGAAATCACAAGCAGGCATTTGCCAGAGCATGCATTCAAGGCAACACAGGAATTAATCAGAACTGGCGTTGCGGCGCGGCGTTTCTGTCGGCCGAAGCGATTGGAAGCACGTCAGACGGGGCGTTACTGGGTTCGATCACGTATGTGTAGGGGCGCGCGTGTGTGTGTGTGTGTGTGCGGGGCCGGATCGCGAAATCCGACTGCAGATGATTCATGAGGCAATTCCCAAACACCAGCCCCGAGTGCGGCAGACACGTCCGAACATATATCACGCCGGAGAGGGTGGGATGTTGCCGGTGGATGAGGTGGGGAAGTGGGGAGGGGTGGCAGGGCAGTTTGTGTGTGGGCGTAGCTGTTACGAGAGTGGAAGGACGGAACTGCAAGAGCTGCTTTGGATGCGCGTAAATGTCATCCACAGCGTTTTAATACCCTCCCCGGACTTACATTCCGCTCCGGCCCGTATTTCATTATTATAACCTGGGTGCCATTATCCCGTGGGCTGCCTGCTTAGTGGGACCAATTAAAATACAAAATTGGATTCCTTTGATCGAAAAACAAAAATTACGTCCCTGTTTCTGACAGTGCGGGGTTTTTTTCCCTCGCCTCCTTGCAGCGCTGTGTTGCAAATATTTCAACTCCAGATTTGTGTGTAACTGTAGGTATTTAGCGTCGCTCTGACGTCACGTGCTTCAGTCGCTAGACTTGCTCCAGTGGCTGGGTGGATTAGAGATCGCCTCTCAGGCACGGATTTTCGGTAACTCACACACGTTAACAGGACAAGAGCATGAACCCAAGAGAACAAGTCACAGTACGCTTAGGTGAAACTAGCATACGGCTGAGACAGGCGGAAAACAAGACACTTTTCTATGACATGCAATGCGAGCCACTAGTTATTTATTTTGATACATGTGAGGAATGAATACATACTCAGTATTATTGTACTTTTTTATATAAATATGATTTTGTAAAAAAGTGGGGGTAGGAGTTTAATCTTTAACTTTCTAAGGAGTAAAGATGTTGTTTGACGAAATTATAAATTTAATCGTTTTCGCAACACAATCAATACGTTTTTATTACACGAAAAAAAGCGAATGGAAAATTCTCAATTTGCTTGCAGTTGTTACGCGGAAATACGCCAACTTCCAGTCAACATCCATAGAGTTAGTAATAAATGTCAGTTAATGTGTATGATAAATATCACACAATGGATCAGGCAGTTTTTGTATTTTTGAAAATGTGTAATACTGCAATTTCTAATATACGCCTTAAATTTTACACTATTTAAAAACACCGCCATTCAAGTCTTAGAACAGATATAATATTGCCAATTTATTAAGCCAGTTTTAATTTTCAATTTAGTTAACAATATACACAAATACAAGAGAAAACATCAAAATGAGAATATTAACGGCACAAATCTATGCACAAATAAGCTAGTCGTTTTACTTGAGTTGTTAAGTCTGGTTTGTCGTTCACTAACGACTTAAATAGCTCTACGCTAAGTGATTCCAGAGCCCGAGAGTAAAAACGAACATATTTCTACTCACGAAGAATTCGGAAACCAGCTTTACTGTATGTGTACTTTTACATTGCGTTCGCTGTGCTTGCAAACAATCCTTTCAGTTCTTTTATTTTCCGTGTACACCGTGCGAACAGTAGACTGTGAATAAACAGAGAATATTCGAACTGTTACAATGAGAACGTGTAAAGGCAATATTATGATGTTAGTTCTTGAAAGTACATAGTGACTGTTTTACATTTTCATATAGCGAACATATGTGCTGATATACTGTGTGTATGCCAGAGGTGAAGGTTAATTCCAATAAATGCTTGGTTTTTGTTTTGTTTTGGTTTGTCCTGTGTTATGTAGTGTGTACTAGGTGTATATACTAATGTCAAGTAATGTCAAATAAATTTTAACGTTCCTTCAAACGTTATGGAACTCTGCTATTCGTATTATGCAATGCGCCATGACTTCAAATTCGACAAAAGAGATGGTCCATTGTGATTCATCGTCTAACGAATAAAATGCTTCGAGAAGAGAACGCCTGTAGTGACGAGGGTGAGGGTGAAGAGATTTGGGCGGCTCGTAACATCGAGGTCTACACAGCCTATGAGGGTGAAGTGAGGCGAGTATGGACCAGCACCTGAATGAAAAGAGGGAGGAAACGGGAGATCCCCGAGAAATTCTTGCCGACCAGCGTGATCGTCCGGAACGATTATCACATGCGAAAATCCGGAAGCAACCCTGCAGGAATATAATCCGGTTCACCTTGATGGGAGGCGAGTAGTCTAACCACTACACCACCGAGGCCCCCTTGAGGCTCAGTGTCCTATTATCTTCCCTGACTTGGGCTATTTCGTAAACCGTGTTACTGTTTTAAGATATGAAAGTTTCTCACTTATATATCCTTACACAGAGCGCATTTCTCTTCACCAATGAGTAGGGATAAGAACATTTCGCGAGTTCAATGGCATGTAGGCTAGACTCCTCATTCCTGTGCATACTGGAGTCTCAGCTGTGGGTTCATTGGCTGTTGCCATACACATAGCAGTATGGCATTCGCAAGTTGTTTTCTTGCAAGTCTGCTATTGGCTCAGAGGTGTCCAGGGCGTGTCTAATAAACTGTGATCCAATTGCAAAGGTGGCTTGACCGCATATGTGTTTGACGTATATCTTGTCCCGAAATGCATTCGTAAAATTTTCCGATCCCTACGCATGAGTAGGGGCAGTGATATTTCGCGAAAAGATTTCGAGACAAGATACAGTCCAAAACACTGTAGGGTCTTCTAACTTCTTTGATTGGCTAAAAAATGTTCTGGCCCGTGTTAACCGTTTGCGCACGAATCACGAAGGTTCAGTGTCGGAGTTACTTAGTCCTGAGTGGCTCGGTCAAAGACGGACACGGCACCAGCAGCCAATGGAGGTATAACAACAGCTGAGGTGTGTATATAGTATTGAAGTCTACCGTGTGCTCCGATTTTTACGCGAAAAGTCACTGACCCTACCCATGAGTCATTTGTTGCGATAACAAAAACAAAGTGCCACAGATTATGTAAGTACACATAGACGATATAACGTGGCGGTTCGTTTGATGTTGGCGTTTCCAATTCGTTGATTGGCAGCGCAAGGGTTTGGGGCTGTGTCTTACCGGCTACTGTCTACAGTGAAATTATCCCTACTGGCTGAGCCACCTGCTGGTGAAAACGTTAACAGGCACTGATTGGCGAACGGCGTTCCATCATGTTTCTGGCCGGTGACGCCATTTTGCGGGTGTGTGCGTCTGGATTTCGAGGTGCAAGCGGCTGTTCCACCTCTCCGTCGACAAGTGTTCTGTGCTAGTGCTGTGTTGGGTTTAGTACAGCGCGCGTCAGACATTTCTTATCTACAAAAGCTGACACCATGTTGTCTATTCGAAGTTTCTTCATATTTTTTTTTAATCTGACCTTCGAAAAATCACCTTATGTGGGACGCGCTTGGTCGTTTTCTAAGTAAGCAATACATTACAAGCGTTTTATAACTGTTAACATAAAGGTATCTCATTTTTGGTTTAATACAATATTTATTTATATTTTATTTGTAAATCATAATATTTTATTTATAATCAATAGCAATAATAACAGTGAGAAAATAGGTGTATTGGTAATACCTAGTACGAGATAGTTCTTACGCAAAATGTTAATACACCGAGTGCGCACGAATATGGTGCGTTGTCCCGTTGGTGTAATTTCCTAGACTCGGTTAAGTTTTGTTCGCTCGAGGCGGAGGGATATCCTTGAAGTAGAACTTCAGTAGGGTTTCATAAAAGTGTGAAGTAACCATTAATGGACTAGAAATTAAATCGTTTGTGGAAGGATGAAATTTTCAGGTGTGCCCGGTGTATTGCTCTGCTTTTGCTAAAGACTTCGGCAGAAGAGTTTACTCGGGTTCATTGTGGGGTTCTCGGAAGTATCGACGCGAAGCCCCGCAAGCGGAGGAGTCTTCTTCAGGTTCTCCGGTATAACGGTGCCGACGACCTCGGGTGTCGAGCAGGGGCAGGATGGGGGGGCGGGGGGTTAGCGAAGAGACCGCAGCTGTGTCCGCGTATTGATTTCACCAATGCGTCGCCCGTCCCTCTTCGACAACACGATTATATATATATATACATACATATATATATACATATAATAAAAATACATTGGGTAAAGGCGCGCCGTCGATATCACACAGCCGGGTTCACGTCTCTCTGAACACCTTTGAAACTCCGGCTTGAGAGGAACCTTCCCCCTCCATATTTGAGGGGGCCGCGGTGGTATAGTGGTCAGACTACTCGCCTCTCACCTAGGAGAACTTTTTTTCTATTCTCCAGGGTTTTCGCATGTGGCAATAGTGCTGGACGATGCCGTTGGTCGGCGGGTTTTCACGGGGATCTCCCGTTTTCCCTGCCCCTGCATTCCGGCGCTGCTCAATGCATCGCTTCTCCCTCGTCGGCTCTCAAGACCCCGATGTTAAGAATCGCCCAAATCTCTTCACTCACCCACTCACCCCGCCATATTGAATGATTGGGTTCTGTAGCTTGTTTATATTTTTCAAGAATGAAATTTTGAAATTACCCAACTAGTTTTTGATAGGGCTACTGTTTTTCGTGAAAAAAAATTTACGCGCAGGCTAGACTCTTATGTACTGCGTGCTTGCAGCTTTTCTTTGGTTATTGACCACGTGTCTTCAGGGAAGACAGTTTTTACCCAACAGGGTCAATCAGAATCAAGTAACGCTGGCAATGAATTCCCGTGATTCGCGGGCAGACACTTAAGACGCGTGACAGTTAAAAGCATCCAACCAGGAGAGTGGATCTGAGCTGTAGTGTTTTGGAGTACAGGAAGTCTTAATATTTACGCGAAGAACAGGTGGCTCTAGCTATTAACCTTACTCAGCTATACAGACATATCGACTGAACTATTAACTCGCGTTTATGTCATAGTATTGATATTGCTAATTTTTTGGCTTAATTAAAACGGTGACGTAATTATGTGTTGGTAGTTCCCTCGCCATGCTGCACCGCAGTGTAAGGTCAATGCTCTAGTCGCGCCGGCCTAAGAATGGTCTTGACTCCACCTAGCCAGGTGAAAGAGAGAGGCAGAACGACTTGCAAAGCACCAACCACAGGTAGNTAAGAATGGTCTTGACTCCACCTAGCCAGGTGAAAGAGAGAGGCAGAACGACTTGCAAAGCACCAACCACAGGTAGATGGCAGGCGGGCAGACGAATCTGCAGGCACTCCCTCCTACCTGCTGTACTACCGTCGTCTATTTATTTCCTTTCCCGGGGAGAAGTGGCCTGACATTGGCAGAGCTACCGAGTCCTTAGTTACAGTGGCGCTACTAAGGCTTGGTATAGGAGTATTTTCGGAATTTTCTTTTTGTCAAAATATAAACATGCTGGAAAAACCAAGATTTCATTATGGCGGATGAAGGTTGCCCTTATCGTAGAAGTACAGTGGCATCCAATGGAGTACAGCAATGGAGTTCATAAACCACGTAACAAATTATATTGAGTATACACGGTCACGTCTTGCATGCTGCATANCTTCCGTACCTCCGTCGTCTATTTATTTCCTTTCCCGGGGAGAAGTGGCCCGACATTGGCAGAGCGCCCAAGTCCTTAGTTACAGTGGCGCTACTAAGGCTTGGTATAGGAGTATTTTCGGAATCTTCTTTTTGTCAAAATATAAACATGCTGGAAAAACCAAGATTTAATTATGGCGGATGAAGGTTGCCCTTATCGTAGAAGTACAGTGGCATCCAATAGAGTACAGCAATGGAGTTCATAAACCACGTAACAAATTATCTTGAGTATACACGTTCACGTCTTGCATGCTGCATAATAGGCGAAATCAAGGTCGTTGCTGTGCAATTCCAGAAGCTAACACCAATACGACGTGCATCGCCTTTACCTGGGCTACGTACGCTATTGGTTGCATCTGACAGACCAAAAAAATTATAACTGGTAGTTTATTGGTCTAGGGTTCAATTGAAACCCTTTCCATGTGTTCGAAGGTGTCAGCTGTAATAAAAAAAAATTGTAAGTACATTTTACACAACGAATTTTTTCCTTTTGCAACGCCTCAAACGAAAAATTAATGTGTTTGCTAAAGGGTTAAAGAGTAGCACACATACTACCAAATTGTTAAAAAGAATGTTTTAAGTTGCATATGAAAGAAGAAAAATTCCATATACTTTCCAACACTAAAATTATTTTGCTAGAATTTACTTATTTTAAAGTTATAAATCTTTTTTATAATAAGAATCAAAAATCAAATGTTAAGCGCATTTCCGTTTTGAATAATTCAGAAGGCACGTTTTATAATAAGAAAAACCTTTATTAAACAAGACGATCACAAGAGTTACGCTTATATTACATTTTGAAAATTAGTAATAAAGATTACAGGCATTTTTAACAATTGATTTTATGCACATCAATATCATATATAAAATGATAACTTTTGTGGCTAAAATGAATTAATTGTAAATAATATTTGTGAATATTACTACTTATTTGTTATAAGATACAATAAATGTAATTATTACGACGAACTTGCTTGATGAAAGACCTGGGGAGGGGGTTTGCAAAATGTGCTTTCTAGAAGATCCAGAATTTTAAATTTAATTTAAAAAAACTAATTAATTTCTATATTAAATATTTAAATAAGTAGATTCTAGCAAAATATTTTCTGGTGTTGCAAATGTATGCTTTCTTCTTTCATATGTAACCTAAACCGTACTTGAAGTGCTTNAACTAATTAATTTCTATATTAAATATTTAAATAAGTAGATTTTAGCAAAATATTTTCTGGTGTTGCAAATGTATGCTTTCTTCTTTCATATGTAACCTAAACCGTACTTGAAGTGCTTTTCTTCCTTGGTACAGAATTATAACGCGAAATGGTACGGTTTCATCTGATACCAGTACAGTTTCAAATAAAATATCTGCACATTTTAAAACCCGAAGTCATACTTTTAGATATGTTCTTTAAAAAAAGCTACTTATTGGTTAGCAAAAACATTTCACGTTGCGTATAGTTGGCAGTCAACACATCGAAGTCTGCACACATTCTGGCACTTTGGACTAATTAGAAGTGAGTCACCTATATCCACTACTGCAAGAACACCGGTTCTGTTCATGTGTCTGTTAGAACTCACCATCGTCCTATTGGTCCATACCACACCGGACACTAAACTGTACTTTACAGCGTTCATTATTGGCCGGTCATCAACCAATGGAAAGCCAAGCTGATATTGACCAAGTCAAATGTCCTCCATCGTATAAAAGGATTTACAATCAATAATGTCCCTTTGAGTGGCTATAAAAAAAATTCTATCGTTAGCAATATCGCTGTTACTGCGCTGTCGTGTTCTTGTGAGGTCGTGTTAAACAATAGGCGAACAAAGACTGCACATCCACGCGAGTTCTGTTCTGAACAACAAATAAATTTTCAAATTAGCTTCGCTCGAGCTACACTCGAGCTACACTTAAGCACTATCGCATAAAGAAAAACAATTAACTACTTCTGCCGTCTTTTACACACANAATTCTATCGTTAGCAATATCGCTGTTACTGCGCTGTCGTGTTCTTGTGAGGTCGTGTTAAACAATAGGCGAACAAAGACTGCACATCCACGCGAGTTCTGTTCTGAACAACAAATAAATTTTCAAATTAGCTTCGCTCTAGCTACACTCGAGCTACACTTAAGCACTATCGCATAAAGAAAAACAATTAACTACTTCTGCCGTCTTTTACACACACTTGTCAATGTAACTAAACAAATATTTTCCTAGTCGTTCAGCAGGCCCTGCATTGCTTTCTCAAATTAAGCTTTAAAATTCCGTTTACAAAATTGTTAGAATTTTATGCACTATATCTAAATAGGTTGGAATGTTTAAAACTAATAAATTGGGCAATAATTATAATCACAAAAAATAATTAGTAATAAAAACATATAAAACGTGTAGATAATAATAACAGAGAAATTCCGAGAGGTTATTCCTGCCGAAAATATAAGACGCAAATGTACGTATTATTTTTCCTATAAGTATTTATTAGTGCGCCCCCAAAAATCAAAACTTTCAAATGATTTTCGTTACAAATATCAGGAATTACTTGCGATTAAGGCACAAATCAATGAATAGTGTTTTGTAGATCGAATATCTTACACCTGTGAAAGTGTGATGGGTAATATCATCTACCTTCATCAGAAAAATAAGGGTACTGATTCTTAACAAAACACAGGGTAGCAACCTGCAGCATTGTGTTTTCATGAGTGCAGGAAGGTTTTAATTTTTTTAATAATAGACCATCTCACAGGAAGCGCTCAAATAGAGGGCCATGAAAGTGAAAACACTGCACCATGAACCGCCACTGTTTATCAACGAAATACTCTCCATTCCGTTATCGGCCAACTGAGGAGATAAAGGCAGTAGTGCTCGGTTGAAACTGCCTGCGCGAGTTTTTACGGCCTGTGGGGCGTACATACGAACCACACGAGTTGTTATGCAGGCACTCTAAATCGGAGTTACTAAAAATGGCTCCATTTCAGTAGGGGAAAAAATTGAAAATTATTTCACCCTGAAAACAGTGGTAGATTACTGATTATTTGGATTGCAGAATTTCTCTAGTGTGATCCTTAGGGATCCGAGAATTTTACGAATTCATTTGAGAACAAGTTAAGCTTCAGCCACGTGTACATTTGAGTTTCTACTTCTATTGGACCATACTGTGTTAGACACGCCTCGGACGACTTTCGACCAATAACGAACCTGCAAGTCAACAAGGAACGAGTCCCGCGCTACACTCTCTGGACACAGAGTAGATAAGTAGGCTATGCAGATACGAAATGACGTGGCGGTCCCTTTGATGTTAGCTGTACCAATTCTCTGGTTGGCTGCGAGAAGCTCTGGAACGGACCTTGTGTCTGATTGGCTACTGCATGCAGCGAAAGGTTCCCTATTGGCTAAGCTGCCGGCTGGCGAGTAGGTTACCAGGCGCTCGCTGATTGGCGAATGAAGTTCAAAAATCTTGCTGGCTAATTACGACATTTTGTTGGCGTGTGCGGATGGAGTTTGCGGAATAAGCGGCGATTTCACCTCTGTATTATTTCGCCTTCTATGCCCTGAGGTGAAACTAGAGCAACAGCCCACGAACAAGTAACTGAGGCTCGAGTACACAAAATATTGTGGAGTCGAGCTTGTTGCCGAAGGAATTCGCGAAATTTGTGTTGATTTTGCCTGTAAAGCAGCGAATCGAACAACTCTAAAACATTTGTCCTTGATTCATTCGCCTTATTAGTCATTAAACTATCGATGAGGTGCACTGATTTTCATCTTCTGCGCATGTATTCAAAATAGAATCGCCTTTTTCTTTCAAAACTATGAAAATTATGTTGTAAAACAGTGATGTGAACTTTTTTTTTAATTTAGTTTTCCGTCGCATTTGTTATTTTATAACAAAAAAAGTTCTTTACCTGAATGCTTTCTAGCTGCCTTAAAACTCAGTCAAAGGTATAGTGAACTAGCATAAAAAAATGTGGATTTAAAAAAAAAATAGTGTTCTAATCTCAACCAAAATTCATAGATAGGGACAACCGAATTTCGCGAGAAGATTTCCACACTTGCTAGATTTCAATACCCTATGAGCGTACCAGCAGTTTCCTTTTGCTTATTAGCGGCGTGTATCTGTGAGAAGACATGTTCTTACTTGACTGGCCAATCAGAATTAAGTTACTTCGAAACTATAAGTCTCTAATTCGTGGCCAGACACTTAAGACGCGTAACGTTCAGATGACCCAATTACAAAAGTGGATATGAGCTAAAGTGTCCTGAAATACTACTGGTCGTGAAATCTCTTCGCCAAAATTCGAGTGACCCTACCCGTGGAGATCGTACCATTCCACGGATGTTCGACCAGCAGGCCAAACTTCATATTCGTGTAGCTGCTAGAGGATAGGACATTTGCTCATCGGCTGCCGCTTCTGTTAAAAGTCACTCCCCTCTCTGACATCACCCCGCGGGCTTCAATTGTGCTATCGGCACGAAAGGAACACAAGTTTGGAACTCGAAGAACGGTTAATGCACAGCTGTCGTGTCACTCTACCCTTTATTTCCTCTGTGAATTCGCAGTTGGGAGCAGATTATTTCCTGCTGACGCCACTTTTATGAGTCTAGAGCGTAAAGCACTCGCCAGTTATCTTACTCTTTTATTCAATGCATCTGCTTGCTTCTCTTTCTCCTAACGCTTCCTCGTTTCCTCCGATTTTCTCGACTGAATTTTCAGATATTTGAACTTTCTACTTTTTTCAGCTGCCTCCGCCTCACCTACCACTCAGTGGCAATACTGTCGCGATCCTATTTTGTTTCGTGATTTAATCACTTCTGTGATAGCAGAAAGGGTACGTTCAAGTGTACCAGTATTTTACTTCTTAATACGTACTTAACTTGTCAGCACAGTATGCCAAGCAGATATCACACAAGAAGAAGATACTGGCCAAGGATAGTATTTGGCAACATTAGAGGTGTTAGTATGGGCGTGAAAAAAGTCAGGTCAAACTTCTTGTGAAATTAGAAATCAGGCTTAGGAAAGTTTCGTTTTTATGTCTTCTGTATAATTTTTATTTGCAAGATTTTATCAAGTAGTTGTGTAATTTTCTGAGTTTTTTCGCCGTGCTATTAATAAAGATTTTTCATCCAAAACTGACGAAGTTAACAAAGTGCAAGATCCTGTTATATGCTGTCGAATAAAGTATCTTTTGAAACATTAGCACTTCTTTATATAGGTCGTTCACGGTAAACTGGGCACTTTTAGAAGCCGTCAGTAAGTTCTACTTGTATGCACGCTGTGTATTATTACACAATATTTAAAGTTAGCATGTCCATTTACCTGGTCACTTTGTTCATGCTTTGGTCGAGTAAAACTGAAATTATTAGAAAAGCACATGTTTTACTAATTTCCTTATTCTTAAACACTTAATTAAGCGGAAAGCACAATAAATCGTTTTAGTATTCACAAATACTTACCTATCACATTTAATTTAACGTCAAGACATGAAACTAATTTCCCTCCATCGTTACCAAATTTACCGGGCGCTTGTCATTCAGTGTGCCCGTTAAAATAGTAGATGCAGGTAGTGACCATTACAGTTTTCAAAGGTTGATTTCAAAAGTGGTCAAATAACCGTGAATACCATACATTAACCTGTTTAGTCGCACATTCATTTGTGAACAAAGCGATTTTTTTTTGCATTGCTGTGCTCAGCGTGCTTCTTGCAGCCAGTGAAAAACTTCTTACTTGTTCCGTAGCATAAGCACCAACTATTTATTAACATGTGATGCAGGAATTTCAAAAGTCAGGTACCCCAAAAATAAGACACTGACTACATTATTTTGTGATTGCTCTCTGTGCCCAGTACAAGAAAGTTTCTCGGCACAACTTCACGCTACAACATTCTAGACTCCACAGTCGTTTGTGTACTCGCGCCCCAGTTATTTGTTCACTGGCCGATGCTCCAGTTTTACCCAGAATAGGTAGCACGGGATTCGGTCTTGTTTTAGTTGTTAATCAGTTATTGGCTAAACTTCTTCCAGAGCGTGGCTAACAAACTGCAGTCCAATTGAAAATAATGTCAAATGTACATATTTTTTTAAGTCTAGCTTGCCCTTAAATGAATTCGCGAAATTTCCGGGTCTTTAGCCATAAGTAGGTGCAGTGATATTTCGCTAAAAGATATCGAGACATAATAAACTTCAAAGCACTACATGGTTGTTCAGCTTTCTTTATTTGCTGAACCAGGTTTTTGTCCGAGGTAACAGTTTTTGCACCAATCACGAAGTTTCAGTACTGGAGTTAACAAATACTGAATGGCTGCCTCAGATTCTCATGCAGACAGAAGTCAATAGAGGTAGAAAAACATCTCTAGTGTTTGTGTATATAATTTAATTCTACAGTGGGCTCAGATTTTTTTCGCGGGAAATCACTGGTCCTAGCTATAAGTATCCTTAATTTACAACACACCCACGATGAACTGCGACTAAACACGTTCTGCTTAATAGCTGGTAACCATGCTGGTAAACCTGGCAGTGTAAATGTATGAAATAAAGTATTTCGCTGTATTCCGCGTTTCTTCCGAGTGCGTCAACCCATCTCATATCTTGTGTCCACTTTCGTAGACGTCTTGCAGAAGAATACAGTGTATCACCGGAGCTGTACGCAGCAAGGGATTATAGCCCAGGCATTTTCCGAGTTGGGTATACGATTATCGGACGTCGCTACATCCTTGGTACAGAGTACTTAATAGTTAAGGGCTGTGATATTTAGCGAAAAGATTTCGAGACAAGGTACAGTTCAAAGCACTGTAGGGTTGTCCAGCTCTGTCGATTGGCTGAATAATGTTCTGGTCCGTGTTGACGGTTTTCATACGATTCAATAAGGTTCGGTGTCGGAAGTTACGGAATGGCTCGGTCAAATATTGAAACGACACCAGCAACCAATAGATTTATAACAACATATGAGGTGTATATATAGTATTGAATTATACTGTGTGCTCCAATTTTTTTTTCGCGAAAATTCACTGGCCCTATTAATAACACAGACGTGAAATGGAGGTGTGAAATGCCAGCCACACGCTCCAGCAAACAGCCTCACTGACCAGTAACATGGCGGAATATCGTTCGCAAAAATTAGTTACTTAGAGAATTTCTTGCCAGATGGCAGCCTAAGCAAAATGTAGGAACATCCGAATTTCGCGAAAAGATTTCAGCGCATGTTACATTTCAATCATCTACGGGCATTTCAAGAGTTTTAGTTTTCTTATTGGTCGTGTGTCTTTGTGAGGAGACATTATCTTATTTCGCTCACCAATCATAGTTAGGTTACCACTGAAGGGTGCGTATGTGATTTGCGGGCGTACACATAAGACGCGTAACACGTAAATCATCAAATCACGAAAGTAGATGTAAGCTAAAATGTTATGAAATTCAACTGGTCATGAAATATTTTCGCAAAATTCGGGTATCCCTAGCAATAGGGAATATTCCATCACGTGCATTAGCCAATCAGACCCAAGACTCGCTTCCACAACTTCGAACGGCCAGTAAGCGACTTAGTACGCCAAATTGAAATCAACTGACGTCATTTCGCGTCATAATACTTACTTAGGTATTCTGTGGCTATCGTTTTTCGATGCTTTTCTATAATAAACACAGCCAAGATAACACGGAAGTCACTGGTTCCTCAATAAGAATAGAGAGTACAACCAGAACATTACTTAGCGGCAATGCGTGGAAACGAACAGCAGTCAGGGACTGAAATTGACAACGTTCCACAAATTCGGCTCAACCCTTTTACTCTTTATCTAGAACACACTCGTTTATTTACGGCATGCTGCAGAATACGTCAAAGCATGGCCATTGTTGCACGGAGTTAGAGACCAGAAACAAGAATACGGACAAACCTTTTCCGAAGGTAACGATACTGGTAGCTGCTGACACGATAGAGTTAACGACCGGCTACTGCTGCTGTTGCTTCAGCGACAAACCGCCAGATGTGTTTCTTGTTTTCTTGATGGTCTCCAGTTGATTTATAATCTTTCAAGGTAGTCATAATAATTTAAAATCCAATTGTTGAAATAAATAAAATTTACACGTGTTTTAGTCAAGTTTGTTCAAAAATAAATTCGTTATGATTTATTTTGTTATATATGACCAACTGAAAAATATGTAATTAGGGCATCCAATTATTTGGTTTTCAGAGAATTTTTATTGAACGAGCAGAGGGTATTTCATCAACATAGGTACATATTATATTAACAAACTATTTTGATTATTTTAAAACTTTCAAATTGCAAGAGAATGTGTTTTTTTCGCGTATAAATGGGTATTTTGTTGGCTAGGAAAACATTTTTCTTAGTGTATCCTACGGTTAATGAAACACTACATCTGGTTCCACGGAGAAATAACTAATGTGAGATTCTTAGCTACCTTCAAAAGACTTAAAGCTACTTTTCAGACTAGGTCTGTAAGTATGGAGCGTACAATCACATTTTCTAAGTGTTTCTTAGCTTTCTACCCTGGCTTAAACATCTTTAAGCAGTAATAAATATGGAATCCAAGCAAACTTATACTCTGTCTGTTCACCCCGCATTAGTCAGTACAAAGTAGCAATGGAAGATGACGCACCGACGCCGGCAGTCTCCGCGGCTAGGAGTACGTACGTGTATAACAAGTTGCATATCATAAGGCGCTAAACACAAAATAAGGCTCTCAGGTCCAAATATTTGCAACTAACTGTGCACGTTACGAGCTAACAGCTGCTTATTCACAACGGTACTGTATAATTACAACTTGCTGTTTTTCATATCATGATGACTGGAGACTTTACGATTTCGTGTTATAGTTTGGCACCAAGCCAGATTCCACAGCCCTCTACATACTCAAGCAGAGACCATTTGCTCATTGACTACCACCGCAGACACAGCTGATTCTACTGTTTCACCCGGCCACGCTGAATGAAGATAACGCAGTACTACTGGTCCTGAGTTCCGTAGAGCATGTGGGATGAGCAGAGGAAGTATAGTCTATGCACAGTTACTTCCAACTTTTCTAAAGCCCTGCTTAAGTTTTCTTCCAGGATATTCCTCCGCTTCACACAAACAAAGCTTAACCGAGTCAACAAAATACACCAAAGGGGCAATGCACCGCATTCATGCGCACTCAGTGTAATGATATTTTGCGTAAGGACTATTTCGTACTAGCCAATACCAGCACACCTATATTCTCCCTTTTTTAATCATATTAGTTATCAATTAATTATTATAACTTACAATACATTATAATTAGAAGTTAAAATTAACCAAGAATTAGACTCTTTTATGTTAACATAAGTATTAAACGTTTGTGATACATGACATATTTAGGAAACAACCAAAAAATTTTATACATGAGGTGATTTTTTAAAGGTTTTGATTCAAAAGGTGTGAAGTAACCGTGAGTAGACTATAACATATACTTAGGTATTGGAAAATTTCGCGAATTCATTTTAGGATCTCAAACATATGTGTATTTATGTTATGTTTGAAATTGCTTCACAGTTTATTACACACCCAGGTGAACTCTGGGCCAATAACAGACCATCAAGAAAATTAGCACCGAATCCCATGTCTGCTGGTCTGAGGCAGAACTGGCCACACACTGCGGCAGCAGCCAGCGAACACAAATCTGAGGCTGAAAAATACATATTACAGTGGAGTATAAACTACACGTCGTTTAAAACGCGAAATTATCCTGTCTCTACATATACTACTTGTGCTCTCTACATTGGTAATTTTTTATAAAGATAATGATAGGGTCTTTAGTAATAAAATTGTCAAGCATAGTTTTACTGGGATGCTGTGTTTTATGCCCACAGATACTATGGTTTTGGTTGTGTAGAAAGTTGAGGAACATCGATTATACTGAAACTACAAACATCTAGACTTTTTAGTTATTTTCACGTTGTTCAACATCTTGCATTAGTTCGCAGAAGCCTATACGCAATGGCTTCTCCTGAATGAAGCTGAAATCAGGTTAGCTACTACCTGGGAACTTGTGGTAAATATAAATGTATCTGTCTTTCCGCTGAATATATATTCTCCCGCTTCAAAATTAACACTGATGCTGTCTTTATTATCAATAGAGGACCTGAATAATACGCGAATTCATTTGAGGACAAGCCAGAAATACTACATTTGTGCAACGTCTGCTATTGGTCCACGTGCTATTTGCCAATCTTTGGGGCAACCAACGAGAAGTTGACATTTCCTCGAGTGTACAAGATAACATGACGTTTAACCTAAAGATAATTCAACTAAAAAATTAGCAGGTGTCTAGTTATCAGTATTTTTGTGTCTAGGAGGACATTATTGGGTAAAAAAAACTAAAAGGAAACAGATCCAAGTTGCCCCTCGTTTCCAAATTACACTTAAATAAGACATTCAAACGCAGGACTACTTTTGTTAACTCTGTGAATGCTCTTCAGTTCAGTGTTTACGTTATAATTACTAGCCCATTATTTCGTGGTGAATCCTACCAGCAGTATAGCTACTGTAGAACCGGTCAATTGTTCATTGGCTGCCCCTGCTGTTATAAGCCTCTCCCCTCTATGACATGACCACACGAAGCTCGGCCACTCTAGCATTGAAGGTTTGCCATTGGCTCGCCGTCCTCTGAGGCGTATCTTATTAATTGCCTTCCAATAACACAAGCCAAATATACAGAAAAAAACATTTTTTATCTAGCTTGGTATCAAGATATAACGTGATTTCATGAATTTTTCAGTTTAGAGGCAGTGATATTTCACGAAAAGATTTCGAGACAAGATGCAGTCCAAAACACTGTAGGGTCGTCCAGCTTCTTTGATTGGCTAAAAAATGTTCTGACCCGTGTCAACCGTTTGCATACGAATCACGAAGGCTCAGTGTCGGGGTTACTTAGACCTGAGTGGCTTGATAAAAGATGGACACGGCGCCAGCAGCCAATGGAGGTATACAACAGCTGAGGTGTGTATATAGTATTGAAGTCTACTGTGTGCTCCGATTTATACGCGAAAAGTCACTGGCCCTATTCCAGTTATAACACGTACAGTTGTGCACAGGGAATGTTTTTCTCATGCGGATGACTTCAAAAATTGCTCAATTGACCAGTTTAGTCGGCGTGCCCACGATCGTGTCCATGTTGTACATGAAGAATATTTACGGCCGGTGTTATACACAGCGAGTAATCAGTGCCCAATGCCTGTAGGGCCATCTGATTTTAGTGAAAATATTTACCCGGATGCTAGACTTCAATATATTGTGTGTACACTTTGTTATTGTGTGATCAGACCTTAGCTGAACGGCTTGCCTGATCACACCTTCAAACATTAAACCTGGAAACGAGCGGGATTGCAACACCACCATTTGGTCGTCGACCCTTGCGAAAGAAGACCGTTGCAGAAATCCCCTCCACCGGTCACTGAACGGGGCCGCAGAACCAGGCCGGTGTAACACCCGAAACAGGGTCTTTTGGTCTTTTGTCCTTTGGGCGTCGACCCGACCAGCGAAGCAGACCAGGAAGATGTGTGAGTCCGGCCGTCGATTAACCATCTCGTAGAATCAGCCTCCGGAAACATTAACAAGGTGATGACTTTCCAGTTAGGTTTAAATAAAATGGCGTGAATTAAACGTAATAATGAATCATCTTAAATTCAATGTAAAGCTCCCCGCGATCAATGGTAACATAAATAGTTATTGTAAAAGCTTAATGTTAATAAACCTCATCAGATACTGTTGTGCTCTACCGAATCATAAGTCATTATTGAGCTACGCCCCTAGCAACTTTCAAGTACGAATTGGCTGAAAAGCTAGTTCGTAACAACTTGCATCCTTACTTTTGCTATTGGTCGCTTGTTTTTGTGTGAAGAGAGTCTGTTACATGAGTAAGCCAATCAGAATTGCGTTTCTCCGATGCTGACCTCCGTGATTCGTGGGCAGACATATAGGACGCATAACAACTCAAATAATCCAATCACGAAAGTGGTCCTGAACTAAAGTGTTTTGCAACACAGGTTTTCGTGGATATTTTGCGAAAAACGGGCGCCACTAGTAATCTGTTCGGTGAACGTTACCACAACTCTCGTTTATTCTAACTACTTCTAGCACGCATCGCGTATTTCACTGGTTTTAAAAAAGTGCAGTGCACGCAAAAAAATATTATACAATCACAACACTTCGATCGAACGGGTTAGCAGCGAATTAACTGTGACAAATGTCCAACAGCGCAACGCTTTACAAAAACATGGCGAGTTTCCCCCGTGTCTAATGAAACTCCCGCGCGCAGTGTTTGCCGACGGGCCTGATATGATCCCCGATAAACTCATCCATAGCCCCGGGTCCCTCGGGCGCCATGACATGGAAGATTTCCAAACCCCTATCCCTCCCTTCCTCCTAGACACACCACCCCTAAATGTCCCTCCCCCCTCCCTTTCCGAAGCACCACCGATGACGATTTATGAGCCAGGAGCTCGTGACGAAGCGCTGAGCAATTATCAGGCGCTGTATTAAGCCATTACCCCTCCTGTTCGGATAATGGCTACCGGCCATCAGGATTACTCCCCTGCGCATCCATCAGCGATCCTGAGTATAATCACGTCCGACCCCGCGCAGGCCGGCCACTCGATATGGATAGGGAGGAGGGGGGAGAGGGAGCTAAAACGATTACGTTCGAATACTGGGAAAAGTCGTAATATCCTCTCGTTATAGCTTTTCCTCTCAAGCCGAATGAAATACAGCCGATCNTATTTAACACCTACATCTTCCTCATCTTCCTGACGATAACCAGCACTCCATGTCACAAAATAATGCTGACGAAGTTAGCCGTTTCAGTCACAGTGTCCTATATCTGGGACGTTGCAAATGGGGTGGCTTGAATGGTCTGCACTGCACACAGTACACGTCCAATGAGAAAGGTTTCCTACTTGTGGGAGACGTCATTCGCTGCAGAGTCTATGTTACGTAGACTCATCAACCACTGCTGCTAGCAACACAAAGCATAGATAGATTTATATTGGTCCCAATGTAAGACAAAGCATCGTCTGGATATCAGTACAGTCCCTAGCAAAGATTTGTTTGTTGCTACACCTAAAATTATATATTTATTTTTGACTGAATTTTTGACCGTGAATCACAGCGTTCAGTACTGGAGTAACTNGCTACACCTAAAATTATATATTTATTTTTGACTGAATTTTTGACCGTGAATCACAGCGTTCAGTACTGGAGTAACTTAATGCTCATTGGCCCAGTAAACACCAGACTGTCTTCCTAGGAAGACTCGCCGTCTATAGCTAGGGGCAGTGATATTTCGCAAAAACATCTCGAGACAAGATACAGTCCAGAGCACTGTAGGGTCGTCTAGCTTCTTTGATTCGCTAAAAAAAGTTCTGGCCCGTGTTAACCGTTTGCGCACGAATCACGAAGATTCAGTGTCGGAGTTACTTAGTCCTGAGTGGCTTGGTCAAAGACGGACACGGCAGCAACAGCCAATGGAGGTATTACAACAGCTGAGGTGTGTATATAGTATTGAAGTCTACTGTGTGCTCCGATGTATACGCGAAAAGTCACTGGCCCTATCTATAGCCGAAAGAAAACTGCAGGAGTGCAAGTAGAGTATTGAAATCTAGCCTCCGTGGAATGTTTTTCGTGAAAATCGGGTGTCCCTAGCCACCGAACCCTCATACGCCACCGAATGACTTTTAGTGTTGTGAGACCGGAAGCCGAAACTTCCATAACTCACTAGGTGTTTGTGAAGCAAGAGCACCCTGACACTTTCTCAAATCATTGGGTCGGCGGCAGTGGCAGTGTAATGTGGGGCTTTGGGCACCGGGCCCGTACTTAGGCGACTTTTTTGGTGTTGCCTATTTTAAGTACAATTGCATTTTCATGTGTTCGGCGGGGGAGTGAAGCTCTCCTCCAGCCTCCCGGCTGGAGTGAATGTTGTGTCGTGTAGTATGTATAGCATGTTGAAATGTTGTTAGCAAGTGTGCTTATTAATTTCGCCTTTAGTGTGTCGGTGAGTCCCTAGTCTCCCGAAGTGTCCTATATAGGTCTCCCTCGGGGTACGATTCATCGTTTCAGCATTTGTGACATTGGAGTAATAAAACCCTTATAAATAAATTAGAGTTGGAGGGGCCCCTAGCACCAGTCTCTGAACACAGTAACAATAGGGCCCCCCCCTTTCCCAAGTCGCCTTCTTCCCGACCTGCAACAAACTATCAGGTCGGTGAGTTATTATAGGTTATTAGTTTAAAATAAAAAAATAAAATATATATTATATATATATATGTGGTTATATATATATATATATATATATATATATGTGTCTGTGTGTGTATTTTTCGTTATATTATTTTATGTTTTTTTGTTATTATTATACAGTTAATTTTACTTAGTTAGCCCCCCGACGCCTACCTCGTCTGACATGTGTGTCTCTCGACCTGGAAAACGAGTGGTGGTTGGGGCTATTTCCCATCTGTCAAGAATGCCCACATAACCAGCCTGGGCAGGGCACCCTTGGTGTGTTGTTAGTGTTGTTAAAGTTTTGCCTGTTTCGCTGTGTGTCGACGACTGCAGCGTTGTGGCCAAAGCCCTGGGTTTTGATAGTAATGTGGCACTCCTCGTCGCGCACTAATCAGATGGCTCCGAGGAGGAAGTGCGTTCATTGGTTGTGTTACTTCTCGTCCCTGACCAATGATTAAGTTCAGAGACGAGAAAGTGTATGTAGCGCATTTCAGTTAATTAATTAATTAATCAATTTGAGTTTAAAATTGTCCTAACTTGTTTGTTTAATTAGGTAAAGTGACGAGTGCTGTGAGAAGTAACATCTGCTTCTGAAGTGTTTTCGTGGCTTTTGCCAGTTTTATTATTGGCCTTAAGTGTTCCATTAGGGTTACAAAGTGTGCATCTTGCAGAAAAGCGACAAGTTCTTGCATATCTGCGAACATGGTCGTATTTTCTGTGGTGTTGTTTTCCCTTCTACTGTTTTGCTGTGAGTTTTCCCCCTGTGGCTGTGTGGGTGTTTGTTCCTTATATGGGTTGTGGAGTGGAGGGAATTCAGACTTCGACTTAACATTTGTTCGTCGGTTTTCCTATGTAATTGCTCGTGGTTGTTTGGCAGGTTTTGGCGCCAGCCTTTGCCTGCGTGTCTCTATGTGTTTGTGAATTACTTCACACTGTTTCCACATAGTCGAGTGACCTGTTTTTTTGCACAGTGTACATTCCCACTTTGCTTTATCTTGGTCTTTTAGTGTGCATTCTGCCTTTGTGTGCGATCCCGCACACAAAGCGCTGATTGGTTTAAGTGTACAGTATTTCTTAGTGTGGTGCAGTGCACAACACCGCGTGCACTGCACCACATCTTCGGCGCGTTGTTTGTACAGCTCTATACGAACTGAGGTGTAGTGTAATGTAAGTATTTTTATTACATCATACTTGTCGTGTTGGTCCACCACAGCCCCAAGGATTGCAGGTGCCTCTGCTGGTGCTCTAAACTTCCAGATATTATTCGGTGTAAAACCATATTCCCGAAACTCTTTGTATAAGTCTCGTATGATTGTGTCGTGTGGTAGCCCTTTAGTGACTATTTTGTTTGGTTTGTCGCTTTTATTGCCATGTGTGTAGAATTGTATGTTGAATATTCGCAAAAACGTACAGAAAGCACAGTGCTTTGCCCTAGTAACAGTTATCTTTAAGTGTTGTTTCTTTGTAATTATGATTTTCCTAATATGTTCAGATTTATATATTTAAGTTTCTTGGTATCCGGGATGTACACCGGAGTAGCGAGTTTTGTGTTTATTTTCGCGTGTTTTCCTTTATCTGTATTTTCTGTGTTAGAACTCTCGTCGCTACTGTATTCTGAGTAGGAAGAATCTGAACATTCTTCCTCCCTAAGCGTTTTAAAGTTATTCTTTACTGGAATGGCAGCAGGAGGTTGTAGCTCTCTTCCTATTGCTGCTGTGTGTCACCTATTATCGGTGAGCCATTGTGAGTCGCGAATTGTGTCTGTGTTGTCTGAGAGAGGTGGGACAGGAGTCCCTCCNTGAGCCATTGTGAGTCGCGAATTGTGTCTGTGTTGTCTGAGAGAGGTGGGACAGGAGTCCCTCCTGACCGATGTTGTTGCTTACCTGTGTTCACCATCGTGTGCCTAAGACACCTAAGAGTGATAGCTGACCACACTACCTGAGAGGTAGCGAGGCTACGCTAGAAGAGGAAGGCTACCTTCCTCAACCACTGCCTGGTTGCAAATGGGTGTCCCTAGTCATAAATTGTAACAGGTAAATCTGGGTAATTCAGTCGCCTGTGCACTAATAAGATTCAACCGTCCTTTTAAAATTATCACCTAAGGTATTTGCGGAAAATGTAGGATGTTCGCTTTTGAAATCAACCTTTGAAAAAAAATTAGTGTCCATTATAAATATGATGAAGTAAATACTAGAAAGCAGGCCCTTAGTTAAGTTGGTAGTAAATTAAGGAAAATAGCTCCAAAGTTTTATGTTGTATTCCGAGTGTAGTTTTTAAATTCATGGCACATGAAGTTCATTTTTTTCCTGCTTTATACATACCACATAAAGAAATGAAATATTAGTAACACGCACAGGTTCCTTTAAATTTGCCTTTAAACTCGATTGATGTATGACTATAATCACTAGGCATTTGGCAATGGAAATTTTACTTACAGCGAAAGGATACAAAACGAGAAAGAAAGTAGGTCTGAAGCGGTAATTTCAAAAATGCTGAAAACGTGAACAACTTACAGCCGGGATTACCCCAAGACAAAGAACATGTAAGTATGAAGATGGAAACTTAAGAGGCAGTCCTTTTGATGTAGCCGAACTTGCCCGTTTATTGGTTGTGCGAGACTGTGGGAACAGGCTTGGTATCCGATTTTCAGAGACACTATTATTTCGCGCTATAACAGTGGTCTGTTTATAACACCTTCATGAACAGCAAAAGTCTTCCAACAGAATATATGACAAACATTAATTTGATTTATATAAGCATAATAAGGGGCCGGAGTGTTATGAAATCGCCTAAAAAGACACATTTCCAATAACCCACTACCAGTATTGGCAGTCGTACCCTGCAAACCGAGTCTATACATAAATTAAATGAAAATATATATTTCTTGAAATTGCGTAACTTGCTTAACATAAACGTCGTCATGATTAGAAACATTGGTGCTAAATCCACCNTATATATTTCTTGAAATTGCGTAACTTGCTTAACATAAACGTCGTCATGATTAGAAACATTGGTGCTAAATCCACCGATATTCTGAAAAATCTTCCTTTGGCCAGTATCTTCTCCTTCTGTAATATCTTCGCGGAATGTTGGCCGAGATGGATAACCGTGGTCCTGTACGTACTCGAGTGAAGTTCACTCATTCCTCTGCCGCCACAGGCAGAACTCAANTATATATTTCTTGAAATTGCGTAACTTGCTTAACATAAACGTCGTCATGATTAGAAACATTGGTGCTAAATCCACCAATATTCTGAAAAATCTTCCTTTGGCCAGTATCTTCTCCTTCTGTAATATCTTCGCGGAATGTTGGCTGAGATGGATAACCGTGGTCCTGTACGTACTCGAGTGAAGTTCACTCATTCCTCTGCCGCCACAGGCAGAACTCAATCTCCTGTTTCCCACGGCCACACGTGGTGATGACACCAGTGTGTTGAATGTTCACTACTGCTCGTCATCCCTAAAGGCCAATGAGACTCGTGGAACTGGAATTGACTTGTGTGCCGTTTATCGTGCTACCGAATTATTGCGCCAGATGGTAGTTTCGGCCGATCTGGTATCTCACGCTGCGACCTACCCCATTTTCGCTGGACGGCCATCTAGAAAGTTTGTCACCAGGAACTGATTGCTGAATGACGTTCCGCCATGTTGCTGGCAAGTGAGGAAATTTAACTGGCGCGTGCGGCGTGATACATGCAGTAGTTTCGCTTCTTTAAGGTTTCGTGTTCTGTATCCCAAACCTGGTAGCGTGAACTTCGGTATTTGTTTTCTTTGTAGGTTTGTTACTGAACTCAGGAGCATCTAGCGAATGTACGATAAAATGTAATCCAATTTCAGAAGCACCACGAATGTACACATATTTGAAATTAATTTTGTCCTCAAATAAATGTATCAACCATAGTTATAGGTTGGGCCCATGATTTATCGCGAAAAAATCGGAGCACTTGGTATACTTTAATACTATGTACACACATCAGCTGTTGCTATAACTCTATTGGCTTCTGGTGCCGTTTACATTTGACCAAACCCACCCAATATTCCGTAGCTCCGACACTGAACCGTAGTGATTGGTGCTCAAAGAGTTACCACGAAAAATAACATGTTTCAACCAATCAAAAAGGTGGATGATGAAGGTGCTTTGAACTGCATCTTGTCTCGAAATATTTTGTGAAATATCACAAATTATAAGTAAGCATGTCCAAAGGAATAAACTGCAAACTATAATAATCATATACTAAGCGTCAAATATTTTCGTGCTGGCTCAAAATTAACTCGATACTAATTTAATCGTTTATATCACTACGAATTTGGCACAACTTATCTTAAAATAAGTTTTTGGCAAAAATTCCATACAAAAAGCGAAAGGTAATTTTTGTTTTAATTTTTTATGTGTATTTGAAGCACCTTTTTGGCACTTTCTCAGGAAGAAGTTACATATAAATGTGACATCGTCCAATTCGTTATAATTAATGACGTGGTGTGAGAAATCGTAAGTATGTTAAAATGCATTTCCGGTACGTGCTCAGAGTATTTAAGAACAATAAATGTTCAGTGTTTTGAATGTATTCACGTATATGTTAACACTGTAGATAGACTAACAACATAACGATAAATTAATTACAAATGGGGTGAGAATACCTTATAAACTAAAATTATTCATCTTGTGTCGTCGTTTAAGTCTGCGGAAAGATAAAAAGTACTTTGAGTAAACAAAGTATCAGTTAAAAGATCCCGATAAATGTTTGTTTGGATTTTCCATGTTTACCGAAAATATGTCATGAAAAACAAGGCCATATGAACTCGGGCTGAAAAAAATGAATTTCTCCTAACTAAATTGACAGCTTGGCGTTAATATTTCTGTTTTATCTGCACTTTTTTTTAAACTAATTTATACCCAAAACGTTATTATTTGATCGTTCTTGTAATTTTTTAATAAATAGTGACTAACNAATGTTCACTACTGCTCGTCATCCCTAAAGGCCAATGAGACTCGTGGAACTGGAATTGACTTGTGTGCCGTTTATCTTGCTACCGAATTATTGCGCCAGATGGTAGTTTCTGCCGATCTGGTATCTCACGCTGCGGACTATCCCATTTTCGCTGGACGGCCATCCAGAAAGTTTGTCACCAGGAACTGATTGCTGAATGACGTTCCGCCATGTTGCTGGCAAGTGAGTAAATTTAACTGGCGCGTGCGGCGTGATACATGCAGTAGTTTCGCTTCTTTAAGGTTTCGTGTTCTGTATCCCAAACCTGGTAGCGTGAACTTCGGCATTTGTTTTCTTTGTAGGTTTGTTACTGAACTCAGGAGCATCTAGCGAATGTACGATAAAATGTAATCCAATTTCAGAAGCACCACGAATGTACACATATTTGAAATTAATTTTGTCCTCAAATAAATGTATCAACCATAGTTATAGGTTGGGCCCATGATTTATCGCGAAAAAATCGGAGCACTTGGTATACTTTAATACTATGTACACACATCAGCTGTTGCTATAACTCTATTGGCTTCTGGTGCCGTTTACATTTGACCAAACCCACCCAATATTCCGTAGCTCCGACACTGAACCGTAGTGATTGGTGCTCAAAGAGTTACCACGAAAAATAACATGTTTCAACCAATCAAAAAGGTGGATGATGAAGGTGCTTTGAACTGCATCTTGTCTCGAAATATTTTGTGAAATATCACAAATTATAAGTAAGCATGTCCAAAGGAATAAACTGCAAACTGTAATAATCATATACTAAGCGTAAAATATTTTCGTGCTGGCTAAAATTAACTCGATACTAATTTAATCGTTTATATCACTACGAATTTGGCACAACTTATCTTAAAATAAATTTTTGGCAAAAATTCCATACAAAAAGCGAAAGGTAATTTTTGTTTTAATTTTTTATGTGTATTTGAAGCACCTTTTTGGCACTTTCTCAGGAAGAAGTTACATATAAATGTGACATCGTCCAATTCGTTATAATTAATGACGTGGTGTGATAAATCGTAAGTATGTTAAAATGCATTTCCGGTACGTGCTCAGAGTATTTAAGAACAATAAATGTTCAGTGTTTTGAATGTATTCACGGATATGTTAACACTGTAGATNGAATGTATTCACGGATATGTTAACACTGTAGATAGACTAACAACATAACGATAAATTAATTACAAATGGGGTGAGAATACCTTATAAACTAAAATTATTCATCTTGTGTCGTCGTTTAAGTCTGCGGAAAGATAAAAAGTACTTTGAGTAAACAAAGTATCAGTTAAAAGATCCCGATAAATGTTTGTTTGGATTTTCCATGTTTACCGAAAATATGTCATGAAAAACAAGGCCATATGAACTCGGGCTGAAAAAAATGAATTTCTCCTAACTAAATTGACAGCTTGGCGTTAATATTTCTGTTTTATCTGCACTTTTTTTNGGCTGAAAAAAATGAATTTCTCCTAACTAAATTGACAGCTTGGCGTTAATATTTCTGTTTTATCTGCACTTTTTTTAAACTAATTTATACCCAAAACGTTATTATTTGATCGTTCTTGTAATTTTTTAATAAATAGTGACTAACANTTTTTTTAAACTAATTTATACCCAAAACGTTATTATTTGATCGTTCTTGTAATTTTTTAATAAATAGTGACTAACATTTTGTAATTGAGTGTAAAAAAGCATACATGGCAAAACTTAAAATATAAATACCTACACCTTTAGTTCCTTTTCCAAACAGCTGGCCAGACGACGCGTGAAGAGTACTTGTGATTGAAATACCATTTCTTGAATAACTCTCCCAAAATACTTAATATACGTAATTTTATGGCAATAGTTATTTTGTGGCTTATTTCTGGAGACCATGACATTTCACGGTATATTCGCTCACCAGGCGGTACGTCACAGTTGCCCGTAACTACTACGGAACTGGCCATACAGCTGCAGCCCCTGATATAGCTCATTCCACCTACAACTTTTCTGAAGCCCTGCTAAATTTCTACTCTCGGGCTATTCCTCCGCCTCGCCCAAATAAAGCTTAACTGAGTGTAGCAGGGTAGGGACAATCACCGCATTTGTGCNTCGGGCTATTCCTCCGCCTCGCCCAAATAAAGCTTAACTGAGTGTAGCAGGGTAGGGACAATCACCGCATTTGTGCGCAGTTAGTCTAATAATTTTTGCATTAGAACTATTTCATAGTAGACACTACCAAAACACCCATTTATTCTGTGCTTGTATTCATTATAATTACGAATTAAATATTATCATACATTAAAATGTATCGCAAAATGAAAAGTGTTTACTTAAATTAAGTTACTACAAAAAATTTTTTTTAAACTGGCGTGTGTCTTAGAAACAGCTGACGTATGAAGCTCCTGTTAAAAAAAATTCAAAAGCGAGCTTTTACGCACTCACACTTTCAACACTCCTTCTGTGTCATGGGCATAGTATCATTTTCCATGATTTTAATAATTCGTTGTGGCATGCAAGCACCCTCCTATCAACGCAGACACTGTTCGCAAGAAGGTCGCAGATGATTACTCAAAGCGAACGATTTCTAGAGCTACCGAGATAAGACAAGAAAATTTTACAGAATAACAATTTTACATGTGTAATAACGAACATGAACACGAATATATAAATTATTAACGATACAATATTTACAGTTGGGAGCTGGAATAAATGCATGAGGCCATTTTTTTTTGCAATAATTTAGAACATAAAATGTTTGTAGGCGCCGTACATTTGAAAGAATTTTGCGTGTAAGAGATCGCAATCCTGGCTTAAGGTGGTCGCCTACCCAAGCCGCCAAACGTGCAAAACTCCAACAAAAAAAATCACATTGTAAAACTACTCAACTTGTTTGAGTTAATGTCTGCTTAAGAATAACATTTAAAAAACTTTGCACGTGTATATATAGCAGGGAGATGATAAAACCTGATATTTGATCAAATCCCTAAGGTATTTGATCAATTCATGGAAGATGATAAAATGACAATTCTGTGGGGTGATTTCCCTAAAGAAAGTAAGTGATTTGATCAAGTCCCTTAACTGTTTTAGCGAAAACATGTTACACTTGAAGTTGGTAGCCTCATTACCTATAAAAAAATAGCCGGCGAGCCTTGAAATGACCATAACACTGGTAGTGAACCTTCTTGCTGGCGCTGGGGCCCGGCCACGGTGCGTAATTTATGGCTACGCTTTGGGCGAGTCCTGACTTCTTTATTTCATCTTTTCACCAAAACAGTTAAGGGAATTGATCAAATCACTTACTTTCTTTAGGGAAATCACCCCCACAGAGTTATCATTTTAATATCTTCCGTGAATTGATCATCTACCTTAGGGATTTGATCAAATATCCGGTTTTATCATGTACCTGTGACATATATACCACATTTAGGTTCTCCGTTTTATCTCCAAAGCCATTTTTTTTTTTTTAATAAAAATGGATATTTAGGATGTTTCTGTGGTCATTTTAAAGTATTAAAATTAAGGTGCAGATTATTTAAAAGGGTATATACAAGTGCAGCACACTTTTACCTTAGTATTGCGGCATAAAATTATATGATCACAGCTTAAAGTCTCGTAGAAGCGCGTTATCGACGGGAAGTAAAGTGACTTGCACTTAGAGGCGTGTTGCGCATGGCTAGGTCGTCCTGAGCGCTTCCATGCTTCCAGGCCTCGTATGTGCGAAATAGCTCCAGCCAGGCAGCCACCTTAAGCACGTATACGTAATTCACTCTGCACAAGGCAGTAAACTGACGTGCAATCTTTCCGTCTTCCACTCCCTTGTATAAAATTTACTCGGTGTATTTTTTTTTTATTTTATGGCGTAAAAATAAAACTGTATGTCTCTATGTGCTGTAAATATCCTCCATAGTAATTATTATGCCGATCAACAACTGTGAATACACCTGTTAGAGCTATTTTCGTGGTTAAAAAAATGTACGCTGTAGACGGAAATAGAAAACGCATATGTTAGAATTCAGATATGGAAAGATTTATAAAGCTATTCTTAAGCAGACACCTCTCAGAGTTACTGAATATTTCAAAATAACACTTACACGGATGTAGCTCTGTACACCGTTTAAGCGAAAATCGCCCTAATAGGCCACTAAGTATAAACCTCCAATCCTGCACGCTGCAATCTTCATATCCACGTTACTTCCTCTGAGTGTGTGTCTTTCTTTTAATATTTTCTCCTCTTTATTATGACGAATTGCTGATAAAATTCTTCGAAACTCTTCACAAATTTTCGAAAGCAACCTTGTCTTCACAGTCAGTCTGTAGGTATCCTCACACTGGCCGTGCCTGAAGACGGGAACAGATTCCAGTCCTCGAAGCATTGCACCTGTTTTCTAAGGAAGCCTGTTACATTTGTCTAGGTTTGTCTTCGTTGCATCGCCTTTGTTGATCTTTGTGGTCCTCATTGTGTAGCCTGTGTACGCATCTCTTCTAGACATTGTTAGTCTGTGTTGCATTCATTGAGTCATCTGTGTATACGTATATTGTAGCCTTTGCACTCGTCTGAGTTTTCCACTTTGTGGCGTGTCTGTATCCACAGGTTCTAGCCATTGTCTTAGTATATGTTGTCCTTTTTGTTGTCTGTGTGTATATATATTTTCAAGCCAATGTGTTCGTCTATGTGTTTTGTGCCATATGCATATACATATGTTCCAGTCTTGTGTTGGTCTGTGTTGCCCTCGTTGTGTGTCGTCCGTGCGTACATATGTCTAGCTTTTTTGTTCGTATGTGTTGTCCACTGTGTGGTGTGTTATATATATATATATGTTTTAGCCATCGTGTGTTGTCCTCATTTTGTTGTCTGTGTATACATATGTTCTAGTCGTTGTGTTGGTGTGTATTGTCTTCGATGCTCCGTCCAGCTTTTTGTAACATTCTAGATACGACATCCTCATTGTTTGCCTGTTGGTCACTCATTATGATGTTTTCGTGTCGTATTTTCTTGTGATAACTGACTAGATTCATTTTCTGTAATTATTTGTATATTCCTTCTACATTTGTTTACAACAGCCAGTACTGGTACGTTTGGATTTGTATCATTTTTGTACTCTATTTATGTCACACTGTGGGTTTTCTGCTATTTGTGACAGCGTTGCAATGGCTTATGTTCTAGTTAAAGGTTACATTAATTATTTACCCACAATTCATGGCTCATTCAAAGGTCACATGCTGTATATTGCTCTAAGAATAAAATTACATTAAAAATTTTGAACATAAAAAAGGTAATATGAACATTGCACCTTGCTTTCTCCAAATTTAAGAATAACATGTTTGCAACTGAAAAGTGCTTTGCGACAAGTTCATTTAAATAACATTTCATTATAACATGAAAAATTACCGCATGCATTAATTGTTAATACATTGTTTGAGATTATAAAATTTTGCACACATCCCTTAAGAAAATTCTTTCAAACATTCAGTCGGATTCAAACGTTACTTAAAGTTGAAATCAAAAATGCTGTGACCATTATTCCTTAACATTACTAAAATAACATCCTAGGAAATTTAATTTTTTAAATATTATTTTACATGTTATTCAGATAATTTTATNTTAACATTACTAAAATAACATCCTAGGAAATTTAATTTTTTAAATATTATTTTACATGTTATTCAGATAATTTTATAGTGACTCTTAATACCATCATGTTTTCAACAACTGTAGATCATATTTTTATACCGGTAGAACTCAAAGAGTAGAAATAAAAACTCTGGGAATATAATAAATATAACTGGAACCGAGATGTCACAGCATGATGATCCGTTATGTTCATCACGGATATGGTAAAATGTAGTTGGGGTGCNTCGGGCTATTCCTCCGCCTCGCCCAAATAAAGCTTAACTGAGTGTAGCAGGGTAGGGACAATCACCGCATTTGTGCACAGTTAGTCTAATAATTTTTGCATTAGAACTATTTCATAGTAGACACTACCAAAACACCCATTTATTCTGTGCTTGTATTCATTATAATTACGAATTAAATATTATCATTTATAGATAAAATATAAGTAGAAACCCAATTTTATCAAAATAAGAGGCATTTATGTATAGAACACTTGTGATACATGTCATATTTAAGAAACAACCAAACACGTCATACATGGGGTGATTTTTCAAAAGTTTGATTCAGAAAGTGTGAAGATACCGTGAATAAACTCTTTCCAGCGGTAAAAGTATGCCACTGGTGCTCCGTCCTATGAAATACGCAGATTGGTGGTGGTGCAAAAGTGCAACTTTTTTTAAATCTAGATTGACATTAAAATGTATCGCAAAATGAAAAGTGTTTACTTAAATTAAGTTACTACAAAAAAATTTTTTTTTTAAACTGGCGTGTGTCTTAGAAACAGCTGACGTATGAAGCTCCTGTTAAAAAAAAATTCAAAAGCGAGCTTTTACGCACTCACACTTTTAACACTCCTTCTGTGTCATGGGCATAGTATCATTTTCCATGATTTTAATAATTCGTTGTGGCATGCAAGCACCCTCCTATCAACGCAGACACTGTTCGTAAGAAGGTCGCAGATGATTTCTCAAAGCGAACGCTTTCTAGAGCTACCGAGATAAGACAAGAAAATTTTACAGAATAACAATTTTACATGTGTAATAACGAACATGAACNATTTCTAGAGCTACCGAGATAAGACAAGAAAATTTTACAGAATAACAATTTTACATGTGTAATAACGAACATGAACACGAATATATAAATTATTAACGATACAATATTTACAGTTGGGAGCTGGAATAAATGCATGAGGCCATTTTTTTTTGCAATAATTTAGAACATAAAATGTTTGTAGGCGCCGTACATTTGAAAGAATTTTGCGTGTAAGAGATCGCAATCCTGGCTTAAGGTGGTCGCCTACCCAAGCCGCCAAACGTGCAAAACTCCAACAAAAAAAATCACATTGTAAAACTACTCAACTTGTTTGAGTTAATGTCTGCTTAAGAATAACATTTAAAAAACTTTGCACGTGTATATATAGCAGGGAGATGATAAAACCTGANGAGTTAATGTCTGCTTAAGAATAACATTTAAAAAACTTTGCACGTGTATATATAGCAGGGAGATGATAAAACCTGAGATTTGATCAAATCCCTAAGGTATTTGATCAATTCATGGAAGATGTTAAAATGACAATTCTGTGGGGTGATTTCCCTAAAGAAAGTAAGTGATTTGATCAAGTCCCTTAACTNTGGAAGATGTTAAAATGACAATTCTGTGGGGTGATTTCCCTAAAGAAAGTAAGTGATTTGATCAAGTCCCTTAACTGTTTTAGAGAAAAGATGTTATACTTGAAGTTGGTAGCCTCATTACCTATAAAAAAATAGCCGGCGAGCCTTGAAATGACCATAACACTGGTAGTGAACCTTCTTGCTGGCGCTGGGGCTCGGCCACGGACGCATTAAATACCGATGCGAAACCCGCTCAGGACTGAAGATTATTTCATCTTTTCACCAAAACAGTTAAGGGAATTGATCAAATCACTTACTTTCTTTAGGGAAATCACCCCCACAGAGTTATCATTTTAATATCTTCCGTGAATTGATCATCTACCTTAGGGATTTGNCTTCCGTGAATTGATCATCTACCTTAGGGATTTGATCAAATATCCGGTTTTATCATGTACCTGTGACATATATACCACATTTAGGTTCTCCGTTTTATCTCCAAAGCCAATTTTTTTTTTTTTTTTTTAATAAAAATGGATATTTAGGATGTTTCTGTGGTCATTTTAAAGTATTAAAATTAAGGTGCAGATTATTTAAAAGGGTATATACAAGTGCAGCACACTTTTACCTTAGTATTGCGGCATAAAATTATATGATCACAGCTTAAAGTCTCGTAGAAGCGCGTTATCGACGGGAAGTAAAGTGACTTGCACTTAGAGGCGTGTTGCGCATGGCTAGGTCGTCCTGAGCGCTTCCATGCTTCCAGGCCTCGTATGTGCGAAATAGCTCCAGCCAGGCAGCCACCTTAAGCACGTATACGTAATTCACTCTGCACAAGGCAGTAAACTGACGTGCAATCTTTCCGTCTTCCACTNAGCCACCTTAAGCACGTATACGTAATTCACTCTGCACAAGGCAGTAAACTGACGTGCAATCTTTCCGTCTTCCACTTGTATGAAATTTACTCGGTGTATTTTTATTTTATTTTATGGCGTAAAAATAAAACTGTATGTCTCTATGTGCTGTAAATATCCTCCATAGTAATTATTATGCCGATCAACAACTGTGAATACACCTGTTAGAGCTATTTTCGTGGTTAAAAAAATGTACGCTGTAGACGGAAATAGAAAACGCATATGTTAGAATTCAGATATGGAAAGATTTATAAAGCTATTCTTAAGCAGACACCTCTCAGAGTTACTGAATATTTCAAAATAACACTTACACGGATGTAGCTCTGTACACCGTTTAAGCGAAAATCGCCCTAATAGGCCACTAAGTATAAACCTCCAATCCTGCACGCTGCAATCTTCATATCCACGTTACTTCCTCTGAGTGTGTGTCTTTCTTTTAATATTTTCTCCTCTTTATTATGACGAATTGCTGATAAAATTCTTCGAAACTCTTCACAAATTTTCGAAAGCAACCTTGTTTCCACAGTCAGTCTGTAGGTATCGTCAGACTGGCCGTGCCTGAAGACGGGAACAGATTCCAGTCCTCGAAGCATTGCACCTGTTTTCTAAGGAAGCCTGTTACNGCCTGAAGACGGGAACAGATTCCAGTCCTCGAAGCATTGCACCTGTTTTCTAAGGAAGCCTGTTACATTTGTCTAGCTTGTCTTCGTTGCATCGCCTTTGTTGATATTTGTGGTCCTCATTGTGTAGCCTGTGTACGCATCTCTTCTAGACATTGTTAGTCTGTGTTGCATTCATTGAGTCATCTGTGTATACGTATATTGTAGCCTTTGCACTCGTCTGAGTTTTCCACTTTGTGGCGTGTTTGTATCCACAGGTTCTAGCCATTGTGTTAGTATATGTTGTCCTTTTTGTTGTCTGTGTGTATATATATTTTCAAGCCAATGTGTTCGTCTATGTGTTTTGTGCCATATGCATATACATATGTTCTAGTCTTGTGTTGTTCTGTGTTGTCCTCGTTGTGTTATCTGTGTATACATATGTTCTAGTCGTTGTGTTGGTGTGTATTGTCTTCGATGCTCCGTCCAGCTTTTTGTAACTTTCTAGATACGACATCCTCATTGTTTGCCTGTTGGTCACTCATTATGATGTTTTCGTGTCGTATTTTCTTGTGATAACTGACTAGATTCATTTTCTGTAATTATTTGTATATTCCTTCTACATTTGTTTACAACAGCCAGTACTGGTACGTTTGGATTTGTATCATTTTTGTACTCTATTTTTATGTCACACTGTGGGTTTTCTGCGATTTGTGACAGCGTTACAATGGCTTATGTTCTAGTTAAAGGTTACATTAATTATTTACCCACAATTCATGGCTCATTCAAAGGTCACATGCTGTATATTGCTCTAAGAATAAAATTACATTAAACATTTTGAACATAAAAAAGGTAATATGAACATTGCACCTTGCTTTCTCCAAATTTAAGAATAACATGTTTGCAACTGAAAAGTGCTTTGCGACAAGTTCATTTAAATAACATTTCATTATAACATGACAAATTACCACATGCATTAATTGTTAATACATTGTTTGAGATTATAAAATTTTGCACACATCACTTAAGAAAATTCTTTCAAACATTCAGTCGGATTCAAACGTTACTTAAAGTTGAAATCAAAAATTCTGTGACCATTATTCCTTAACATTACTAAAATAACATCCTAGGAAATTTAATTTTTTAAATATTATTTTACATGTTATTCAGATAATTTTATTGTGACTCTTAATACCATCATGTTTTCAACAACTGTAGATCACATTTTTATACCGGTAGAACTCAAAGAGTAGAAATAAATACTCTGGGAATATAATAAATCTAACTGGAACCGAGATGTCACAGCATGATGATCCGTTATGTTCATCACGGATATGGTAAAATGTAGTTGGGGTGCNCTAACTGGAACCGAGATGTCACAGCATGATGATCCGTTATGTTCATCACGGATATGGTAAAATGTAGTTGGGGTGCAGATATTCGTGTATAAATGTTTTAACAGGAATCTGTGGAAATTTAAAACAAGGTCAAGAACTTTGCGGAGAATCAATAAATCAGCCGGCTTCATTTCCTATTCGCTATAAAAAAAATCCGGTTGCCCGTTATCGCGTTGGATGACGGACAGAAAGCACTGCTCTTTCGCTGCGCTCTACAATCGCCAGAGATGTCGACTTTTCACAAAAGTGTATTTTGCGACAAGTTTGTATTCAACCCACTTCTCTACCGCATTACTAGAGACCGGATAAATTCACGAATGCTAGATTACAAAGTCATCTGCACTTTCGTATCGTCGTCACTGTTCATTTACTGCTGCCTTAGTGAGATACCATTTCTGATACAGAGGATATGTCTATTTATGAGGGAAGTTACCGGGGTGTGGACAGTTAACATCAAAACAAAACTAAATGTCCATATGAACATATTTTATGGCCTCAATGGTTCACGAGGTAAAGCTTTGCAAGTACTTGATACGCCCTGTTAGTGTCTTTGCAGCCCTGCCTGTGTGCCAGCAAAAATTCATACTGTCAAAATATGTTTGAAATGTAAGCCTTACATCTGAATGCACACATGCACTCGTCACATCAATGACTGTCTGACACGTTCAGACACCTCATGTGTGCCACAGATATGCTTGCAACCCTTATTCCATTGCTGGAAACGCACTNCTGTCTGACACGTTCAGACACCTCATGTGTGCCACAGATATGCTTGCAACCCTTATTCCATTGCTGGAAACGCACTGTAATGTCCGTAGGAAATGTCGTGTAATCTATGGTTTCTATATGTTCCCACAAGTAATAATCTGCTGGATTCAGATCAGGGGAATGTGCAGGCCAGGCGATGTATCATGCTCGAACCATCCACCTGTGCGGGAACCACTCATTCAGATAGTCTCTGTCAACTCTACTGAAATGTGTTGGCGTCCCATGATGCATGAACCACGCTCTGTAGATAAACAAGAGTGTACCCACTACCAACAGCAGACACAGTGACATGGGCTCGTAACTCGGAAACCATCGAGCCTAGGGCATATGTTCATACGGAAGTTTAAGTGTTTAAGTGTTGTATTGAGGTGTACTGTCCACACTCAGGGGTGCGCCCTTTTCCCGAAAGTATTTCAAGACCTGTTGTACTCCAAAACTCTTTAGTTCATATGTANCACACTCAGGGGTGCGCCCTTTTCCCGAAAGTATTTCAAGACCTGTTGTACTCCAAAACTCTTTAGTTCATATGTACTTTCGTGGTTGGATGATTTTTATTGTCACGTGCCTAAAGTGTCTACCTGCGAATCATGGACGTTCAGTATCGGAGTACTTTATTCTGATTGGCCCAGTCAAATAACATGTCTTCTCGCGTAGACGCGCGGCCAGTAAACAAAGGACGTTGTGGTTGTGGACGTATGATATCGAAGTATAGCATCAGTATAAATCTTTTCGCGAAAAATACATGGCCCTATGTATACTCGATTGGCCATGGTTGGCCCATCATCTTGTTGCAGTTTTGTTATTAATTTAGTATCTTCCAGAGTGTATAACATATGTTGTAACCCAACCGTAAAATGTCCAAAGAAATTATCTAAGTTTCCAGTTCCATACGCGTTATCTGTGAGGTTTAGGACGAAGTTTACATTTAGGCTCCTTAGATGCCGGTCCGCAAATCGCATACGTTCGGTTGTTGGAATAGCCTGATCCTTCGCGCCTAGTCAAATAGCAGAGGGATTTCCACTAACTAGTATCCAGTGGTTTCTCTTTATATTTTGGCTCCAGGGTAGACGTCAAACTGTCGCACGTAATTTTAACTTATGTGACTGGACTTTAGAGAGGGAAACTATTGTTTTTCGTGCGAATACTTTACGCGCGTCATAGACTTATATGTGCTACGTCCTAAATTGCAACTTTTCNAAACTATTGTTTTTCGTGCGAATACTTTACGCGCGTCATAGACTTATATGTGCTACGTCCTAAATTGCAACTTTTCTTTGGTCAGTGGCTGCAAATCTTTGTGAAAAAACATTTTATTACCTGACTGGTTCAATCCAACATTGAACATTCATGATTAGCGGACATGCGTTTATGACGCGTAGCAAGTGAAACCATCCAATCAGAGAAGTGGATCTGAATTAATGAGTACAACTTGTCGTGGAATCTTTTCGCGGGTAACAGGCGCCACTAACCGTAGTTAATGTGACACGCCCAAGAGGATGGCGAGTCAATGGTATAGGCACGTTAACGGTTACTTCCAACTTCTCTGAAGCTCTGCTAAAGTTCTACTTCCATGACATTTCTCCGTCTCATTCAGACAAAGTTTAACCAAGTATAAAAAATTACACTAAAGGAACAACGCACCGGTTTCGTGTGAGTCAGTAAAATAATGTTTTGCATAATAACTATTTTTTACTAGGCATTACCAACTCACCTTATTTATCCCTGTTTAGTTGATATTAACCATAAACGCATGATTATAATTTGTTGATAAAATAAAAGTAAAAAAATAATTTAATTAAAAATGACGTACTTTAATGTTCACGTGTAAGCGCTTGTATGTAATACATGACGTATTTAGGAAAAAACCAAATACGTCATACATGGGGTGATTTTTCAAAATTTTAATGAAAAAAAGTGTGAAGATACTGTGAATGGGGTATAAACTTCAATCGCAGAGTAAATAAGTGTGGCGGTTCCTTGGATNAAAAAAAGTGTGAAGATACTGTGAATGGGGTATAAACTTCAATCGCAGAGTAAATAAGTGTGGCGGTTCCTTGGATGTGGCCGTACCCATTCTCTGATTAGCTGTGTGAGGCCCTGGGAAAGAGCCTGGTGTCTGATTGGCCACTGCGTGCTGCGAAAGTTTATCTATTGGNGATTAGCTGTGTGAGGCCCTGGGAAAGAGCCTGGTGTCTGATTGGCCACTGCGTGCTGCGAAAGTTTATCTATTGGCTGTCCCACCTCCTAGCAAGTGTGATACCAGGGCACTGATTGGCGAACGGCGTTCCGACGTGTTACTGACAAGTGTCGCCATTTTGCTGGTGTGCCTGGCTGAAGTTCACGGTACAAGTGGGTGTTTCCCCTCCGCATTCTCAAGTACTTTGTGCTTCATTGCTGGAGAGGTTGAGATCCGTGTGGTCATGCCCATAGTTTAAAGATGAGGTAGACCGACCTCGCTGGCTAAGCACAACCAATCTCCGTGTCCCAACATTGAACTGATTTTCTACCAATACAACTAGCAAAAACGGCGTGGATTGGATTTTAGATTAGAACACTGATTTGTAAACAAGTACTTTGAGATGTTTTTTGTACTTAATCTAATCAATTTGTAATGCTGTTCGGGTAAATTCAAATTGGTAAAAGTATTTTATTATTATAATACTGCTTGTCATTTAAAAATTAAGATATAAACAAACACGTTCATTACTGATGACCATGTGACTTTGACAGTTGTGTTCCTTTGGGGTAGGTCAATGTTGGGTACACGCGCAGAAGAATAATAAGAGGTCTACCTCGTATTTAGTCAATCGCCATGCCAGGAAGGGGAATGGTTTGTGACAGCAGCACCTGACAATGAACGAATGACCGGATCTCCAAAAGCTACAAATCTGTGAAATTTAGCCTGCTGGTCGAATACCTCACGAATTGGTAGGTCATCTGCTAGCAATTCACTTTATATTAAATTAGTTGAAAATGTAATTTCTTCCGTGAAGTTCAATTTATCTAACACTGTTTTCGGATTATTCATGATGTCATGAAAATTAAATTATAATTTTCGAAAAAAAAAAACCGCATGAAAATGTAATATATTTTAATTTTATTTTAGAAGTATTTCAAACATGTATAATATGAGCCATGAAGGCATTAGCCATAAGCGAGTTGGTTNATTTAATTTTATTTTAGAAGTATTTCAAACATGTATAATATGAGCCATGAAGGCATTAGCCATAAGCGAGTTGGTTAGCATAAAATCACAATTGTAGTCAAACCATGTTCCACTTGTACAGACGACATGAATAGGAGCACCCGAATTTCGCAAAAATATTTCCACACATGATAGATTTCAATACTATACAAGTGTACCAGAATTTTCCTTTTACTTATTGGCGGTGTGTATTTGCGAGAAACCATTTTCCTATTTGACTGGCCAATCAGAATCAGGTAACTTCAAATAATGTACGTCTGTGATTCGAGTGCAGATACCTCAGGACGCGTAACACGGAAGCAATCCAATCACGAAAGTGGATCTGAGCTAAAGTGTTGTGAAATACAACTGGTCGTGAAATATTTGCGTGAAAATCGGGTGTCCCTAGACAGGAAATGTCACTTAAAACAAATAAATAACCAAGCAATCTATGTCTGAATACAAGCCAGAATCATAATTTTAATGACTTTAGATCTCACGAATAGAAACAAAAGGAAACCATGTAAAAATATTAAACAACGATAGCAACAGGTGACGTATTCAATGCTACCAACTTTCATGAACAACCACAGGTCAAGAGTAAGCAAATATTTCCTCATATCGAATGGTTTTAAACTAACAGTTTATTGTGGTAAATAAATGTCACTTTTATAAATGTGCTCAGAATTTTAAACTAGGCACAGGGTTATTTTATAGTCTACTTATCCTCACATAAGTTTGCTCTAATTGAAAGCTGTGTTAAAAACATCCACGTGTCTTCACCGTATGCTGCGTTTGCTTGCTAAAGAGAGACATCTTGCTAGAAAATGCGACAAGAGTGTTCTTTAAACTGAGACACTGCCTCAGTCTAGAATTAATGTTTACTTAGATTATGAAGTAGTAGTTGCTTCCGAATTCTCGGGCGCTTCCAAGACTGTTACCTAGTTCCGGTGGCCTCCATTTATTCCTGCTCCGCCGGGACCTGGTTCTTTGGGCATTAATATTACCACCTGCAATATCGCTGAATTAGCGGACATAGTTCGCGTTGTGGCGAACCCGGTTGCAGACGCTTAGGTGACTGTAAATCTCTTCGGTTCGGACGCCCGCGGGACGCGGATAATTCAAGCAGTTCTGCCCCGGGGCAGTCGGCGTCCCTTGACAATATAGGTTGCTCCGAAACCGGCGAGGGTTTATTCCGGTGGCTGTGAAATCCGAGGCGAGTAGGCGGAACAAGTAGTACTTCAAGATGCTCCCACGATATGGTTCGGAATATGAACGCCTGGCATCATAACGTTAGCTTCTAAGATTCCTGAGTTTAGAAGTCCTCAAACACAATCTGTAGAGTTATTATTTTTAATTTTTCTTTCTTGGGTTCGAACTCTCTAAGCCCAAATCAGTGATATCAATCAGTTAAATGGCATTCACCGAAAGTCAGTTGATAAGCTACTGCCGACTGACGAATCAAGCAAAATAACTTGGAACAAGTGACTTATGGTAGTGTAATTATCGACATTCAGTGGGAATCACAAATAAATCCGTAATATCCAAACACCATATTAATTAGTTATGTGGCACTGATTATAAGTAGCGCATTTTTCACTGTTTTCACTTATTTGGCTCAATTTTTACTGTTTCAAGTTTAGAGTAAAGGAGCTAAAAATATTTAAAACTTATATCCATGCTAGATAAACGATGTTCAACATTTAGGCATTACACGTGAAATCATTTCAAGAAAAAAAAAATATATATATATATATATATATTTATACGGAAAATGTTTGGTCATTCACTTGAGAAAGCCAAAACTGCATGGCTTATGGAGCTTACGGATGACAGAACCTAAACCTCCTTCAGAAGTTATATGGTTTACGATTGAAAGTTAAAAGTTACGAGGTACTTCATGTCTCGCGAAAATCTTTCATGGTAACGTAGATTTCCAAAACACTTAAGACGTCTCGCTATATGTTTGTGAGTATCTGGCTTAGGTTTTTGCAAAGGATTCACAGACGTCCATAATTATTCCCATTGCCACAGTATAATGAGGGAAGTATATCGAATCACAGGCATCAAAATATTTAGATTTTCAAACTGAAATGTAGCAAGAGGTCAACTTTTCCCATAACAAACCACTGTCTCTACCCATGGCATCTATGTAATCAGATAGAAAAGATTTAATTTTTTTTATTCAACGGATTTAAATAAATATTTAATTATATTTTACATGCGTTAACCCCTGAAGTTCTGTAGAATAAATGTTACTACGCGTATGTTAAAAATTAATATGTTAATATCTTTCAGATTTTTATATTTATTTTGTTGTACGTGATTGGTTTATTTTCTACAGGACTAACAGTGATTAGAAGATCCTTGAGTTTTACGTATAAAGTTGGAATTACTTAGCATTTATATTCCGGAGCCTTAGCTCTCTGCCTGCGAATCACATATGTTCAGTTGCTAGGATAGCCGTAGACATCACACTCAATGTGGAAAACAAAGAGGGCAATACTCATAATTGTATTTTCTTAGCTCCCTCCCTCTTTCCATCACAACCCCAAAATAGATTAAGTAATAAAGTACCCGTTATATTCAGGCGGTCTGGTCGCCGCTAGTCTTTTTTGTGCATAAGCGTGTCCCATTCGCAACAACCTTGTACATTTCCAACTAACCTAACGTTGGATATAAAGACGGCACACACATTTATGACTTACCAGCGATACGTACCAAGAACCGCGTGGTCTTAAAATTTCGCCGTAGCGATCTTGGGCACTTATGCTGTCTGTGAAATTAAATAAATTAGAAACAGAATATGGAGATACGCCCTAGTATTTGAGAGGCGTAATTTACTTCCCATGTAAATGATAGCATTATATCAATTTTAAGGTGGGTTCCATAGTTTGCCGTCTACCCTGATTTGCAGTACGTACAGATATCCTGTAAAAGAGGGAAATGGAAATAGTTTCCGGAAGAAGCTAAAGTAACCCTGGCACATGTAGAAATCCGAAAACGGATCCGCCGAAGATAGAACGTGAATAGCCTTAGCTATGAATTAAGGAGCTCTTATGAATAATGTGGTCATTATAAGTGAGTTCTAGCTTGGTTCCTCCCACTGTTTTAGCCCCGCTTCCAAAGTAGTTCAACTGCATTGCCACTATCTGTACTTGGCGCCAGTGTGCAATGCTGTTGCTGCTGAGAAACCACGCCATTTTTACAAGTCATCTCGGGCGCACCCAGATTATGTGCACACATTGCCAGTACAAAATTACATAATGTCGAAACATTAGTTAATTATCATTATATTGGTACTCAGGTTTTTCACTCTTATTATAATGGTTGGGTGTCCCCGGACACATCATTTCTTCATTACGCACACATCACCGTAAAATGATACATAATCTGGTTGAACTCCAGCATTCCTCATGTGCCCAGCCCTTACATGTGCAGCACTGAATCCAGTTTCCATCGAAAGTTTCGCAGAAAATTATGCACGTTGTCTTCTTTGCCGGTGAATATTTTTTCTTTGGCACTTGTTTCTGGCACTGTTTCGACGTTGACTCTCCCACATACAATAACCACTTGCTCAAACTCCACTGCTTCTTTATAGGGGCTTGAAGTTAAGATTTCACCTTGCTGAGCTTTCCATGTACAATATGATCTTCTTGTTCTTCTTCTGTCAATGGCATCTGTAAAAGGTGATAGAGTTTTCAAAACTACTTCTATTTGCTTTGATGTTAAGGGTTGGCAGTCTTCCGGAATGCGGAAATTTGTTTTCCTGAGCAATTTCACTGGTTCTGCAGAGTTTTCTGAAAATTGAGTGCGTATTTTTGTTGCCATAGGAAAGTATGAACTGCGAGACTGTTGTTCAGTAACAGTAAAAACATTGCTGGAAGCTTTTGTGTTTTCGACTTCATTCGGATCACTTCTACGAGCTTCGGGAATTTCTGTTAGAAGTGATGGAATAAAATCTAGGTCAGAAAAAATTCCATTGCTTGTAATATCAATACAAGACTTCTTGTACGCAGATGAAAACAATCCTGATACTTCATTTTCTGTGATTCTAAGACCAGAATTTTGTCGCACCCACAATGCACATCTTTCAGCATTGGCATGCATGAATGGGTTCATGAACGTTCTGTCCAATGGATGGGGTTTATGAACCGTGTGGGGAGGAGTGCTTGGCATGTTAACATTATTTTCCCGAGAATAACTTATCACAGTAAGGTCCTTGTGGCTATAATATCCATCTAGAATCAGTAAAACAGGGTTCTGTGATGTACGCTGAACAAACTTAACAAAATGTTTAAACCAGATAAGAAATGTTTCATCACTCATCCAACCGTTCGGCTGAGCCACAGTGATAGCTTTATCAGATGCTCCTGGGATGAAATTACCAACAGGATTCATGCAAAACATGACTGATACGATTCGGCCTATTTCAGCTGACGTCAATTTTCCAACTTGTCTTTTGCCTTTAACAGATATGCTCTCTGATTTTGGTGGGTCAGTTGAGACCCCGTTTCGTCCACATTATACATTCTAGAAGGTGGGAATTTATATTTCTCTACCAGTGTGTTAAGTTCAAAAAAAAATTTAACTACAGTTTCATTGATACCAACACGCCTCATCAAACTGGTAAATTCTGGGGATCGTTAACTCAAATGTGGATATCTCTTGAGAAAATAATTATAAAAATCTTTCCCAGCACGTCTCTTGTCCCTATTGAATCTGCGTGGAATTCCGAGGGCCTCAGCTTAGTATAATGCTAGCTTCAGAAATTTCTTCCTACTTAATCCCATTAATCTAACATCAAGTTCTGTAATGTTTTGTGCTAGGTCTTCCTCATACTTAGACGCAAAAGTTGGCTCGAAACACCCAAGGGTAGGCTTGAGTTTACATTCAACTCCTTTCTTTATAAGTGATACTCTATCCTAAATAGAACTTTTTGGAACATGAAAATGTCCTGCTGCATCTATTTTACCACACAAAACATAGTCCACGGCACTTTTTCATTCAATATTCACCTTAGGAACCCTTGTTATAGCATCTTACTTTGAATTTCGATATGTCTGGCGTACCTCACAACTGTAAAATACGATCCCATAGAATTAATATTGAACCCGTACTTTCTAAACATAATTTCGTTAGATGATGAGTCCGCGTTTACCCTCTTCCTAAGTGTCCATGGCTACCCGCAATGTCATAGCTCCATCTAGTGAATATAACGTGGCAATACCTGCCAATATGCACATACATACCTGTATGGTATGTTTAAAAACACATTATAAATAAGACAGTGACGTAAGACATGTCCAAATATTTATTACGCCAAAGAAATCCTTGCTACAAAACACAAAATGGCACACAACATTCTCATCCTTTACCGAATCTCACTCAACTGAATGCAAATTGCGATGTACGTGGAGGGACTAACAGTTGGCCAGCACTGCCACCTAGTGGGAAATGTTTGGACCATTACACGTCCGTAGTTACCCACTGTCCATAGCTACCCACCTCTCCCCTATACATTTACACCATCCAAACTAAACGAGGTCCTATTTCCTTACTGTCCATCTGGTCAGTCTAGTCTTTGCTCTGTCTATAACTGCTTACCGCGCCGTCGCCCTTCGCCGCCCAACTCGGCTACGCTGAACGCACGCGGTCAAGACTGCCGACATGGATGAATGGCGCACATTTTATAGTGGGAGATGACCTGGCCCAGAAGGTTCTTCGCACCTGGAGTCACACCGACGGAGGTGATGACCAGAAAGGTCGCGCATAGTGGCTCCCGTGTCGTTGCACTCGTGCTCCGGGTGGGAGTGGCGTCAGTTCCGTTAGCGATAACCATGCTGGAGAGGCGGGACACCCGGCTCTCGGCAGGGAACCGTCGACGTCATTCTGAGTAGGGGCAAACAACCACTGACCTCTCCACAGAGCACTTAATAATACAGAGGCGAAATGCTGGGGAGTGTTGCGGATTCCAGCCACACACATCAACAAAATGGCCTCACCGGACAGCAATATGGCGGAACGTCTTACACCAATCAGCTCCTGGAGAACAATTTGCAAGACGACAGCCCGACCAATATGGGGTATTTCACAACGTTTAATAGCCGAACAGTCTCAAGGTCCGTATCAGCAGCTTCGCGCGGCCAATCAGTGACCGAGTTCGCTTACTTAAGAGAAACCGCTTCTCTATTCCGCTTCTGTGTACTTACCTATTATGTGGTCATCTCTGGGGCAATAAGGTGGAGGAAGGGCACGGAGGCGAAGCGTTTACGCGTAACACTATAGCCTATTTGTTGTTAAATCTTGGTACTATATTTATAGACTAAAGGTGAAGTGAGCTGACTTTCGTCTTCTGGACATGTCCGCGCAATAGTGACTCAACTATTACTGTCAAAATCACATAGTCAACAGTGAATAAAGTTTTTGTATTTGTTTGATTTTTCAACAAATTTACCTCTTTATATGAATAAAATGTTTTTATCAATTTGAGTGAGTTAGTGAAGAGATTTGGGTGCCTCTTAACAGTGATGTCTTGAGAGCCAATGAGGGTGATTGAAGTGAGTATGTAGTAGCGCCGGAATGAAGGGGCAGGGGTAACGGGATATTGCCAAGAAATCCCGCCAATCAGCGGCATCGTCCAGGCACGATTCCCACTTGCAAAAATCCAGGAGCGACCTGGTCGGGGATGGAACCCGGTTCGCCTTGGTGCGAGGCGAGCAGACTAACCGCTCAGCCACCGTGGTCCCTATTGATCAACTTGAGTAATGGCATTATTGTCCATTCACGGTTACTTCCATATTTTATGAAGCCCTGCTAAAGTTCTACCTCCAGGATATTCCTCCGCCTCATTCAAACAAAGCCTAGCCTCGTCTACAAAATTACACCAAAGGGACAGCGCACCACATTCGTGCGCACTCGGTGTAATAATATTTTGTATAAGAACTATTTCTTTCTAGCCATTACCAACACACCTATTTTCTCCCTGTATTTATTCATATTAAAAATATAATATAATTTATACATTAAATGTTAGTATAAAGTTAAAATTATTAAAAAATACTTCATTTTCATTTTAACATAGGTATAAAACGCTTTTGATATATTACATATTCAGGACACAACCAAGCAAGTCATACATAGGGCGATTTTTCAAAAGGTTTGATCAAAAAAGCGTGAAGAAACCGCGAATAGACTATAAATATAGGTCAGCAAAAATGTTAGAACTTTTCGAAACACCTAATTACATAAAAGGTTTGCTAACCTCAAATGTTATCGACGTTCATTTTGATAGTTCTATTGGCATAAAAGCAGTCTAGTGCTGGAACGCGGAGAGGTGCTACCGCGCATCTAGCACTTGCACTCTAACTTGCCTTCCTAGACATTACGCTAGTGGTTGAGGTGCCTTTAACTATTTTTTCACTGTCCATGTCTCATAACGACGAGTCTTATTCCGACAAATAGATTACATTGTTCGTTATTAGCGATTACACGGAAAAAAATTTCTGTGCTCTAACAGACAATTTTTTGAAACTATTTTCCAAGATTATTTTTGTAACATTACAACTAATAAATGGGAAAATGTACAATACGTTACTTTAGAATATGTAGAACTGGAGTGTAGAGTTTTAATAATCAAGTACTGTAGAGTTTATGTGTGTTATAAACTTGGAGATAAATAAATTATTGTGTACGTTCCATAAATCAGCGTGTTGTACACTTGTAGTGTACAAACATTTTTAGCAATTAATTTATAATTAATTCCTTGTAAAAATCACAAAAATGTTTACTGTGAGTGTTACAAAACTTCATGATCAGTGCCCATGGCGTGACAATGCTGTTTGCACGTTTATTTTTCATTTAAGTGCTACTATTATGCCAATGAGACTTACTCTTGATATAGACGTCGATTGTGTGTGCACTTAAGTATTGTATTGAATTGTGTAGGGCTTATTAACGTCCCCCAGGGTTATGCCTGAAGGCTTATAAGGGGATGGCTCACAAACAAACTTATGACCTAACTTAAACTAACATCCATGCCTTACCTGGGATTCGAACCCAGAATCTCCCGCACCCCAGACCGGCGGCGCGCGAGCCGACTGCGCCACGGGAGGCCGGCTGCACTAAGTCCCAAAATTAAAAAAAAAGTATATTTAATAAAAAGGGAGCGAAAGTTTATTGCCAAGACGCAAACTAAATACTAGTTATTGCTCTCTCTCAAACACTCCTCATGAGTTCGCACGTCCAAGTGTGATTACAGATGCACGACGCAACTTACCCCACCACTTCACCGCGAGCATTGATGTTTCCGTGCTATTTCACTTCCACTCGGTTTCCACGTTCTTGTCTATGCTCGTCTCGCCTATCCTTACACGCTTCTCCAGGATGGTGTTGAAAGTTTTCGCCCTCCCTCTCGGCCGAACACAAAAGAAAACAAAACACCAACGGAAGACTTCGGCTTCCCCTTGGAATAATCCCGTAGAGAAAAAAACTGTACTTCGTAAATGTTCGACGAAATTTCAGCCCGTAGAAGGCGTTACACGCAGCGCCCTCACCCCACAGTTCCGCCAACAGCGGCACCCGAAACTTTCCCTCGGAAACTACATCTGATTTTCCGTAATGGGAAATAATAAGAAGGGCGGGATGGAGGAAGGTCCCATAAATTTGCAAGTTAATGCCGGCACAATATTAAAGGTACGGGGTGGTAACTTCATTATTTTTTAGCCTCGAATTTTCATAATTACTCCGGCACCTCCCCCTCCCGCCCCTCGATCTTCGCCCTTTGCCACGGAGTTTTGCCTTCATTAACCCAGAGATAAGTGTAGGGGCTTCTGGCACATTCACAGAGCAAAGCGTGGACAGATAAGTTCTGCCGTTGTGTTTCACAGGGGAAGATAAATGGAACCACAACGGCGAGAATGTGAAAGGAATTTAGTAAAAAGTAATTTTTTGATTCCCTGCGATGTCATCCACGAATTAATTTAGGGACAAGTTAGGATTTTAACTCATCTGAATTTACATATATATATTTATTTTTTTTGCAATTGATTCACGAGCTATTTGACACCTCGTCGAAGACTATGGCCCAATCAAAAAATAGGCAACGAAATGTAGTCCCAACCACGGCATCTCACTATGGAAGTAAGCAGCCAATGAGTAGATGCCCTACCATTATGCGTTTTGAGCTGATCCCAAGCTAGGCTTCGCAGTCCTCTACGCACTGGAGCAGAGGTCACTTGTTCATTGTCTGCCGCCGCAGGTACAACTCATTCTGCTGTCCCACCCGGCCTCTCGGAATGAACTCACCACAGTTCTGCAGGTTTACTATTAGCTGTGAAGTTATGCAGGCCAATGATTACGCGTGAAAGTAACGTACATGTGTATGCCTTTTACTTTGCTACCGAATTATAACGCGNATGCAGGCCAATGATTACGCGTGAAAGTAACGTACATGTGTATGCCTTTTACTTTGCTACCGAATTATAACGCGGAAAATTAGGGTATCTACAGATGAAATTTGACATGTGCTTAAGTTCACAAACGAATATAGAGTCTAGCCTAGAAGGCACTGAAGTCGCTGATGTTTCCTGTCTCTAAGTATTAGCTACACCAGAGGTGGTGGTCCAATACATAATATTTGACAGAGTCAGAGCACAGGCCTCCGAATTTTCGAACCTCACTTCTAACGTACATTTTAATGATTTAATCTCAGTTTTAACCTAGAATGCTACACTTAATCTCCCTTGCATTAATATTACACTGGGGTACGTGCGTACCCCAAATAAAAATTATATTTAAAGTGAATAAAACAAAATTTGGTTCACAAATATAGTAAGAAGATTGTGTAACAGTTAAATGCTTATAAAAAATGCATTATTGAACCAAAACTGTATTAATGGGCACACGATGGGCAAACTGTTTTTTGGTGGTCGAAACAAATGAATGTTGTTATATAGGGCACATTTGAGCTGTTATTTTCCATCTCTTGACAAAGGGTAGAAGGTGCATCGTCCTGTTGAGGACTCTGGCTTTCTTGGCGCTTCTTCTGTCACAGGCATATTTTATGATCCGACTTGTTTCACGGAGTTCGCATCGTAAAGTTGGTGCAGTCAGTCGTCTCACTATGTGCGGCCTCAACAGGTCTATGGCCAGTTCTTCGAGGTATTCTCTTCGTCTTGTCACAGTTTCTTTGTCATTTGCGATACACTAAGAAAAGGGTTGTCTTGGATCAAACAAAGTTGGTTTGGCGCAACCAAATTATTCGTACAGGGACAATAAAATATTTTGTTGCTAAAACCTAATTATTTTGTTGTTCTTATTTGGTTGCCCAGGACAAATATTTGGTTGGTGCAACTAAAGACTTTGTTTGTGAAATTAAAGATTTGTTTGGCTCGACGTACATCGAACAGTTTGGGTTGATATAAAAAAGTGTGGAAACTCTACCGATATTCTAACCTATCTCGCCTGTGTCCGAGCGTTACCCTCGGTAACCTCAGCTAATGTGACTACTGACGAAGCAAGAATATTTTTTAATGCATATTATGCAAATTCTGGACAACGTTCGCTAGCAAATATTTCAAGTTTTACAGATTTTCTTTTCAGTTTCCTGTTGAACTTGATTTATGTGTGTATTTTTTACCATTATTACGCATCAAAATATTCACAAACAAACACTGTTACTATCCCAATTGTCACAAAAAATACAAACAAACTCTCAAGCTGTATTTCCGAACGAAGGCGATCAAAGAAGTTCCAAACAAATATAACCAGTTGATTCAACAAACTATTTTTTTGACAGTTTAATTTATCTTGGCCAAACATACAGATTTTGTTTATTCAAACATGTATTTTGCTAGATAAACAAAATTAATTTCGTTGCTTTTCAATTTTTTTTGCATAACAAAATATTTTTTTAGGGCGACTAAATATATTTTTGGTTCTACATAAACCTATATTTTATTACCTCGCAATATAATCATAGCATTTACACCAGTGGTATTGAGAATATTCTAAAACAAACAGTAGCCAACGTCGAGTTTTTTTTCTATCATAAATAGGTGTGGCATAACTGATCCAGTTTGTCCACCCCTCCTTTAGTTGAATAAGAGAACTGTAAAATATTTGGAAAATTTTCTGAATTTGGTTCATTACCTTTTCCATGCATGGTCGACAGCATCAATACAACTTCTCTTCTTTCTATTTGGAGGGCAATATGACAGCAATATAAGTGGTCCAGTATAACAACAGCGTAGTTCTTCTGTCTCACCTTTGTATTTATAAACGGTCGTGGAATTTCTTTTTAATTTTTTCCTTGGTGTACCGACTACAGTAACTTTCTTTTCAAGTAATTTTTTTTCCCCTGAAACTACAAATGTGAACCAACTGTCCATTGTTACATTTCTGTTTGTACCGTGAATACCAGAGATAAGTTTTTCACAGTAATTTTGTGCAACTGGCACATTTTCAGGTGTGGATCCTTTGCCAGTGTAGACTTCTGTATCGAGGACATAGAATGTTTTCGCATCACAGCACAGTACGATTTTAATTCCTTATTTGTTGAGGTTTTATTCGAAACGATTAACGCAATTTATCAACTATTAATTAAGGTATTTGTTTTGTTGTTTAAAATATATAGTGAATGAAACAAACTCCGTCAACCTGTATACAGCAATTCATATTTATTTCTTGATCTGATTAACGTATCTATTCCTTAAATCCAGATATGGCGAGGCACATCTATAATCCTTACGCCACGCACACATTAAAGAAACAGTCAACCTCGTATTTTGTCTACAAACTACTCCCTACCCCGTGTACCTTACTATGTCTTGGCGAACCGTCGGAAGGGAAGTCGACCATGTTTGCATGCGACGTATTTGCACGTAATCCTAAGAGATAGTCTCCAATCCTTAATACGCATTACCGAGCAGAGCACTGAGATAGAGCTGCCTCAGACCGCATTACTACTCCGGACGCCTGGAGAATCAATTTTAATTTGCGGTCGGACTGGAAATTATTCTCCGCGGAAGGTAACGGAGGGCATGCTCATCTCCCTGGAGAAATCTCGGGCCAACTCGATAACCTACATACATATTGGATTATATATACGCCCTCTCTATCTCCGGTTCAGCCATAAAAGAAGAACTAAAACCAAAAAAGTTTCACGGAAGAATAAAGAATATTATTCATTTTCCGTGGCATCAACTTTTCGTAACTCAATTATTTTTTTTTTAAGATGATTAAATTTTTTAGTCATGACAATGGAAACTTTAATGTATGACGTTATAGTCTAACATAAGCATTTTCTTTCAATTTATATTTATTTATGACACTGCATTATACTTGAATAAATTTCGAATTAATGTTACGAATGTAGAGTTATAAGTTGCAAAACCACCAAACTCAAGGTGGTAACAAAACATTCGACGGATGTCTCTCGTTCAGGCATTATGCGTGAGTATTCTGGAGTTCTCACTTTCAAGGTGTCAACTGTAGAGAATGTAGTCTTTAAGTAACAAGCTACAGATTTGTGAATTTTACTAAAGTTTTACAGAACGTTACCGATATACGTACATACATACACAAACATATTATATATACATACATGTCAGTTGTACCGGAGGGTTGGCCCAAACGGAATTTATTTTTTGTGGCTAGCTGTTTGAAAGTTAAGTAAGTTTATAACTTTGCTTGCTAGGGAATTTGTGTGAGACTCGGAAATTATTTAAATTTTTTTTCTCCGCGGTTTACGTCTGCCTGAAAACTATAGTTTTACTAAATGAGTAAGTCTAAGATAGAAATTTAATACAGCTTTTTATTTCGGCAAGCCTCACGCCTCAGTGAATTTAAATGTTCTATCTGGAATATTTTTAGGCATTTGTACAGGTAGTCTTATGAAATAAAACTACCGCAGTCTGTCATTGGATTTAAGAAATTATTGAGGAATTCATGAAAATGCATATTCTTCCTTTTCGTCCCATAAAAAAACTGAATTTATAAAATTTGAAAGTTTAATTGAGGCGTTTTTACACGTATTATTTTCAATCAAAGAGGCATTTAAGATTCCATAAAACCATACTATAATCTTTTTCATTTATTTAAGGTTTGAAGTTCAACAGATCCTGCAATTACTTTTTAGGCATCTATATACGATGTATTTAGGAACGAATTCACGCCGAAAACTCATCGATTCAAAGTGTAATGAGGATTCCGTGATAACACATTTTACTCTCATGTTACCAATTTTCGAAAAACCCAGACCTTAATATTTATGCATTTGTATAAGCAGTATTTTTAAGCAAGAATCACCGCGGTATCATATCAGACTTAATCAATATTCGGAGAATCGCAAAAAAAATTTGGGGAAGATCCCTAAGCGCTAAGAGAAAGCTACCCCTAAAATTTCAAGTGTCTACGTCCAGCGGTTTGTATTGTCCGTTGGGGAACCAACCAGTGAGGAAGGACACAGACATATTATATAGTATGTAGTATAATATCTAGTTTATGTATACATACATTTAAACCCCTTTATTTGCACATTATTTTTCCGTTCGAGGTGTTGCAAAAGAGGATATTTTAAGTCTGACAAATCCTTACGAATCCCTTGTAATAAGTTATTCGATGGAACCAATATAAATAATTTATATTGGTCTGCCGCACAGGAAGCTACCAATACTAGTGTGTCGGCATCAGCCAAAAGCAATAACCAGGAAAAATACGCTCTCTATATTGGCGTTAGCTTCTGACTTCGTACAGCACCGACCATGACTTTACCTATTTTGCAACACGTCATACGTTAACGAGTATTCTCCGGATATGTTAAGTGGTTAAATATATTCTGTATTATACGGTGCATATGACAATATTTTACGTTGAAACTGAACTTTTAACTCAAACTGCAGTTACTTTAATTCTCTACGAACAAACAAAATGCGCCGTGAATGGAAGAAGGTACTATGCTAAACGGGTTGGGTGAAAGGAAAAGGCCATCAAGTAGGGACGACGAGAGGAGATGAGCATACCGCGAAGGGCAATCGAGTGCAGTTTTTTTTTATTTTCCGCTCTCTCCTCAGTATGGGAGTGTGGGAATTTCGGGAACTGATATGAGAGAGGCGGTTTTATCTCACTGTTTTGAAAATACTGGATGATTACTGCAGTAATGCGAGTAACATTTACAGCCAAGAATTAACCTTTTTCGACAGCTGCTGCATATAACGTCGACACAAGGCTATTAGAGGTCAGTTTGTGAGTTCCGTTGCTATGAGGTTAATAAGGTATTTAAAAAGAAATGCGGACTCTTACATGTATGACCTCCCATTACGGTGTCTATTTAAATAATGCAAATTAGACGAGAGACATTATATTTCTAAGCCCTGCGTGTCAAATAGTTAACGTAACTTTTATACCTAAAAAGCACCAGATAACTGTTATTTGAGCTATAATGGGCACTTATTAGTAAAATTCCGGAGCAGGAATAATAAGGCTGGCCGACCTTATCATATTGTCTTAAAACCCCATTTCTAATGGTTACAGAATCTCTGAAATACATGGTGTAAAATAACACATTTCAGATACTCGAAAACAGAAGATACTCTTCCTTGTAATTCAGCCGATATTTAGTTTAATAATGTGTTCATGTCACTTGCAGTTGAGATGATTTGCACATAATATAATTAAACGTGATTGAATTAAAAAATATTTTTCCACCCTAATGAGGCTATAGCAGTAAGTATATTTGCAGTCGGATATTTAGATATTTACTTCCTTCGTGTAATCCTTACTTGGCACTAATTTCTAGCAAACCTATTTAGTCTAAAATTAATTAATAATTTTTTGATTGTATTAATGAAAAAGTTTTTTTTTTTTAGTACAGCGCGTAGTTTTCTATTCTAGATCTCTGTGTTACACTACCTCGCAATGCTGAAAATATTATTGCACGTCAAGTCACAAATAGAGAAATCAAAAAATTATTAATGCGGTTACTACAGCGAAGCGTAAAAGTGCCTTGTGAGGACATAGAACGCTACTTAAAGATTACTTCGTAATCACTAACATACAATTTTGTAATGGTTATGCCAAATAATTTTGCGTTCTTTAAAAAAATGACAATGGTGAATTTCCACTTTTTTCAATTGCTATTCTCGTGACATGAGTCTTCCGTTTTCTCCAGGTCAGAGTACAAGAAAAATCCCAAGATTATGTCATCCGGAAAGAGCATCCCATTTATGCAGCGATTTGAGGAATAAGTTTTTTGTTTCTTTTCTTTGGGAACAGATTTTCATTACCATTATTCGATAATGATTGTTCGGCGTAGCTCTCTACTTGCCTAAATTAACAGTAATTTTAATTTTAAACATAAAATTAATTACTCATCACTCTTGCGTATTTTAAAACATAACGCAGCTTACCAAAGTTAAGAGCTGTTGTGTGTTCGCATTCACGTAATGTAACAATAAAACCCGATTAATCATGAAACCATGGAAGAAAGGAAAATCTTTTTAAAATAATAGTCTACCTTGTCCCGTCTCTTATACAATGTATCGAAACAAATCATTGCAATATAATATACTTTTTTTAACTACAATAAAATCTTTCAGTCGAATATTTGAGTAAAATTTGATTTTAACCCCTTATTTAATTTTGAAGTCACTTTAATTGAATTATGAATACCATGATGATAATATGTTAACTGAATACAGAAACCTTAGCGCTAAATAAATATTTTGTTCTGTAAACAACATATACATATCAATCGACAAACCCCATTTATTTATTAGGCCTACAGCAAACCAAACATAAATCAAATTCTTCAATAATTTCATATTTTTACCATATTTGCGTTATTTAATTGGTTTATTTTTGGTTTAGAATATGGATGCTTTTCTCTAACATGACAGTGCATTAGAAATTTTATAAGTAAATATTTTCAATAACGTAACACTTTAAAAATGAAATAATGAAATTGGTGAAATCAGTGAAATCCAGTTAAAATTACTACAAGCATAATTCGTGCAGCTTACTAATCATTATAGTTGCAGAATTTTACTGAATTAAAAGTTCGATGTAGGCCTTACTTGAGAACAACTTCGTAGATTGTAAAAATGAAACTGCGAAAACCTCTTAAACTCATGCCATTGGAATTCTATAACAAAGTACAGACATCACAGGCCATCCGTGCATACGCACAATATCGAATAAGAAATTAAATACCTCGTTGAGCAAACAGTATTGAAAAAACGCTAATGGGCGTTGAGCTGTTTCAAACAAATAAATACAAACAGAGATTTTAAAATGCTGTGGTTGGACTCTACTTGCAGAAGACGGTGTTTGAAGACGTTCCAGGAGCGTCAGTTATTAGTGTCAAATAAGCCGGAGCAAAAATTAATCGTGTGCTGAGAAATACCAATAGTAGAAGGATTATCGGGACTTTGGCACTTCGGGACCTAGGGACCGGAGCGTCGGAACTGTTAGCGCTCTGTCATTCCGGTCAGCGACTCGCCATATTGGATCCATGTGGCCTTCACCTTAACATTAGACCTTTGACCCCAAAAATTTCAAAAAATTAAAAAATCCAAAAATATGTACAAAAACTATATTGAAAATATAAAAAATTATTAAAACATTTATTTAAAAGTAAACATAAAAATTCCGGATGTTCCTTACACCTCCCTTCAACCATACTCATTCCACCATCTTGTTAAGTGCAATCCACCATCTTAGTAAGCGTCACAAAGTTCCTGGTGGAACCGGCGCTGGCCTCACCAAACCTCTTCTCCAGGTGGCCAATACCTATTAAAATTAAAAGGTTATACCTGGAGCGCTTCTTTCTACTGTACTTTAACTCTTGCAAGCTAGATCTAAATCAACTCTCAGGGCACCACCGGGAACTTTGAATTTTGAACTCCGTCATGCTAGTCCGAAATGAATTTAAAACACAGAACTAAATACTTACATTGAAACACACACATACCTATCGCGCTCGCGCTTGTCCTTCTTTCAAGTGAAAATTAAGCCTGACGGCACACCCTTGGCACATTCTTGGCCTCAGTGCGCCCGGGCCTGTACTGGACTTAGATTTGGGGAACAGTCGGTAAACCAGAATTGTTCCCCGCCTGCTCGCCCACCGGGTACTAAGGGCATCGTTTGATCCACAATGCAGACTTTCATCGCTCGTCTCATTCCAACACTCATTTCACCTACAATTCGCAGACCTTCCGGTCAGTCCATTCCTTAAGAATTTTCGATCCTTCCATCATCCAAAATCGCATTCCTGGGCCGTCGCTGGGTCGTTATCATCGGGGATTGCTGGAAAAAGTACAAGTCTTATCGAGGAAAATGTGTCACATTCTGGTTAGTCATATCCGGGTTTTGGTAAGGAGCCGACCGCGGTGAAGGACAAATACCTGACCACAGTGTACCCCGTTAAGGGCTAACTATGATCAAAGGTACGCCTCCCGTACGTGTGGACGGCATCCTTGAAAATCATGGACGGGTCGAATACTTCCCCCCTTCACCAGAAGCACTCCTTGAGCAAGCTCAAGAGTGCCTTTTTGTTCGTTGGCAGACCCACCTGGGTGACGGTGAGCCTGTTAACACACTCCATGTGGGGGAAGAGGATCTTCTCACCTCCGTCCATTGATCTTACCAGCAGAGCTACTGCTGCCATCAGGATGTTGGGCTCCTCCAGTCTAAAAATCTGGGTGCCTCGAATGACTTCGTCATATAGTTCCCAGGGTTCCTTCGGGTGGGCTCCTAAGCGTCACAATCACCGTCCGCCATGTTTGTCGGTACAGTCGCAATCTTGGTAGGTGCCGTCCGCTATCTTGGTAGGCGTCACAGCCATCGTCCGCCATTTTTGTCGATGCAGTCCACCGTCTTGGTAGGTGAAGAAGTCCGCAACCTTTGTAAGTTCAGTCCACCATCTTGGTAGGTGTCACAGTCACCATACGCCATCTTGGTTTTTTCGTTTGTCATTTATTTATACATTACAGCAGTTTGTCTCTAACCTTTGTGCTATCGCCATATTGGTTTTTTCTTTTGTAATTTATTTTACATTGCTGGTGCTGTCCCAGCACCGCGCCCAGCAGACAACTGAGCCCCTCCACTCCCCACTTCCAATATATTTAAATGGCCAATCGGTGGCCTACTTTAATCGCGAGGGCGGACTAATTTTTTCCCCTAAAAATCTCCTTTATGTATGAGACGCACTCTGAGCCCCCTTGGGAAATCACTCATTTTTCTCGCTCTTAGAAATGTACGTGTGTTGACCGAGCGGCCATAAAATCCTTTCGGTCATTTTAGCATTTGGAAGGTTGAGCTCGCTTAGTGCCTTGGACAAACGGGACGAGTTACCGTACCTGCAGAAAGAATTTCTCCTGGTCTACGCACATTACGAAATTTCGACTGTATTCAAGTATTTGCCGGCCTACCTACAGCAGGACGAAGACATACGGGACTGCCTCCCGTGCAAGGAGTGTTTCGAGGGCTGCGCCACCTCATTTCCCGATATGCCGCATCGCAGGGATTGGTGCAAGTCCCGCCGAGCAGCCCTTGCGACGTCTGCGTCCATGAAAGAAAACTTCCCCGTTGAAGACGACGTCTCCGTTGAAGACGCCCTCCCCGTNCCCTTGCGACGTCTGCGTCCATGAAAGAAAACTTCCCCGTTGAAGACGACGTCTCCGTTGAAGACGCCCTCCCCGTGGAAGACGCCCTCCCCGTAAAAGACGCCCTCTCCGTAGAATATGACGTCCCCGTGCAAGTTATCTACTCGCAAGCTNGGAAGACGCCCTCCCCGTAAAAGACGCCCTCTCCGTAGAATATGACGTCCCCGTGCAAGTTATCTACTCGCAAGCTGTACCCGTGGAAGATGCTTCCCTTCAATCAATTTACTGGCAAGCAATACCTGGCAAGGAAACCAACCCAGAACACAAGTTCCCGACGTATATAGACTTCGATGAAGATTTAAATGACTTTGTGAAAAAAATGTTTAAACGTGGTGTTTGAATGGGAACCTAAAAATTTTTTATATAATAAAACCATCTAGTAAAATAATGTTTTACAACATCCAAGGTTTTCGCTCGTTGGACTCGTACACCATCAAGCGGATTGCCATCTCGTATAGTGACGAAAACGAGAAAATCAAAGTTTTCACTTTTTTACCGCCGTGTCCATGGCAGCACTACGCAACAGGCGCACCGCCTACAGACGTACTAAACACACGGACTAAGGTGGGACGAGGGGAATATTCCGTACGAGAAAATTTTGGCAATGCTGAACTCTGCCATAATTCCCTACTACCCTGTGTAAGTATGTGTTTGGAAGACTCCAAGAATCGGCAATTCACAACGCATGTCCCATCGGAGCGAACTTTGTAGACCTTCACAACCATTGTCGCCTCCCGCCATTTGGACAGCTCGCAGCTCGTCGAGATGTACGCTACAAGACTTCACGAGTGCAAAAATCAAAGGAATTACTGTGCCTCCGTGCAACGATGAAGCCCTAAGATTGTGGAGATATTGTAACCCGTGGTATATTTTTAAAAAAACTATGGGGAACCTATTGTATATTTTAAAATAATATTACGTGTGCAATGCCCTCCAAAACACAGAGAAGAAACATTTTTTAAAAAAGTATTCCTTGTTTTATGCTGAATAAAAATTATAATATTGTAATTTGTGTGCATAAATAAATGTGTTTAAAACAATATATAGATTTTTATTTTTATATCGAGTTATGTCCTACTCACGTAAGATTAAAAAAAAACACTGTTGGTAAAGAAATTATTTATATTATATCAGTTTTGTTATAATTTAAAGAAAAAATATTTAATGAAACATATAACGTAATTATTTAAAAAATTAATTGATTATTTGTACAAAAATCATGTGTCTTGTGCGGATGCGTTATGCTGCTTTCTACAAAGTAATCATGGCTCGAATAACCCAAAAACATAGTTAAAACCACTTCACTACCCATCACGGTATGCGATACGCAAAGTTAAGGATCCCATGCATCCCTCCTAACCCAGGCATAGACGCTTATCATTAAAAACATTTCCTCCCAAGTTTAAAATCAGTACATTAGTAAATTTTAGTCAGCAGGAAAAAAAACCCCATATTGTTACTCCACGTGCGACGATTTTTCTAGCACCNGTACATTAGTAAATTTTAGTCAGCAGGAAAAAAAACCCCATATTGTTACTCCACGTGCGACGATTTTTCTAGCACCTATTGTCAGCATATAAAACTCTTTGTACGCATAAATAATGCACATATAGTAAGTTTTGGAGGGAAAAATGTATATACCGTGAGGAGACGCTAGCATAAAGGTATACCCAGCACAAGTACAAATTTATAGAAAACAGTTACCTTCTGCAAACAAATTTATGTATTTTGATACATTCGTGTGCGCACNGCACAAGTACAAATTTATAGAAAACAGTTACCTTCTGCAAACAAATTTATGTATTTTGATACATTCGTGTGCGCACAAACAAACAAAGAAGATGGCGGACGGTGGCTGTGACGCTCTGACCAAGCTCAAATACCTTATTATGTCATGGATGATGTCTGAGAGAGTGCACACACATCTACAGCCTGATGTGAGAGTTTAACAGCCTGGAGTGGCCCTAACACAGCAAATTGAATTAAAATCCTGAGGTGCACTCTCTATACTGCTCAGAAGGATGTCTCCTGTTATACCCAAGGGGCTCAGGTGCAGGAGGAGCAGCCGTGGTCAAAACCCGCTGCCCTACGGGGTAGAATATAATGTGACGCCTTCGGCCCTGTGGAGAAATACAATATATAAATTGAAACATACGAATTTACAAATAAAAATAGATGAGTTTACATATAAAGGTTTTACGTAGCAGAACATCAGATGTATTCATAAGATAGAAGATGATACAATCCTAGGTCTTAAAGAGATAAAGGCAATATTACGTATTGATGCAATTAAGAAGTGGGAACTAAAATGGTGTAAAGACGATGGCAATTTGGAAGTGAAGAATTATATAAGAAATCTAGAAGATTGGTATAATACTAAGATAAATATGAATAAACCAATGAAAGATATTATAAGTGGGCATGGACAAATAAAAAGTTATCTAAAAAATCAATAAAATCTACAATGACATCTGCGAATGCGAGGAAGGAATACAGAACACATACCACATATTTTATGACTGTAAAATGTTTGAAGATGAAAGAACGAAACTTAGGACTAAGTTAAAAAGCAAGTATGAATTATGGCCCTTGATGATATATAAAATATATGAGAAGGAAGTCTATAAGGAAATAGAAAATATGGTAGTTAAGATACACGGAATTTTAAAAACCTTGAACGATGATTTGTTAGATTAGGTTTTATAAATAGGGTTTTAATAGGGTGCAAGGTAAGTAACGAGACCAGTGGAGCGCCAAGGAAACTAGGCAAGGGCCCTGGTAGCGCCACGCTTGCTGGTAAGGCTGGCGCAGAACGGGGAAACCCTCGCTTTGAGGATGGGATTAGAATTGAATTGAGTGTTGATTTTATATGTCATAATTACTTTGGTGTATCAATATTTTAAGTTTTAATATATTTTAAGGTTGCAATATTTTTATTACTTAATATTTTACATTTTAACACTTGTAATGAATGTTATATTTGAATGTGTTATAAAATGTTTTAATAATTTTAATAATTACTATTAATACTTTATGTATATATTAATATTCCTTACAAGGTGTATACGATTTTTTAATTGTTATTCTAATAAAATATTATAAAGTGTTGATATATATTGATTGTAGATTTATTTACTTTTAAATTGTATTACGGGAGGCAGCATGGGTCGAAGTGACAGCCTCCCCGTGGCTTCCCGTGTCAACTGGTTATACCAGGCTAATAGTCACTGCTCCCTCCCGTGGAGATTCTCAATCCTCTCAGTCATTTTAACGTATTTTATCTAATCAACTTGAAGTTGTAAAGACTATTAAGAATCAAATTATTTTACANGAAGCATGGGTCGAAGTGACAGCCTCCCCGTGGCTTCCCGTGTCAACTGGTTATACCAGGCTAATAGTCACTGCTCCCTCCCGTGGAGATTCTCAAGCCTCTCAGTCATTTTAACGTATTTTATCTAATCAACTTGAAGTTGTAAAGACTATTAAGAATCAAATTATTTTACAAGATTAGATACATGGAACTCATGTAAATATGAGAAACGTTCCCTTGGTGGTGCTATTAAAAGTTCATACATAGTAAGAGAACTTCATAAAATACAATATATTTTAACTATCTATCTATAATTAAGAAGCTAGATAAATGGATCCCAGTAAGGCCTAGAGGCCAAGAGGGAATTGTTATTACATATTGTCTGTGACGCCTTCGGCCCTGTGGAGCTGGGTTGGAGCTGGGCTGTGGTCGGGCAACCAACCTGTCATGGTTGTGAAACCCGGCTGACACCCGGTGTGTAGGGAGTGCGCACTCGGTCCCCCAGAGTGCCTGGTTGGGAAGTTGTAACTACGGAAATGACTCTCCTAGTCCGGCCATCCCCTGGTGCAGGCCCTAGTAGTGGTACCCGACTAATGTGTAAGAGCTGGTCAGCGTGAAGCGGTGGGTCTCTCCGGCTAAGCCACGGATTGGGTCACCGTTGGTGATGGTGGAGTTGTCTCATCCCGGTTATCGAGCTCTGGTGGAGTCTTCTCATTGATGATTCGGACTGCTCCTTTCGTTGCGTGGGATGAGACTCGGTCACTGAAAATGGGGCAACGATCCGAATATATAGCCTAGAGCTACTCAAGTCCATCTCCACCTCCATGAGGTCTTGGCTGGAAACACGGTGGTGGCCACGCCGTGGCTGACGGAGTGAGGACGATAATAGGCTAGTGGCGGCCCCGCCAGTGCACTGGCGATTAGTCACGGCGAGGTCATGTGCAGCTTTCCATAGGTTGTGTATGTTTTTCACCAACGATGATGACCCACGAGCCCAGTGCACATCCCCCACTGAGGCCTCTGGGTAGATCTCGGGGTGGGGAGCTCCATTGAAGGGACTGACTGGCGTCCTGGAGGAGTTGGGCTTCTCCTGGGTGAAAACTCAGTGTGCACGGTATAATCGTGGGGACCCAGGGGATCAGTATGAAAGCCCTGGCGAAAGCCGTGCTGAACATGGGTTGGACTCTGGGTGGCATTGGTTGAACCTCTTGCTGGGAGGAGACCTGGAGGTGGGTAATTACCTGGAGGGCTGCTCCTGAGTAAGTGTGATGTCGGTATTAGCTGCCTTTGGAAAGCGGCGTGCCGGCTGCCGCGGGTGGCAGTTTCAAAGAGTTGCACATTAATGAAGGGCCGTTGGTCTAGTCCACCTAGTAAGAGGACTCGTTCACGAAGTGCGTTCGTAGAGGTTGGATAGGCCTTGGCCCCATCAAGGTGGCACGTGCAGATTCAACTCTGTACGATACTGTTGATAGGTGTGGGGGTAACCACGTCCACCCACTGCGATTGGAAGGAGCGAACCGTCTTTCTATTGGATTACATTCAACTGCAGCCAATTAATAACATGATATTATACTTATTATACATGTTACAGCAAATAAGAACTGGTATGGCAAAACAATGATGCCTGAGGCAAAGATCTGGATTGCAATTAAGTCTGAGCTGTGCACACCGAATAAATATAAAAGTGCTCTGGAAGATATCTCCTGTTTATACCTTATGGGTTCAGGTACAGGTGGCCAGGTCACAGCTGTAAGGTAAACAGATAACATGTGACGCATTCCAAGATGATGGACTGCGCCTACCAAGATGGTAGCATTAGTATGGGTGGAGGGAGGTATGGGGACCTCCGGTAATTTAAGTTTTTTTAATAAATTTAAAAATAAAATTGTTAATAATTTTTAAATAATTTATTAATATTTTTTTACATAACTATTTATAAATTTTTTCAAATCTTGGATTTTTTGAATTTTTTTGGAGTCAAAGGTCAAGGTCATATGGATCCAAGATGACCACCGGCCGAACAGAATGACAGAGCACGAACAGTTCCGACGCTGAGGTCCCAAATTCCGATGTAGCAAAGTCCTCATAATCCCTCTACTACCAGGTTAACCTAATCCGTGAGAGTTAGTTCAGTCATTGTGATAGGAAGACAGAGACTGAAACTGCAAGCAAAAGTAGAGAGAATGATCGGTTCGCAGCATTTGCTGCGTAGACTATGTAAACTATANAGAGACTGAAACTGCAAGCAAAAGTAGAGAGAATGATCGGTTCGCAGCATTTGCTGCGTAGACTATGTAAACTATACATGTTTCTAAGGTGAGCCTAAATAAATATTTGTAATAAGGTGTGAAAGTATGGGTGATTACAGGTATAGCCGTTATCCAAAATAATATTTTCGGAGTCAAAATATTTTCTTTCGAAAATATTATGACCTACTTGCTTTGNGTATAGCCGTTATCCAAAATAATATTTTCGGAGTCAAAATATTTTCTTTCGAAAATATTATGACCTACTTGCTTTGATGTAAATTTTCAAGAAATTTTCGATAGTACTTATAAACATTGATGAACATACGTTCACTCTTCTTTATATATATAATAATTATAGTTTTAACTTATGAATTTCCTTCGTCTTCCGAATTCACCTGAAAATGTTAAATAAGTAAACGACGGAATCTGTTGTCTGGTCTAACCTGCTTGGCTGCAAGTTTACCAACAAGTAAATTTCTTTAATGCTGATAAAACACCAGTACAGCTCTCTGTAAAGTTGAAGCAGTTAAAATTGCTTCAAATTGATTAATTCTACTGTAGATCTGCTGAAACTGCTACACTTGAAACAGTAATATTCTACTGATAATTTCAGTTGCTGATATTCACTGATTAAACATCAATTTCTACTCATTCGTAGTGAATTGCACTGGCCTGGCAGTAAACCCTCAGTGCATTCCACTGATCAATTTGCCATAATATTCATTAACAGTAGATTCATTTAACTAAATATACTGACAGATATCAGCCCTTGAAAAAAAAAATTCTTGCCAAGAACGGAATATATTTTAATGTACACAATAACTGGAGTGCATCCGGTTAAGTTGGCCGGAAAGTATGAAAAGCAAATTCATTATCATGACACCGTATGGAAACTGAAATATTTAAGTTTATAGTCGATTAATTAAATTTTGTGGTTTGTGTTTGTTTTACGCATGCAAGAAAAAAAACTGTCACATTAGTTATATTGAATCATCCTATTTTCCCATTTTTAATGTGTTTATGTCCTCAACAGTTTCTCCATAACCACAAAATTAAACATTTCCTAAAACAATGTTTAAAATTTCCCTTTAATATTGTAAACTGTTTCCTACTAAAAATTTAATTTTTGTCACAGACCTTTAAATTACGACGTCTTTCACATCTTTAACACATATATTGTTTCTTACATAGTATTTACTGTACTTGTTTTTTAATTGACGGTGTAGACTATCCGGACACTGGAGATAAGCGCGTACAATTCTCTCTTCTGTAACATATTTTCATGCTCACATTTTTACTCGAACACGTCACACTTTATTTGTATGTTTATTTGTATGCCTATGGGATTTTTCAAAGGTGAATTTTATCCACGCCTGGAATAGTTCAGTACATACCGTTGGCAACCTATTAAAAAGTGGCAGACAAGCTCATCCTCAAAAATGTTTCGGTACAAATTAACGTGGGTGGTGCCAATAATATTAGCATTTCCCCACAAATATCACAGCAAGTGAATGAAATGAAACTAAATTAAAAGTGACTCAAATACAAGGTTATAAATCGTTAATTAGTTGCCTCCCAATTTGATGTGAAGCAGTCGTTTTTGTATTTTAGATTATTAAAGAAACCTTGCAACAAGGAACTGACTTAAAGTATTATATAAATAAATTGTTGTGTTTGTCATATCTTTTGTTTCTGAACTACTTTTTTAATACTGGTTTTACCATCCGGAATTTTTGTCTTTCCCTCTTATGAGGTTTTTTTGCTTATAACGCCACATTGTTAGAGTCCCCTGAAGAACAATACAAGGTGGCTCTATTCTATATTTACGTTCCCAACAATCTCACGGTTTCGCTTTATGAACGCTAGGCTAAAATCATTGAGCCCATGGTAATTTAATTTTACGTATAACGGAAAAATACAAAACACGGATAAAGGTTATACTGAGCAGGGCTATCACAAGTGCTCAATTAAGGAACCCACCTACCTTCAAAGTGTTTGAACTAGTTTTTTTTAATAACTTGTTTTACGTTCGATTAATGTGCTGATCTACTAAAAGAACAAACAATTTAGACTTTACCTATCGATTACTTTCAATACATCGCGTACATTAGAAACATTATTTAGGAGCACTTCAGCACACATAAATACGGTTTTCAAAAACATTGTACCTCACAATTCTGACGTCGCATACATACTAAAGTATTCCAGGGATCTGAATTGAACCTTGTTATAGACTTTTATCAATTAGAAGATATAGGATCACTTCAGAGTCCTTGTGTGCAGGTAGCGCAGCACTACGTGAATAATGCACGCCAGTTAAGAGCCCTGCGCTTAATGGTAATGGCGCAGTTAATACACGTTTCAGTGTCGCCCTTATCGCCTCCACGCTTCTCGGCCTGAAAAGCGGAAAACAGCTCCAGGTAGTAGATGAAGAGCCTAAAAATATTTTACACATATTTAGCAGAAATACATCCTGTGTATTAGTAAAATTAAATAACAGTCTGAAAAAAAATAATGCTTTTGAGGAACGTGACATTAAAAATGGAAAGAATTATAGGGTATGAATGTTACATTTTTAGTCGTACGAATATCAAAATGACACAAAACTAATATATTATTCTACAGCTCAAAATAATTGCAAATGTTTTTAAAATGGCAAAAAGAATATTTTTTGGAACTTTGTTATGCGGTATGCCTGTATTTTAATTTTCAAATTTGAGATAACATTTATTATGTAAATAGCTGAGCGACAAACACTTACCGCGGGTGAATCTAGTGTTGAATTTCAAAGAATTTTCTTCTTGTTGTAGTCCATTGACGGTTACTTCCAACTTTTCTGAAGTCCTACTTCCACGATATTTCTCCACCTTGTTCAAACGAAGCTTAACTAAGTCTAGAAAATTACACCAAATNCGGTTACTTCCAACTTTTCTGAAGTCCTGCTGAAGTCCTACTTCCACGATATTTCTCCACCTTGTTCAAACGAAGCTTAACTAAGTCTAGAAAATTACACCAAATAGTAGCGCACCGCATTCGTGTGTAGTCACTTAAAAAAAAATGTTACATAATTATTATTCCTTACAAGGCATTATCAACAAACTTATTTTCTCCCTGCTTTTATTCATATAAAATATTATATCAATAATATAATTTATACGTAAAATATAATTAAATATTCTATTTAACAAAATAAAGATACTTATACGTTAACACAAGTATAAACCTATTACGATACATGACATATTTAGGTAAAAACCAAGCACTTCCTGCGTGGGATGATTTTTCAAAGGTGTGATTAAAAACGTGTGAAGAAACCGCGAATACGCTATTTTCCTGTGACTTTAATAAACACTTTTAACTCAAACGAGAAATTGTGTTCAAATTACTTTTTTTTTAATTTCTACTAATAGATATGTTACCTTAAATGTCTCATATTTACGATTTAAAAAATGAATGCTGTTTTTTTTAATGATTTGGTGTTTTATAATGTTATCATTGATATGTTATGATAATTTAAATATACCTAGAATATATAAAAAGATGGCTTTGTAACAGCTTTAAACGCAGACATTCTGTACCTACTGTTCACGTGTGTGCGTTTAGAGTGGTTCTTAGAGTTCGCCTGCGTGTTTATACGACCCGCAGCACGCGGCTGGCAGAAGCGTCACCTAAGGGTGACGGGGAAATGGTTGTGTTAAGTGTGCGGGGATTTCGGTTCGGTTGATGGGCGTGCGACGAGGCAGGAAGGTAGGAGGAGTGGTAGGTTGTCGTCGATGGGTCGTGAGCCCTTTTAGGCGAGGAGCAGACTCCATTTTCACGGGAGAGGAATGGCGACTCGCCGAGACTTACTCGTGTTCGAACGCTGTCGCTAAAAGCCCCTGGTGGGGAGATTTGTCGGAAGCATGGGTGATGGAATGTTGCGCAGGAGGGGTGGATGAAATAAGCCCGACAGTTTGATATACTTGTTCAGGTGGCAGAATCACAGTAAAAATGGTTACCACCACAAATATAACACGCCATTTGTTTTCTTTGCAGCGTCTGCAATTTTCTATATCCGGCCCAGCGATTCCCAAGCTGTGTTCCGTGGAACCTTGGGATTACGCCTAAACCCCCACAAAGGTTCCGCAAATTCGCTCAGCAATTAATTTAAGAACAACTTTAAAATAAATGAATATTTATAACCATGGATATTGTGAGCCAACTTTACAAAAGTATAAACGTTACTCTCAAATAATATAACAATTCGGTACTGAAGATGTCGTTTCGCCTCTCACTGCAGAAATGATGTTAGCTCTGGAACAAAATAAAACTTTTTGGTGATGTTAAAATATTAATTTAGACATAAGTGCCGGATTTTTTTTTTTTTTTACTAAAATGAAAGATTTTGGTTACGTAAAATAGCTTATATAAAGCCTACTTTGCTATGCAAACAGACCACTCAGGCATTCTGAATAGGTGCAAAGATGAAGTACCTTGTGGTTTCGAAATTCTTGGTAAAAAGCAGAAATAGATTCAGGGTTCATAATAATGCAGAGGATTGTTAAGTGTGTCGTGACATAAAAAGTTTGGGAATCACATTTATAGAATTATAGACGGTTCAAGGTAAACTGAGCGCTTTTAAAAGCCTTGCTATGATCTACTTGTATTCACGTCGTACTGTATGTCCTTGCACCATATGTTAAATTAATATTGCCATTAATCTGATCACTTTATCCCATGTTGGTCACAGGAAACTGTGACATTATTATAAAAGTGAACATTTTACCTATTTACTGATTTCTATACGTGTAAACCTTTAAAAATAGGTAGCAAAGGAAATAATTTCAGTATTAACCGACAATAACCCATTACTTTAATTCTAACTTCTTTCCCTCCGCCGTTATTAACTTTTACTGGGCGCGTGCGAGTCAGTTTGCCTGTTAAAATGTATTCAGTTAGGGGCAGTGACATTTTTCAAAGGTTGATTTCAGAAGAGCTCAAATAACCGTGAACAGGAGCGCTGTTACATTAGTTTTATTTTTAATTTTTAAATCAACAAACACGACTGACGACCACAATACATAACAACGCAAATAAATAAAATTTGCCTAATTCCTCAAATGCTTGAGAATAATTTAACCCGTCACAAACAAAATAAATAAACGTTCATAATTTCAGAAGCATTTCTCTTTATTTTTTTCTGGGTTTTCTTCGTTATAAATGTATCGCCAGCTGTTCTGTACTTGAAGTGTGCAGCGGGCCTTGGCTGTCAGGTCCAACGAGGACACTCGCTATCTCGCAGATTCAATGGTACAGATTGCGCTTCAAGAATGTATACCGTAGTATATTTATGATTGAATCACAGTCGCTGTGACCCGCCCTCGACGACTCTTATGCCAATAATAAAGAGAATAAATAATGTAACCATAGCACGGACAACGACGTTGAACAATAAACAAAGCCCTTGGCATGGCGGCAGCCAATAGATAAACTGTTATTTAATGAGTATGTGACTACAGACAAGTTTTGGAAGCTGCTAGGTATCTACCCACGCTGGGCCACCTCGATCGGAAAGTGCATGTATATTTATGTTGGCTGTTCATGGTAAGTTGTGCACCTATGAGGTCCTAGTTACTTTTTCCTTCCAGCCATTTTTTATTCCTTAATCGCATTTTAAAATAAATATTGCTATGTAGGTTTTCAACACAGTGTGTATATTCCACCACATTGGAAGTCAACATGTATGACTTAAACAAAATATATTTTTCAACTATTGTTCCAATGACAGGGCTTTCAAAAGTGCTCACTTTACCGTGAATAGCCTATATCAGACTGCATTCAACTGCCGCTGATTATTATTATCTGGTGACGGATGTTACTAAAGGTTCGAGAGAAATATTTTATGGCCTGGCCAGCATGTCAAAGCAGAATAAATGTGGCCTGGAGATAATGCGAATGTTTTGGGATGGCTGGAGAATTATAAGTGGCAACCTACTGTGCGTACCATTGTATATGGGATCTGGAATGGTGTACTCCTGCAATGCCCTATGGGTTCATACGCAGGAGGATTGTGAACCTGCACCGCTGAACTCAGTTCACAACATGTGAAGTAAGCTGTCCGCCATGCACTGGAGTGGCCTAAGTTGGTACATCGGCTGATACCATGGTATAGCCAGATTGTTAACTATTTTGTCACTCTCTCCAGTTGTTCATTACTGGTTCAGAGTCCTGTAGGATGTGTTTGAACGAACCGCAGATCAATCACCAAAGCAACACAAATGTATCATTTTTTAACACTAGCCTGAGCACTCATTGATTAGCTAAATTGAAAAGTCTCTGTTTGAAAATTCTTGTGAAGTTTAGAGTTAACTCTAGCTGGTATTTAATCGTATTTATTTAATAAGCTTTTACAAATAGTTTGGTACACATCATCTTCAAGTGTTTATCCTGTGTATTTTTTTAGACTTTTCTCGTGACTATCTCCGTCACTTTCTTGGCCGTTCCATCTTTTTGTACACGGTCCATTTAGTATTTTTTTTTTCCCATGCCAGTTACCTCATCTATAATTCTGTCCATCCCGAACTTACTTTTATAATACTGGAGCCGAGGTAGGAGAAGTCACACTGCTTCAAAAAGCTACGAAAGTTATCATTGTTATTTCTGAAATGTATTATGGAGAAATTGTTCATTAAAAATATTTCTAAACATTTTCCCTTTTTTTTTTTACTGCGTACAACTAGAGCAATTACTACGATGATCTTGCTTTATGGGATTTCTGAAGCGTACAAAATGTAAACATGCCCAAATTTTCATTAAAAATTTAATTTCAGTAATTGATATTTAAAACATTTAAATAAGTTAATTCTAGCAAAATATTTCATAGTGTTATCAAATATATTCATTCTTGACTCGTATGCAACTTAAATCGTTCTTTTTTGACAACTTCGGTAGAAAGTGTACTAATTTTTATAATCTGTTCACGGTTACTTCCAACATTTCTGAAACCCTAATTAAATTCTTCTTTCAGGATATCTCTCCGCCTCGTGCACAATAAGCTGAACTGAGTTTATAAATTTGCATCAGTGGGACAATGCACCACATTCGTGCGTACTCAGTGTAATAATATGTTGCATAAGAACTATTTATTCCTAGTCATTGCCAACACGCCTATTTTCTCTCTGTTTCTATTCATGTTATTTATAAATGAAATATTATGATTGATAGATATAATTTAAGTAAAAGATCGAATTAAATAAAAATAAAGTACTTTTATGTTAACAGAAAAATAAATTGCTTGTGATACACGGCATGTTTAGGGAACAGCCATAACACTTCATATATAAGGTGTTTATTAAAAGGTTTGATTCAAAAAGTGTGAAGATACCGCGAATAAACTATAATGAGTTATGAGCGTTATAAAGTTGCACGCAGTCTTACGTTGGAAGCCATTCTCCTTGTACCTTAAGCGATGACGAAAACCTCTGAACTCAACTCTCTACTATGGGGTATTTAATATTTTATTTGGAGGGGTTACCAACCCCTCGTACAGGTCTCATCCTGAGTGACTAAAGTTTCCCTTCCCTTAGCTGAAGGTGTCATTAGGAGCTCGGAACACATTTTCGCCCTCTCCACGTTTACTATACCAGGAAGAACGACGCGAACGTGGGAGTAGAATTTGCTGCCACAGCTGACTATTAGTTGGCTAAGCAATGGGCGTCACTCAGTGAGTGAAGAGATTTGGGCGTTTAACATCGAGTTCTTGAGAGCTGATGAGGATGAAATGAGGTGATAATGTAGCAGCGCCGGAATGTAAGAGCGGGAGAAACGGAAGAACCCCGAGAAAACTCGTCGACCAGCGGCATCGTCCAGCACGGTTCCCACTTGCGAAAATCCGAGAGTGACCCATCCGCGGATAGAATCCGGTTCGTCTAGGTGGGAGGCGAGCAGTCTAACCACTACACCACCGCCAGCCCCCGCCGTCGCTCAGGATTTTATATTCTCTTTGCTGCTTTTGTACAACTCTAGCACATGTTACGATGAACCCGAATTAGTGTGTGGCAATTTTATTGGTATGTAGTTTTACCTTGAAATTGGGGCAACAATTGATGCATGTATAGTATGGGACAATAAATAAATGCACACTACGAATGTAATTGTTTAATCCTGGGTGACAGGAAATTTATACACGTACATAAAAAACGTAAAATTGTATTTTATTTTTTAAATAAAGTTTGCTAATATTTACAAAAACGTTTTACAAATGTGCAAATTTTTAATTTTTTATATGCATTTTAATGGTTTTAAAGTCATTTAAGATGTCGCGAAATACTTAAGTTATTAACTGAAAATTTTATTGTAACCTTTAAGCATCCTCTACGTCCTGATTCCACTTGTATCTTTTGTATCCAAATTAGCAACAGCAATTAACATTCTCCGGAAAAAGATACTTTTAACCCTGCATAATGGTTTACATTTAGGGCTGAGTTCGCCAAGCAAATTTAACCCTGTGAGGACTGCACGAATTTGCTGGAGCTAAGGGCGAGGTTGAAGTAAGCCACCTATATTCTCGACTACAGATATAGCAGTTAAGTTGGTCTCTATTTTTTTACTTACCATGGTCCTATTGGACATGGCTAAGCCGGACAAGCTTATTGTACGCTACAAAGTTTGTTATTTGCTAATCGTCGACTAGCGGATTTGCGCGTATACTGTGTACCATTTAACGTGTCGTGACAGAGGTATAGTATGTTCACGTTAAGCTGAGCAGATTTGAATGACCTGCTTATGATTTACTTCTCAGATTGCATTGCATCCTTCTACCATATGTTGATTTAACATTTATGTGGGCCTGATCACTTTATTCATGCGTCGGCCACGAAAAACTTTGAAATTATTAGAAATATTAATTTTTTTTAAATAAATTTGCTTATTCTTACACTCAAAATCATTATAAAACAGGAAGAGAATGAAATAAATTTAGTATCTACAGATTTTTACCTGGCACTTTTTTTCAACGTTGAGACGTGGAACTACTTTACTTCTGTCGTTACCAACTTCACTGATCGCACATCAGACGTTGTGCATGTTAAGATATATGTAGATAAGGAAAGTGACATTTTTCGAAGGTTGAGTTAAAAAGCGCTTACTTTGCCGTGAACAGACTTTAACAGGCTTTACCATCCGTCGTATTCCTTTGATAGATTATTAACAACATTTTTATTCTTACAAGCTGGAGTGTTAAATATATATATATGTTTTTTTTCGACAACGTTCAGCGAAACTGCAAAAGTATACAAGTGTGCGTTTTGTCTTCACGAGTAAAGAAATTTCTACAGAAACTTATCCCGGAGTATATAGTGCATACTCCTCAAAGGGTCAATGATGAACATCGTACACAGAATAAATCAGCGTGCGATAAGGGAAATCCCTCAAGTAAAGGAAAACGTCATTCGTTGTTGAGACTAAGTTCCCCAATCTCGTAAAAAGCTACTGTCAATAATATCAAACCCCAAATACATATGTATTGCTCCCGACATACGGCAAAGCTATAACAGTTCCAAAAACTAATTTATTCCTAGCGACACCCAAAATTCCACTTTTACACACGCATGAGAGAGTTAAACAATTGCTGTACTTTTTTCAAGCCAGACGTTGAGTGCACGCCTCCGTTGACGTTCGGAAACGGTTGATATTCTATCAATAGTGACTGGCGTGATACCGTCCATTGTTCCGTCAATTTTTTGAAACCACACAAAACCCGATATCTTTGCAAGTGAAAAACACTGTAGGAAGAATCACACAATGTGGTTCTATGACCCTACAGAAATACGATATCGTAGAAAAATACGACGGTTCTAAGAGAAACTTTACGTATTCTGCTTGTGTATTCCAGCCTCTTTGTTCGACGTTAGGCACAGCTCGGCGAATCAGCACACAACCAGCATCAATATTTCTTTGTTTGCAGTCGTGGCCCCAGCCGCAATGATAAAAAGGAGCCCAGGAAACAGTCAGGCGTGCTCCAGGAAACACGAACCGCAATATGAATCCTTGTAGGCGCGCGTATTTCGTCCGGTTTAGGTTCCTCTTCCGCTTGAGGGAGGCGGGCTGCCCTCCTCGGAGGAGAGAGTTAACGTGCCTGTGGTTAGGTAGATCATGCGTTTGTCAGTCCGTCGAGGATCGTGCGTGCTGCATTTGTCGTCACGGAGAAGCGCCATCAATGTTCTTGGCTGTTTGCAAATGTCCTCGACTGTTTTGAAGAGAACGACGGAGAAAATATAAGGAGTGGCTTCCCGCCTTGGTGGCTCAAAGGTAGAGAGGGGCCCAGTCTTTGTTTTCCGATGGAAAGGGGGGAGGAAAGACCATTTGAACCATTATGGGTAAAAAAAAAAAANAGGGGCCCAGTCTTTGTTTTCCGATGGAAAGGGGGGAGGAAAGACCATTTGAACCATTATGGGTAAAAAAAAAAAATAGATGTGCTTATCTTTTGAGGAGATTCCAGTATCGAAAGTAAAATTGTAATATTTAAATTCGGTACAATGTAAAGATAAGTAAATTTGGAAAATTTGAACGTAATATTCAATTTTGTATTCTATTTGTGACCATTGCTGTCTTGTATTGTTTTATTAAGATTCTGTAATTAACTGGGTAATTTAAAAATTGTATGAAGCCCCAAATGGCGTCTTTAAAAAAGTTATCAGAGTTTGAATTTTTACAAATTGTACCACATAAACCTTTTGACATCTAACACAGTGNGCGTCTTTAAAAAAGTTATCAGAGTTTGAATTTTTACAAATTGTACCACATAAACCTTTTGACATCTAACACAGTGAGAGGGAGAGGGAGGTTTCGCTGCTTTTGGGTAATGTTTCCACTGAAGGAAGGAGACGAAAATTGCTGTTTCCGTTTGTCGGAAAGCTATCAGCGCGACAGAACACGCCAGTTGGAGGTAGAAAACTTACTTACTTTCTTCGTCTAAAGGCAAATACTACGACAGATTTCGTCTGTGAACGGCGGTCACGAAATTCAATGTGGCCAACGGTGCAGGCACTCTTTGTCAATTTTCCAGTCGGTCGAGTGTCATAGGAATGAGTGGGTGAGTGAGAGAGTGAAGAGATTTGGGCGGCTCTTAACATCGAGGTCTTGAGAGCCGAGGGTTCTAGGAAAAATTTGACGTTTGGCTTTACGATGCGTATGGCTAAAACTGCCGTATAGAGGATACTAAATATGCAGCCAGCAGACTTTGAAAGCATGATTGTCCATTATAATATGATAGAGACAGTGAAACAAATGTAGGCTGCTGAAAGAGTCGAGCAGTGAATAAAAACACTATGGAACGCACTGGCGTTCTATGTGGGCTAAGAGAACTGGTCGTAACTGTGTGTATCTTGGCGTACGCTTCACATTTATTACTTACAACGACTTCAGTACCGAATAATTAGTGATGTTTCAGTGTCTCAAGGTCCTATTTAAAGTATAATGGTTAAATTCGTGACTTTTTGAATCTATTTGTTTATGTTCGGTCGCACTTAAAACAAGAATTTATATTAACCAATTATTTATTCTCTTAAAAAAACTTTCATTGTCACCAAATAAATACCTGGGTAACAGCTGTTGGACACGATCAGACTACAACTGGCGTGTAGTAACTAACAAATATGCGAATAATTATAGATGTAGACACCGCGAACCGTGTTGCCTGGTATGTATAATTTCAGCTTTGAAACCACCTTAACAACCCGCTGAAACGAAAAATGTTATTCTCTTTATTTTCTAGCTTAAGGAAACTGTCTTAAACATTTTGATCATCATGCACAGACTTTTTCTGTCTCGGATGACTAGAAGTATAGCGTAAAAGCACGATTTAAAGTTCAAGTATCCTCTGAACGAAATCAGTTTTTTTAAAGAATACAACCTGATGTTGATACAACTAATGAGTTTTCTTTCTTCTGGGACGTCATTTCCAAGTCATGTTTTAAGGCTCTCACTAGCCCTCTCTGTAAAGTAGTGTTGTATATACAAGCAAGATGGAAAGGCGTTTCGTCCACGCTTGTGCACCGTATATGAAATGTATTACATTACAGTTATTATATGAATAACATAAATTTAATNGCGTTTCGTCCACGCTTGTGCACCGTATATGAAATGTATTACATTACAGTTATTATATGAATAACATAAATTTAATTCATTTGTGTTATTCACATAATAACTAACTCAATAATAAAAATAATTTTTTATCCTTTTCGTGAGATGATAATGATGATAACTGAAAATTCTTCTTTAATCAAGCTAAAATAAAATGTCGGTGCTTCATGGCGTGTTATTTTTCAAATCACAAAGTTACTTTAAAACACTTAAACACTCTGCAATAAATATTATGTCATCTTAATATTCTTCCAGCATGTTCGGGTGTCACCTGAATATAAACTTCATAGTCAACAAAATTAAGTACTGGTCATGATGTCAATCAGATTTTAAATAATGTTTAAAATACACTTATCACGTAATCATTAGTTTGGCTCAAATTATCATTACATGTTATACGTAAATTTTATGAATAACCACAGAAAAATATATTTTCGTATCAAACAGTTTTGTTTACATGTACATTCTCGGAATTATAACAGTTAACTTAATTGCAAGACTAAGCAAAATGTAATTATCTGCATACCATTTTCTGATAAAATGCAGTTTTCTTCACATAAGCTGGTTCCACAATTAAAATTGTAAATTCACTTTTAGCTTTTCGCCGAGAAAGAAGTTTGGGGAAGGAAGGTAACTGCGTACTGTCGGATGGTATCAAAATTTGAGCGCTAAAAACTCCTAAATGTTTTACATTAAAAGAAATATACGTGTGCCTTAGAGGATTGTTTGACCTCGAGTTAACGTAGTGTCTCGGCCACAAAGAGCTACGGCCAAACTTTGAGGAAACTTTTTCCATATACACGATGCGAACACATTATGTCAAAAAATTGTGTTGGTTACTTTGTTATGATAATTTTCCTGTCATTCCTGATCTGTTCCTGATACCTGTAATTTTTCACGCGTGGAACGTGAGTTATATGCTGTTTTTAATATCAGCTGTTGTTGTGTCTATGTTTCACTCATCTTTGTTTGTGTAACCTTTTTAACGGTTGACATTTTAGATATTCCTCAAAAGAATTATTCCTCAGAAAACTGCACTTTGTATGTTTTTAGTGTATATTTTTCTTCACGTTTTAATAATCACTGCATGAGAAAGTGCGCATATATTTAAAACTTTTGCTAATGAACAACGTTGTGAATTGTTTGTGGTTGTCCATCATTTAACTGCGAATAAAACATCTCGTTAATCAATCAGCTCCTGGAGACTGACTTGCAGGATGGAAACCAGGCCAATATTCCATAACGTTCAATAGACAATCAGACCCGGGGCCCGTTTTCACAGCTTCGCGCGGCCAGTGAGCGATAGAGTAGGATTAGGTGGAAAGAACCACAGGGCCATTTTGCATCTGAATAGTTACCTATTCTGTGGACACACGTAACGTTGTTTTACTGAAGCTCGGCTCGCTGTTTGGCGTCCTAGGTAAGTGGTGGCATTGGAAGGCGGGAACTACTTTATCAAGTTGTCATGCTTCCCTGTTTGAAGATCAAGATGATAGGAAATGGGAGTTTTATGAGATAAAACAGGAAAAGGGAAAAATAAATCATTCAAAGATAATTATAGGCTGTTCACGGTTAATTGGGGAATTTAGAAAAATGTTACTGCCTCTACCTGCATATATTTTAACGGACATATTGTCTCGCATGCGCCAAGTAAATTTGGTAACGGCGGAATGAAAGTAGTTCCATACATTAATATTGAATTGAACGTACTATGTAGACATTTTTGGATACTGAATTAATTTATATTGCTTTCTGGTTTTTAATACAAATATGTGTAAGAATTAACATATCTTGTGAAATATTTACTTTTCTAAAAATGTGACAGTTATACTTGACCGACGCATAAATAAAGTGACCATGCCCATGGTAATGATAATTTTACGTATGGCCGGAGAATACACAAAATTAATGCAAATAGATCTTAAGCGGGGCTTTTAGAAAAGCTCAGCAGTTCACCGTGAACAATATATACATGAATTTCTAAGTCTTAAAATGAAGAGCTATTTATTATACTTTATCCCCCCCCCCTTTTTTTTTATCCGCCTGTTGAAAGAGAGTAAAAGCCAGAAGTCCGAAACGGATAGTAATGAAAGGGACTTACCCATCCTCGAACTCTCGACCACTGGCTGCCCAAGAAGAGAGGAACACGTCCAGGCCGCTGGTAACCCGCCGACTGCGATGTCCCGCTAGTTCGGAGTCCTGTCCACACTTATCCATCCACTCCTTCTGCTGCTCCACCCCTTGTTTGTGATTGGTTCTGAAGTGGCTCGTAGGTGGAGTTTATCTTCATATTTTTGATGATATTCCGTCACTCTGAATGGTCGCCTGTACCCACATTTTGGCCGTCCCTTGGCGGATTGTTGAACTTGTTTGGTGAGCGAGTGAGTGGAGAGATTTTGGCGGCTCTTAACATCGAGCCCTAGAGAGCCAAGATGAGGGCGAAGCGAGGTGAGTATGGAGCAGCGCCGGAATGCAAGGGCAGGGGGAAACGGGAGATCCCTGAGAAAATCCACAGACCAGTGGCATCGTTCGGCACGATTCCCAAGTTCAAAAATACGGACTCGCCTTGGTGGGAGGCGAGTATTCTAACCACTACACCACCGCGGCCCCTCCAGCTTGTTAAGAATTGCTTCATTTTGATGCAAGGTTGCGTTAACGAGAAGAGCCGATCGTTACAACTTTGTCCTCTCCGCGAGCGGGTGCCAGGTGGAGCGTTGCGCAGATGGTCGACCGGGCGTCAATATTCCACCGGCTGCCAGCGACTCGCGTGACCCCAGGGATCCGCAAGAAGTCCTGACCTCCGTGCCTGCAAGGAACGCCGTCCTGGTTTGAATTATTCAGGCAATGACGAGTCATTAGCATGCGATGGTTCTGCGACCCCGCCCTGCGCCTCTCAGCGAATTTCCGACTGGAGGTAACTGCAGTGATGCGAGCCGTACCCCAATTGTGGTATTTGTACTATAGTTTAGAGCTCGGTATGAAGTACTACAGCAAATCCATTAAAGTACGCAAAATACTACAATTTAAATTAGTCCTGCTATTATTATACTCTTCGTACCATAGCAATAAACTTTTGGTTGAACAGAGATACATTCACAATGGTACATATTTCATAACTCAGCGTAGCAAGTATAGTCTGTTCGCGGTTTCTTCACACTTTTTGAATCAAACATTTTTAATATAACCTCATGCATTACGTATTTGGTGAATTTCCTAAATATGCTATATATTACAAGCGTTTTATACTTGTGTTAACTTGAAATTGCCTTATTTTCGGATAAATTGAACTTTACTTATATTTTATTTATTTATTATATTATTTCATTTTTAAGTTATATGAATAAAACCAGAGAGATAGTAGGCGTGTTGGAAATGCCTAGTGAAAAATAGTTCTTATGCAAAATATTATTACACTGAGTGCGCAATAATGCGGTGCGTTGTCACTTTGGTGTAATTTTTTACACTAGGTTAATCTTTGTTTGCATGAGGCGAAGGAATATCCTGGAAGCAGAACTTTGACAGCGCTTCGGAAAAGTAGGAAATAACGGTGAATGAACTATATTCAAGCATTCGGTCAAGATGATACTAGAATATATGTTATAGGGATTCAGACGAAGTGTGTAATCACTGTACTGTCTCTAAGTTATCTATGATTTTACTCTTTGTATTTAGTGGATCCGTCAATGGGTGCTTTCCTCCTTATATAGATGAAAGCTTGTTAACTCAGCTTCAATGTCCTAGCTATTGACTTGTTGGTATGATACTGCAATTATTTTTATTTTCGTTTGGAAATATTTTAAGGAATTATTTATATTTCTAGTTTGGAAAAATTTAACAAAATAACGATAAAAACACCTAAAATAATGTAAACTTCAGTATCATTTTTAATAATAGATTTAGTTCAACGTAGCAAATAAGCTCTAAAACGTTTTTTTTTTTAATTAAAAGGAAGTTATTTTTTAACAACACAACACACAGCAAATAAAAATGGCTTCAAAAGAAAATGTTTTAATAATATACTACAATTTTGTACAAAATACGATAAATTCTCGTGTGCTACTTTTTCAACTTCCTAAGTACACATCTCTGGAGGGGAGGTTGTAAGAGGTCGGCACCCACCTATTCTCCAACACGACAGTGCCAGCTTGGGATGGGTCCGTGCCTTGCGTGCCAGCCCCTTGAGGAGGATAAACTGTTGGTGAAGGGTATGACGNGGGGGGGAAGTAATCAGTTGGCCTAGAGAAGCTAAGCGCCAGGCGCTGCCGTGGCACGAGCCTGTCAAGGCCAAGGATAGCCCAACCTTCAACTGACGCTCCTGCGAGTAAAGTCGATATCCTGCAGCCCAAACGTGAGACGGTCGTCAAAGTCCAGAAGACTCACATTCGGCCCGTAGAGGGTTCTACACCACCATCCGGCTGAAATGGGGTGTGTTATTTTTACCCTCCAGAGAATTCATCACAGCTGCTAAATGTTTACTCTGTAGACTCCTATAACTTGCGCATTAACGTGCATAATATTTCACGCAGGAAAATTTCCTGGGGGCTAATCAATATAATGTATTTCAATTTATGCTTATAATGAAACGAGTCATTCAATGTTTATATTATGGTTATTTTCATTACAGTAGCGCCGCTGTAACTTAGGGATTTAGGAGCTCTGCCAATGCCGGGACACTTCTCCCAGTGAAAGGAAACAATTCTTCGATGGGAGTATGGCAAGTTAGAAGGGAATGCCTGCAGGTTCGTCTGCCCGCCTGTCAGCTTCCAGTGTTGGGCGTGGTTGGTGCTTTGCGAGTCGTTCTGTCTCTCTCTCTCTCTTTCACTAGGGTAGGCGGAACCAAATCCGTCTTTAAACTGACGTGACTATAGTAATTTAAAGAATTTTTTTCCTGACGTATTCGTGAATTTTTTTACAAATTCCGGTTCTATGTTATTTGAATTTTGTTCATTATAAGAACTGTTTAAATGCCAATGAATTATNTGCCGGGACACTTCTCCCAGTGAAAGGAAACAATTCTTCGATGGGAGTATGGCAAGTTAGAAGGGAATGCCTGCAGGTTCGTCTGCCCGCCTGTCAGCTTCCAGTGTTGGGCGTGGTTGGTGCTTTGCGAGTCGTTCTGTCTCTCTCTCTCTCTTTCACTAGGGTAGGCGGAACCAAATCCGTCTTTAAACTGACGTGACTATAGTAATTTAAAGAATTTTTTTCCTGACGTATTCGTGAANTCTCTCTCTCTCTCTTTCACTAGGGTGGGCGGAACCAAATCCGTCTTTAAACTGACGTGACTATAGTAATTTAAATAAATTTTTTCGGACATATTCGTGAATTTTTTTTACAAATTCCGGTTCTATGTTATTTGAATTTTGTTCATTATAAGAACTGTTTAAATGCCAATGAATTATTTATCTTTTTATCCCCCATTGTTATCGCTGGAATTATCGAGCAACATGATTATTCCAAAGCCACTGTACATCTTCCAGTAGAGTAACAAAAAGGGTGTATAACATGAAAGGACAACATGATTCAAACCATAGCAGTAGTGGGGGAGAGAGAAAACCCTAGCTACTTTAGTGTTGCATCCACAATGCACGGCCAAGCACAAGTAGAACATTTCTGAAATCCCCGCCATATTGGATTTATGTGTGTTCCTCCGTGACTTAAATTTCATATTCAACATTACAAAACCAAGTTCGTCAAGATACAGGGAACATCTTAACAGTTATTTTTGGGACCGCGAGGGCGCAGCGGCTAGAGCGCTTTCCTCTCACCAAGGCGGAGTCGCTCCCGAATTTCCACACATGAGACTCGTGCCAGACAATGCCGCTAGTCGACGGGTTTTCTCAGGGATCTGCCGTTTCTCCCGCCCCTTTATTCCATACCCATCACGCTTCAACCTCATTGGCTCTCAAGAACCCGATGTTAAGGGCCGTCCAAACCTCTCAACTTGCCACAGTTATTTCGAAATCCAACTTTCCTTTCTCCCGTTAATCATTTCATGTCTTTAACAATTGTTGGTTGGTACCTCTCTACCTTAAATGGTTAACCGTCGACGTTTCAGGAGAATTCCGGTGTATTCCCAGCCACGCTGCAGAAGTAGTCTAGCTGCATTGATGCTACCTGTACCTGTGCACTGCTGCGGCTACTGGGATGTCACATGATTTGTTACTTTGTTCTGGTGTTATATGAGCTCTTCAGACAAGACACTTGGCACTCGAGATTCGTCTCTGATTTCTGTTCCCAAACAAGAAGTAGATCTTGTCCGTTTAAAGAACAAAAATAAGCTGAGGTCCTTTCGGCCCCGAAGCTTCTGAGCATTCGCTTCACCGTGTGAGACTGATTGGATTTTACCTTCGAGTGACGGCCATCCTGAGGGAAACTTCGGAGGTAGTTGGTTCGATTAGTCTTTCGACTCTGTACCCAGCTCCGACCATCTATTTGATCGTCATGATCGCTACGGATTCCCATCAGGATTTCCTTTAACCTCGTCCTGGTCAGGAATAGTTCATCACATTTCGGGTCACCGACCTATGTTGACGCAGTGGTAAACCACTGGACTCACATTCGGGAGGACATTGGTTTCGAGTCACGATCCGGTCTTTTGATTTGTGTTTCCCATCGTTCCCTGAAATCTCTTCATACAGTTGCTGAGATGGTTCTTTACTACGTGCCATTAACGATTGCTTCGGTGTTACTTCTTCTCTGAATAGTTTGCCCCGTCTCTAAAGACCACGATGTCGACGAGACGTTAAGCCCTTACATACCATCTTCGGGCACAAGTGCGAGCACCCTGTATGTGAGGACGAGACGTCTATGGAGAGTCGGCCGGGCCCTGGATCTCGGCAATTAGAGTAGCCGTGTACAGTTCTACCTCAGCCGTCCACACAATAACAGTATGTACTTCCATTACACGTTTATGTTCAGTGCAACCCAACGACTCACCCTCGTGTTAGACTCCTTGGTTTTGTTTGATCTACATTACGTGAAAACCTGGCAGTCTGGATAATTAGACACGTTTTATTTATTTTCATATTGTAATCCTCCTACTGCCTATGTGTTACAATTGCTGGAGGCATTCTGCCCCAACCGGTTATATCGATTGGGTATAATTTCGAAAATCCCGGTAATGTTTGGTTGAAATTTTTTTCGTCCTAAAGATGTTTTCTTTCTAACTTGTTGACACATACATCTTGTATCGATACATTATCTTTTGCGTTTTATTTCAAGTAAACGAATCGTTGATTGACTTGCATTCTTTAATTTAATTTCCGATTTTGTGCTTGTCCTACTTAAAATAACCCTTGATGATCCTTACCCAATGTAGTCATGACGCACAACTTAATTCTTGTGTAAATACAAGCCTTCTTAGTGAGATTTAATTATGTCAGTTAAATCATGTTATCAAATAACTGGTTTCTAAAATACGGCGAATATGAGTGAACTCCATAACCAAGCTCTCTAACTTGTCCAATGCATACAAGCTTCCAGGTTCGTATCGGGACTATACCATGGATGTGTGTAGTTTTTGTAGTAATTTTACACCTTGTGTGTATTTATATAGAAATAATTAGGCATACAAATATTTCACATGATTAACCTCTTAACACATTATCCTGAGTATACCAGTTCACGGCTCACTCGTTGCAGACGAGGTAAAATCATAGTCGGTGCTGTACAGTGCCAGGAGCTAGCCCCAATACGGACACTGCTTTTCCCTGGGCGATGCTATTGGTTTCTGTGACACAGCTGTTATTTTTAATTTGTTAGCTTCTTGTACCATGGATCTACTGGAACCATTTCCATAGGTTTCCAAGTGTCAGTTATTATAAGAGATCCGCAAGTACTATTCATAACTAAAATTTCCCCTTTTGCCACATCTGAAATGAAAAATTATCGTATACGTTAAGGGGTTAAAGAGCTTGCAGATAAGTCACCATGGTTCTCAGTATACTCACACCTCAGTCTTTTTTTACATTTGCTGTTACTCTACTGAGTGGTAGCAAGTTTAACCCCATCCCAACTATCAGGGGATTCTAACCTTGTTTACTTGCAGGATTTTTATTCTCTCTTTGTCTATTGGAGTTTGGAACAATTGCACAAGCAATTTAATTGGAGAGAGATGTAATTCATTGCGGTGTTACAAGTTTTTAAGCTGCAAAATATATACAACATTCATTATTGAAATTTCTTATTTGACAAGGCGTAGTATGTCACTCATATGGTTGAATACAACTTTAATATCAATGGAGTACCTTTACTTAATCACCATGTGGAATTAATGGGAATAAATTATTAATTGCCTTCTGAGAACGACTACAGAAGGGATGTTAGTACAAAGAAGTCAAACGGTAATCGCACCTAGAAAAAAATTTATTAACGTGCTATCCCTTAACAAAGCCACATTTTTCAAAATTAATCTCATGCACGTAAGTAATTGCAACAAATGTATCAATCCAAGACAGAACCAAACTCTCCCCCTTAAAATGTTCACTCATTGTGTTGACGGTCGTGGACATGTTGCACATGAATGATATTTATGACCGGTGCTGTACGCAGCAGGGCACCCGTGCCCAGTATTCTTTGTGGCTAATCTTATTTGTGGAATTTTCTAGACGTCTTAGAAATTAAATGTTAATGCCAACATCATCGAGCACGCAGAACGTTGTTCGCTGGCTGCAAGACAAGTGCTGAAAACAAGTACAGCTCACACCAAAAAAATTGCGTGATTGTAGAACATCAACTCAAAAATAATTTTTTTACTTAAAAGGTTAAATGTACATGTGTTCCAAGTGTTAATTTTCCCACGAATGAATACGCAAAATTTGCCTACAGCTGCGAATAATTTAAAAAACAGAAAGAAGCAAGGAGTGTTTGATAATCAGAATTGGTGGCAAGCAGAGTGGAGGGCGCCGAGCTGGAAANTGGGAATAAATTATTAATTGCCTTCTGAGAACGACTACAGAAGGGATGTTAGTACAAAGAAGTCAAACGGTAATCGTCTCTAGAAAAAAATGCATTAACGTGCTATCCCATAACAAAGCCACATTTTTCAAAATTAATCTCATGCACGTAAGTAATAGCAACAAATATATCAATCCAAGACAGCATCAAACTCTCCCCCTTAAAATGTTCACTCATTGTGTTGACGGTCGTGGACATGTTGCACATAAATGATATTTATGACCGGTACTGTGCGCAGCAGGGCACCTGTGCCCAGTATTCTTTGTGGCTAATCTTATTTGTGGAATTTTCTAGACGTCTTCGACATGAAAGGTTAATGCCAACATCATCGAGCACGCAGAACGTTGTTCGCTGGCTACAAGACAAGTTCTGAAAACTAGTACAGCTCACACCAAAAAAATTGCGTGATTGTAGAACATCAACTCAAAAATAAATTTTTTACTTAAAAGGTTAAATGTACATGTGTTCCAAGTGTTCGTTTTCCCACGAATGAATACGCAAAATTTGCCTACAGCTGCGAATAATTTTAAAAACAGAAAGAAGCAAGGAGTGTTTGATAATCAGAATTGGTGGCAAGCAGAGTGGAGGGCGCCGAGCTGGAAANTAAAAACAGAAAGAAGCAAGGAGTGTTTGATAATCAGAATTGGTGGCAAGCAGAGTGGAGGGCGCCGAGCTGGAAAATAAAATCCAGTTCTCCAGCGCTGACATCTGGAGCGTCCGGGTAGAGGAGGACGCTTCCTCGAATAATTCCGCAGTGTGGCGCCATTCCCGCGGGCGCTGTCTCGCCAGTGGCGCGCGAAAAGGGAGGTGAAATAATTCCGCTAATTAAACGTCAGGACGCATTAGGGAAGGGAAGATAGCGCCCGAGAGTGAGTGCGACTTGCCGGCCCAAGGATTCGGAGCTTGGAGAGGAATTACGCGCTGCCGGGAGGAAAACACAGTACAAACAGAGAAAAAAGGTAATTTTTTATTTGTACTTATTGCATTGCCCAAACAGAACTATTTATATGAACATACGTACACTGAATATAAGGCTTTTCATTACATTTGAGAATAATACAATATACAAAGCCAATGGTATATAATTAGGGCCACTAATTTTTCGCGAATAAATCGGAGCACACAGCAGACTTCAATACTATATAATATATATACACCTCGGCTGTTGCCATACCTCCANCGCGAATAAATCGGAGCACACAGCAGACTTCAATACTATATAATATATATACACCTCGGCTGTTGCCATACCTCCACTGGCCGCAGCTGTTTTTACCGCATTTGACGGCGCCACCCAGGACTCTGCACCTCGTACCTTCGTGATTCGCGCGTAAACAGTTAACACGGATCAGAACATGCTTCAGCCAATCAACAAAGCTGGACGACCCCACAGTTCTTTGAACTGCATCTTGTCTCGAACTCGTTTCTCGAAATACCACTGTCCCTATATATAATCCGTACAAATTTAAATGATATACACTTATACAGGTCATGATTTCACTCACACAAAATAACTCTTGTTAGATAGAAAAAAAATTTAAAATTGCACAATTACTGAGGCTCCTCAAAAACCACAAGATGGTAATAATAGATGTACTGTCTGCTCAAAGTCATGCAAAGTGAGTCGGTTAAACGGAGACGCAATGGCACGCATGAAATTACTGTGCGTTTTCAAGGCGCCTGGCTTCTTCACGAATTGTATCACGAACTGACAAGGGTATANGCACGCATGAAATTACTGTGCGTTTTCAAGGCGCCTGGCTTCTTCACGAATTGTATCACGAACTGACAAGGGTATATTTTTATAGTACAGGCCCAATGATTTGTGATGTCTCGTGGTATTGCGTTTCCGCAGTTGACTGAGCATTTTTAAAACGAGAGTGTGGACCACCGAGTTAGTGACCAGTGCTATGATTTTATGTTTTATACTATTGACTAGAAATGATTTATGGTTTTTTACTTGAATGAGGGAAGGTTTATGTTAACTAAGCTGAAGATATTTATTTATTAGGAGTAAGCAGTTNTATGGTTTTTTACTTGAATGAGGGAAGGTTTATGTTAACTAAGCTGAAGATATTTATTTATTAGGAGTAAGCAGTTTTTTTCTTTGAACAATTATTATAAAAAATACAATAAATATAGGACACTGACGAGGGAGGTCATAATAATTCTTTAGTAACCATATATCATTAACCTGGATGGTNTTACAATAAATATAGGACACTGACGAGGGAGGTCATAATAATTCTTTAGTAACCATATATCATTAACCTGGATGGTATCGTCGCCGTATATCGTGAAGGGTAGCGACGAGCGGCATGCAAAACTGCATCTTGAGGGCTTCTTTTCGCCGTTGGTCCACAGGCAGACAGACCCCGTACAGTGTGTTGCCAAGTGTTGTGTAGTTTCTGGTGACTTAACTGTCCCGAATAAGGTGCCGCCGGCAGGGGAGATCCGCAGGCGCTTCGATGCTACGTTTTACAAACTAGAGTTATTGTTGCAACGTGTTAAGGATTCTTCGCCTGGCCTGGATACCGACGCGTTCGTTGCAGTTTGCTGGGCTTGTCCGCGTTTACTGAATCATAACAATGCGTGTGCGGGCGGTCATCATTGCTTCATATGCGCGTTTTCACCCATCATGTTTCAACATAGTATCATAGAGTAGATACGTGAGTAGAGCTTAAATGGCGCAGCAGTTCCTTTGATGCGGGCGTCGCTGTTCAATGAATGGCTGCACAAGGCTTTGGGAACGGGCATTGTGCCTAACTGGCTACGCCATGCTGCGGAAGGTGACTTCTTGGTTAGGCTGCCGGCTGGTGAGTAGGTCACCAGGCGCTGGTTGGTGAACGGCGTTCCAACATTTTGCTGGCCAGTGACGCCATTTTAGTGGCGTGTGCGTCTAATGTTAGCGAAAAAAGTGGATATTTCACCTCTGTATTCATTAGTAGGCCTGCTCTGTATCAAACGTAAAAGGGCCCGCATAAACTAACCTAAGATAGTTGTGATGAATACGTGTTGTTATAGTTTTAACTAACACATAATTAGAGACACCATCACGTTGAATTATAATACTTTGCTAATGGTAGACAGCAACAAATTGTACGTTAGTTTCACTTATGTCATTGGACCTCCACTCATCCGACACGCCCCTACGGGACCCAGGACCAATAGCAAACTTTCATCACTCTGGCAGCTTCATTCCCTATGGCCGGGTGGAATAGGAGAATGAGTTGTAACTGTTACGGGAGCCAATCAACAAAATACCTCTGCTAGGATATGTTATGACGAGACAAGCATTCGGTTTATAAATAATAATAATCTTGCTGCATCCTGTTTTATTGACTTAATTTTCAGAGATATATATATATATATATATATATATACTATTTTTAATATGTTTATAGTAGTAGTCTACTGCTCATTCCAATATCGATATTGCTCAATAATTAAAATAAATTTACGAGGTCCTGCAAATCATATTATAAAATTCCCGGCCGGACTGCTGGGGGTCTATTGAAAAAACCCGACAGGATAATGAAAGTAATGTTCAACTTAAGATAATTTTTGAGACGCGACAATAGTTATTCAATAACCCAGAATTCTGGAGTGAACTGTAGCAATTTCCAAGTGAAGCATATATGACTAACCTAAAATCGTTGGTGAATAAGGGGCTCGTTTACACACGTTCATGCTCAAAAGCCATGGCGTAGATTTTCCGCAGATNCTAAAATCGTTGGTGAATAAGGGGCTCGTTTACACACGTTCATGCTCAAAAGCCATGGCGTAGATTTTCCGCAGATGCTTGTTTTATGAAAGCCTTGCCCAGGATCTGTTTTTCTGTAAATTTCGTATGCTTCCTCGGTATCCTAACTAATATTATAAATGCGAAAGTGTGTTTGTTTATTTGTCCTTCTTTCACGCCGCAACGGAGCAACGGATTGACGTGATTTTATGTACAGAGCTAGTTGGAGGGCCGGGAAGTGACATAGGCTACTTTTTATCCTGAGAAAATATCTCATTCCCTCGGGGAAATTCTTATTGGAAAATGAAAAACTACACAAACGGAATAACAATGTAACGTCGCAACCGAGCAACAGATCGACGTAATTTCTTGCACAGAAATAGTTGGNCGAGGTCCTGCAAATCATATTATAAAATTCCCGGCCGGACTGCTGGGGGTCTATTGAAAAAACCCGACAGGATAATAAAAGTAATTTTCAACTTACGATAATTTTTGAGACGCGACAATAGTTATTCAATAACCCAGAATTCTGGAGTGAACTGTAGCTATTTCCAAGTGAAGCATCGTAATTAACAAACAGTTGTTAATATCTTATTAACTGAGTATAATCACACACGCAGTTTTTCTTATTTGTGTAGTTTGGTCCAACTATCCACCGGCATAGACACTACGCAAATGCAGAGATGAATTACGTAATATTTAGTAAGATGTTACAAACATGATGGGTTATACTTTCCGAAGAATGTCCTCTAATATCTCAGAGAAGACCTACTATAAATGAAATTTCAAAACTTAAGTGATTTCGGTAAAGTAAGGAATTGGATCTTCCTCGGTGATGGAGTGGGCATAGCATGTGCAGGATTTTGGAGCCTTATTTTTATGCCGTTTTATGACTAGAGACCTGGAAATTTCGTGGATTCATCTGAGGAGAAGTTAAACTGCATTCACGTGTACGTGTGTGCTTGTGCTTCCATTGGACCATAGATTGTTAGACACGCCCCTGCAAGGAAAATAAAACCCGAATACCGTGCTACCTGCTGTGTGATTAAAGTGGAGCAACAGCCAAGGAACTACCTACTGATGCTCAAATGCACAGAGGACTGTGGATTCTAGCTTGTTGCCGAATGAATCCGCGAAATTTCCGCGTCTCTATTTATAAATCCAAATGGCAGGTTCTCTTTTTCTGTTACACTAGGGATAGGAACGTTTCGTGAGTTCAATGACCTGTAGACTAGGCTCCGCATTCCTTTTTATACTTGAGACCCAGATGTATGTTCATCGTTTGCTTCTCTAGAGAGTAGACAGTGTTACCTCGCACCTGACAGTATGGGATTCGCTACTTTTTTCACTGCAAGTCTGCTATTGGCTTACTGGCTCAAGAGTCGTTTAGGGCGTGTCTAATAAACTGTGATCCAATTGCAAAGTCAACTTCAGTGAGCACATATTTGACGTCTATCTGACCCTGAAATTAATTCACTAAACGTTCCTATCCCTACCTATAACATAAGTCGAATGAGTGATTTTTGCATATATGACTAACATAAAATCGTTGGTGAATAAGGGGCTCGTTTACACACGTTCATGCTCAAAAGCCATGGCGTAGATTTTCCGCAGATGCTTGTTTTATGAAAGCCTTGCCCAGGATCTGTTTTTCTGTAAATTTCGTATGCTTCCTCGGTATCCTAACTAATATTATAAATGCGAAAGTGTGTTTGTTTATTTGTCCTTCTTTCACGCCGCAACGGAGCAACGGATTGACGTGATTTTATGTACAGAGCTAGTTGGAGGGCCGGGAAGTGACATAGGCTACTTTTTATCCTGAGAAAATATCTCATTCCCTCGGGGAAATTCTTATTGGAAAATGAAAAACTACACAAACGGAATAACAATGTAACGTCGCAACCGAGCAACAGATCGACGTAATTTCTTGCACAGAAATAGTTGGAGGGCTAAAAGGTGTTATTGGCTACTTTTTATCGCGAGAAAATATCTCGAAAAATTTGCAAACGATAATAGTGAATCAAGTCGGAAAAAAGTTTGCCGCCAGTGCGCTCTCTTGCAATACGTTCTCTAAACCGTTAAAGATGGAACAATATAATGTAGTGAAGAATTGCGTAGAATAAAATACCTAAAAAAAACTCCGCTGTTAGATATATCTATAACAGAGAAATGCTAATAAGTGTTTTACCATTTAATTCATCGAGACGTTGAGTTTTATAATATGTATAGAGTATAGAAGGTTAACGCTAGGTAAAATTCAACTTTATTTAAAAAAAAAAACCCTAAACAATAATTTTGTAGTCCACGCGAGCGGAGCCGCGGGCACAGCTAGTGTAAAATAAATCTTAACAAGGACACTGTGACTTTATTCATGCAACAATCAACTGAAACTGTAGCATAGAGTATGTGTTACCAATTGGCAATTTATATTCTAATGTGCATAATTGTTTCCAAAAATTCACGACCATGGCCTACCACTCTCGAATTTCGAATTAAAAATAAATAAACATAAATATTATTGGCAAAACCTCTAACCTACGTAATTTCACTTGCACAATCTGGCAATACTGAAGTGGATAGGATGTTAGTTGAGCAAACATTTTGCTTGCAAAACTTAAGCAGTCGTTGGATAGTGTTGATTAAGTGTTGCTTTTTTTTCAAGAAAACATTCCAGTTACAAGCCTCATTCTGCTGTTTTTCTTTATGGTGACTCTTTTATTAATTTCTCCCTGGCTTCTAATAATTTGAAAAAATATTGTTTTTTTCATTTACATCGGCCTGTGATATGGCAACATGGTATGTAACAACTGCAGTACGGGAAATGGTCGCATGTAAAATGCCATTAAATGTTGCCATATTGGGCAAGTAAAATTTCTTAGCCGAATATATATTTTTTTGCTAAGGCTGTCGTCTGTAATATTCGTCCAAGAATAGCGTATATTAACATAGTTTATGAAACACGCTGTATATGAGCGGGTGGTAAAGGAACCCGTGACACAATACTGAACGTCGACAAAGGGTCTAACGCCGGGGTCGTAAAATATCCGTGCGAGACCCAGCCGTTATCTTTCTGGCGGGCGGTGCCGGAGAACACATTGCCGGGCCATCTGCATGAAAATTGGCGGCCGCCGATCAACGGCGCTGCGAACTATGTGGCGCGAGAGACAAGATGGCTCCCGCAATGCAGTCGCTCCGGCGCGGTAATGGCTGTCCGGGGACGGCGGCGGCCGCTCCGATACAAATGGGGCCGCCATTAAAATCTCTGCTCGGCGCGGGGGACGCATGCGGGATGTAGGAGGTCCAGGGCTGGCAGGATCTAGGGGCTCGGCGGAGGGATGTGGGAGTCAGGATGAGCGATCTAGGGGCGGGTGGATGGGAGGCGAAAATTAACTGGCCACATCTGCAGCGGGACATCAAACGTGGGCGCGTCCCGATCGCACCGCACTCTCTTCAAGTTTGTATTTTACGACGCGTGATCGTGCCATAGAATAACTGGTGGTATGCAGAAGCGGAAATGTTTGTCGCGGACTCCGGCGGAATGGGCCAACACCCTTAAAACATGGCGCCAGGTTACCTGTCAATCATCGCCTTGTATCTAAACCTCATATAGCCAAAAAAAAGACTTTTAACAAGCAGAAACTAAAAAATTAATAATTTACCACTGGGAAGAGGTGACAGGTTAAATTTTATAACAGTGCCTGCATTCCGTTGTTTATCCCACTTCTTTAAGGCTGATGTCACATGGGACACAAAACTACTTCCCATCAAACACGTCCAGCTCTATATATAGTAACATTGGTTCCAAAACTTGTTCCAATTGTATTCACGTATTGTTCAAAGCAAAACGATTGCGTAAGTATACCAGAAAGACGTTCTTCCGTGTCTGCCATGAAGTGAACAAACAGTGTTATTAAAATGGTTGAAATTAACGTTATTGTCTGCATTCGTTCTAATGAATAAAAATCCAGATACACTGAAGAGCCAAAAAAAAACTGGTATAGGCGTGCGAATAACAGAGGTATGGGACCAATCAGAGTAACGCGATGCGGTCGGCAGCTAGATCGGTTACTGCTGCTACAATGGCAGGTTATCGGATTTAAGTGAGTTTGAAGGTGGTGTTGTAGTCGGCGCACGAGAGATGGGACATAGCATCTCCAAGGTAGCGATAACATTTGGATGTTCGCGTACTACAATTTAAGAGTGTACCGTGAATATCGGGAATCCGGTAAAACATCACAACTTCGACATCGCTGCGGCCGGAAAAAGATGGTGAAAGAACGGGGCAAATGACGACTGACGAGAATCATTAAACGTGACAGACGTGCAGCCCTTTCTCAAATTTGGCGCAGATTGGATTTGTGGACTGCCCTGCAGGATTCATGGTGTGAGATTGCCTCTTGCATACCTTCAGACATTAGTCGAGTCCATGCCACGTCGTCTTGCGGCACTTCTGCGTGCTCGGGGGAGGGGGGCCTGCACGATATTAGGAAGGTGTACCAGTTTTTTTGGCTCTTCAGTGTANCAGGATTCATGGTGTGAGATTGCCTCTTGCATACCTTCAGACATTAGTCGAGTCCATGCCACGTCGTCTTGCGGCACTTCTGCGTGCTCGGGGGAGGGGGGCCTGCACGATATTAGGAAGGTATACCAGTTTTTTTGGCTCTTCAGTGTACATACCTAGTACTATTAAAGTCAAAAAAAATGTTAGTTATTTTGGAAAATAACAAATACTACGTTATTTAGTACTAAAAGGGAATTACGTGAACATATTTTTGAAGTTATGTATAAGTTATTTTCTTTNAAAATACTACGTTATTTAGTACTAAAAGGGAATTACGTGAACATATTTTTGAAGTTATGTATAAGTTATTTTCTTTGATTTTAGTTAAAAAGTTATAACCCTGCAAACAAATTAACAACGTTGCTACCCATTTAATTACATGTTCTAAATAATACGGCTGCAATAACGTGTAATTCATATTAACAAGTTCAGCTTTACTGTAATCGCGTCCTAAGAATTTGTTTTCCATTTCCTTCGACTGCCCCACTAGTCAACGACATCTTCTTGAACTGGCATNTAATCGCGTCCTAAGAATTTGTTTTCCATTTCCTTCGACTGCCCCACTAGTCAACGACATCTTCTTGAACTGGCATTTATCGACCCTTGCGCCAGCTGCCAACGCCACCGGCCATGTTCAAAGCGCGCAACTTCATACCTGCCAGACGGCAGCTGAACCAACAACTACTTCCCTATGACTGTTTCGTGGTTACTCAGAGACACGTAAGAAGTCGCGGCTTCCTGTTTACAAGTACGGGCTGCGGACCANTTATGACTGTTTCGTGGTTACTCAGAGACACGTAAGAAGTCGCGGCTTCCTGTTTACAAGTACGGGCTGCGGACCACTTAATAAACCAAATAGGTGCTAAGAAATAGTTTAATCATTCGGTGGATTGCGGTCGCAGCATTGTATCTCCGGCTTCCTCGTGCATTAACGTATGCAGCTGCAATGTATAATGCAGAAATACACTCTGCCAAATTTTTTTTTAAGAGGAACAGTGTAATTCGTTAAATCCACTCCCTCTGCAAGGACCTGTGTACGGATCACGGTGGCTGGAAGTGTTTAAAGTGTTGTGTAGGAGATCAGTTTGACTCAAGGGGTGATACGTTTGCTGCAGGGTTCACAATTGTAATTTGGAAAATATAGAAAATTTAAAGTAGAGAAAACATGTACATGTACTGTGGGGAAATTATGGGTAATAATACTGAGAGTATGATTGCATGCACCAACGTACGTTAAAATAAAAAGTTTCGAGTTAGGGTCAGTAAAACGTTTGTGGGAAACGATTAGATTCATCTCAACTTACAATCCAATAGCGGGAGATGCTTAGGATATCGATTAACATATTTTGCCCCAGTAATTCCACAAAAATTTGGATTCCAATTTAGTTTTGAGTCAAGGCCATAATTCGTGAAGTTTCAGGAGGGAGGGGAGTGTAAATTAAGTCACCGAGAGAGAGAGAGAGAGAGAGAGAGAGAGTATGTGTGTGTGTGTGTGTGTACTGGTGGTGTGATCGTTTACAAATATACAGAATGTTCGGAAACTCAGTGCCAAAACTCCAGACACAGTTTCTTTGGAGCAATTTCAATACAAATTCCTTATACACTTGCATCCGGAAAGTATGAGAACAAGGCGTGAAGGACAAGTTAGGAGCAGGCATGCAACGTTGCGGATGTAGCAATTTAGTGTCGCACCAACTGCCTATACAAGTTTCCGTGCATGCATGATCGAACAGCTTTGTTCTGCAGGTGTTGTACACAGATAATTTGAACACAAATATTTGATATAAAAATACGTTCCCGGATATAAGTGTATAGGGCTTTTGTGTTACTATTGGTCCAAATAAACTACGTCTGGAGTTTGGGCACTGAGTTTCTTAACATTCTGTATGTACACATAGTGAATTATGTGGGAGGGGAGTCGATAGAGTTCTTTCATTATCACGTTAATATCGTTTCAGTCAAAATTTACTTGCCTCTTCCTCCGATTTAATCAATTTTTCATCTCCTCTGCTTATCTAGATAAATTTCCCCATTAAGGGGAATTTTTCATCGTATTTCCTTTTGGGTCGTGTAACTTAGATATGAGTTACGNCTAGATAAATTTCCCCATTAAGGGGAATTTTTCATCGTATTTCCTTTTGGGTCGTGTAACTTAGATATGAGTTACGGGTGAAACAGACTAACGGTAGAGGTCCTTCGACATTCTTTGTAGGGTAAGTCTCCGTCCTGTCAACTGTGAATACTTGTACTTGTCCTAATGTGTATACGTAATTAAACATAATGGCTCACCGGGTAGGAATTTCTATCGCCGATCATTTTCCACTTACGAATAATGTGTTTTTTGAATTACTCTGAGAAATACGGATGAGCATTACGAAGAAAAATGTGTTATTCCATGTGCAAGAAACAGATCNGTACTTGTCCTAATGTGTATACGTCATTAAACATAATGGCTCACCGGGTAGGAATTTCTATCGCCGATCATTTTCCACTTACGAATAATGTGTTTTTTGAATTACTCTGAGAAATACGGATGAGCATTACGAAGAAAAATGTGTTATTCCATGTGCAAGAAACAGATGTATACGAAATTTAGATACTCGTTAATTTATGTGTATCGAGAGAAGGAAATGCGTGTGTTTCTACAAGGGAACAAGAAAAAATTATAAGATATCGTGATCGACGTGTTCCTGCCCGTTAAATGATCGGAAGCAAACAACGGAAGAATAGATCTTTTGTTAATTACTGAAACATGCGTAGCTATTTGAAACGACGCTTACCACCTACTCAGATTTCGTGTTAAAATCATCAAGTGGAGGGTATTATTTTTTTTTTTTTGCAGCGAACATATTAGAAACCAATTTAATTAATTTAAAGTTTGTACGTGTAACTGTTTACAGATGTCATAACCAANTGCAGCGAACATATTAGAAACCAATTTAATTAATTTAAAGTTTGTACGTGTAACTGTTTACAGATGTCATAACCAAATGGATTCTCCGAGGAAAATAGCACTTGCGGAAGCAGTTGGGCCGTGAACAGCTGGCCAAACGGAACCACTGCATCAGAGGAAAGTGAATTAAACGCATGCAATGTCGAAACAATATTGGAAGCCAAGTGGTAGCGAAAAAGCATAATTAAACGCTATCAACAGTCCAGTTTTAAAGGCAAGCCAGCATGTTCAGCTGATATTGCCTGTCTAATAAGATCCGTTTCTCGCCAACACGAACCACATGACTCCAATAGGAGTGAAGCTGCTTTTTTTAACAGTCAACTCGTTAAGAGTCATTCGCGATGTTACGGAGAAATTATTTCTGGTACAAAGTTTCAGAGTTTGTATTGGGCAGATGACGAGAGTCTGTTTTTTCATAAGTTCTTATGATTCTTACAAAGGAGAAAATTTCTAGTGAAACCAACAAAACTTTGAGTTACCATTCACGTTTTCTTTAAGTCTGTTCATTACTTTTACTTTTGTCCCTTCGTAACGACCCCGTTTTCGACGAGATTCTGAGCTTGCCTATCTATTACGTAATTTCACTTTAAACACATCAGTGGTTTACTGGGCATAAGTATGTTCGATTTGCACACAGGAGAGGCAAAACCATTATTTCTGAAGTGCACACTGAATAATGAACGAGCAGTAAAGAACGTAATTAAAGGACTTTAGCAGGAATCGTTCTCTACGTTCGTATGTTTAAATATTACGCGAATTCTTACTGCGAATTGTATAAAACGAAAGGAAACTGAATGCAGGAAAATTCATTTGAAAACTAAACTTTTAATAAGAAGTTTGAACATGGAACTAATTTTCCCGATTCTCTGCCGACTGTACTGAGAGTACTCCAGTCAGTATATGGGCGAACGTGGCTCCTTCGCACAGAAGGAAATATTTCGTGGCTTGCGGATTTGTCTGCAGAACCGCTCGGCCACTGCAGTTTCTCCAGACTCGCAGGAACAATGTCGCGTGTTTCCGACGGAACCCCTCGTGATCCGGGTGCGTTCACGACACTCGTATCTCGCTGGTGGAACTAGGTCTTNCGCGTGTTTCCGACGGAACCCCTCGTGATCCGGGTGCGTTCACGACACTCGTATCTCGCTGGTGGAACTAGGTCTTGGTTGGGGTTTTTTTGGCTAGGGGGAGGGGAGGAGGCTCTGGACCATCAACCCGCGGTACATTACCACCCCCTCTCAAGTTTCCGCGCGCCATTTCTACGTCTTGGAGCAAAGTTACGTGGGCCGTAAATTTGCGACAGCGCGGAGGTAAAGTCTTGCGACGTATGGCGTTCACGTAAGGGGCCCGGACAGATAGCTAACGCGATTTCACGACCGCCGCACATCGCTTGCGATCANGCGTATGGCGTTCACGTAAGGGGCCCGGACAGATAGCTAACGCGATTTCACGACCGCCGCACATCGCTTGCGATCATGGAAAATAAAATATATCCTGGACGACCCCCTTTTTTACCTTCGCGTAGCCCCTGGCACATGAACTTTGTTTACTGCCAAGCTAAAGACTTTCAGGCACAGTATATGACGTATTTCACGGTTATTTTTATGGCTCCTCCTTTATCACGCGCTTCGTAAGGAAATGGTAGACTATGTTCCGTAATAAATTGCTGTGTTATCAACAGTAGTTAGGTACAAAAAAATCATTCTTGACTTATTTTGAGAGCAAAATAACCTTGAAACACAAGGGCCAGTAAACATATCGCAGAGATTAAGTCACATAGTTGTCATCTGAAAACTGTTCAATAATTATAAATGGCACCCGCGTATGAATGGTAGCCTATTTTTTGTTTTCTATTTCGTTTTATATGCATGTTTCAATGGCGAAAAAAGTTAATAAAGTCCATTCACAGATAATTCCAACTTTCCTGAAACCATGCTAAAGTTCTACTTCCAGGATATTCCTCCGCCTCGTGTACATTAAACATAACTAAGTATATAAAATTACACCAAAGGGACAAAGCACCGCATTCGTGCTCACTCTATTCAATAATATTTTGTATGAGAACTATTCATATTAGGCATTACCAACACAGATATTTTCTCCCCCTTTTTATTCACATTATATATATATGTGATATATTGTAATGTATAAATAAAATAAAAGTAAAACTTAAATGCAGCGAAAAATAAGGTTATTTTATATAAACAGAAGTAAAAACATTTGTGATACATCACATATTTAGGACACAACCAAAACCTTCATACATTGGGTTGATTTTTAATGGCTTGATTCAAAAAGTGTGAAGAAACCGTGAATAGACTATACTAGCAATTCACAATAATGTTTCGGCGAGGGACTTTCGGCACAGGCTATTCAACATGACATTAGGACATGGAGCTCGTATTTTGTCTTCGTTACTACACCAAAAAATTATAGGGTCACCCCACAAAGATTTNTGACATTAGGACATGGAGCTCGTATTTTGTCTTCGTTACTACACCAAAAAATTATAGGGTCACCCCACAAAGATTTATGAAGCGGGTCTTCGAAAGAAAGACGACACGTCAGTTCATTTCCTTGCGCGTAAAGACGATGATACATTCGTTGCGAATACTTAGGTCACTTTTACCGTTCCCACGCTTATAGTTCTCGAATACGCAAAATGCCTCCAACCAGGTGGCGCCCTTGACAGAAGGCCCTGTGGAGTACGAAATAAATACACTCTTTGACATAAAAATGTGCGCATCCAGTATAAAAACTCTAAATATGAATAGCAATAAACTATCAAGCAAAATATTTAAGTGGTTTTCTGGCAATGGGGCATTCACATACGTCGTATGAGGGTGCTGCCGTTGCTCTCAAGCGCCTGTCACACTGTCACATTTTCTTCCTTCAAATTAAGTTGGTCAAAGAAAGTTGGATGGTTCTGACGTCACCGAAGTATAATTATTACCGCCAAGTTAGTCTGGAAATGTTGTATGGCTCTAATTTCCGACAAACACTTTGAATATTGGACCGGTTCTAACATTTTTTTGACATTTGACGCGCTTAGCCAGTCGGAATCGTGCATGACAAAAGCGGCCGTTTCAAACTTTACGAAACCTTAAAATTAACAACAATCACTGGAAACGAAATAAGGTTACGAAGATACTTATTTTAAATATAAGCTCTAAATAATCTTTCTGCTGTTTGAAGTGCAAACTGCAAACCACATTAAGAACTCACGGGCATTAAATATCATAGTACAGAAAATATATGTGGTAAAAAAAATTTATTTAGTAAAGAAGCAAAAATAAATCACGACATTAGTTAAATTTCTTCTTTAGTTGAGTGCATGGAATTACAACCGCAGTGTCTCAATATCTCGTTTAGAAAATAATTTTAAAACAAAAAATCCGTCTTAACCCACTTAGTAAAAACTTGACAGTGTGACGAATTTTAAAAAATATTCAAAATAATTTTACCAACTTTATTTATTGGTAAAATGTGGTGGATGCAATTTGTCGTCAAATTTGATTGCCAAATATGTTTGAAGAAAAAAAAATTGCAGTGTGACAGGGGTTTTAGTGTGACACATTTAAACAGTCCTCATAACGGCACATGTTATGTGCATGTGACATGCACTATTCCTAGGTGAGAGATAAATGTGGCACGCCGAAAAGACGTACGGAAAACCATCTGAACAACTGATGGAGTTTGAGATAGGCTGGGTAATAGTGCTGCAATGAGCAAGGTAGATGGCATGTTGAATCACTCGTCTTCGACTTGAGAGTGAGTTATGTTGGCAGCAATAGACACGTGAAGGTACTGATACACGGCGGTCCGGTCCTGTACGACCCCGACGTACAACCAAAAGAGAGGACCATTTGACTGCCAAAAAGACACTAAAAAAGCTATTGACTTCCTTAACCACCGTCCATCAGCGGCATTTGACAGCTTCAGTAGAGCATTATCAAACGCCTACGCAGAAATGTTTTGTACATTTTACAGACAATTCCTTAGAAAAATAGTTGCCAAAGCGGTTTTTTGTAGCTCTACAGGTAAATTATTGTACATTAATGGCACTGTGATTAAATATATGTGAAACAGACTAACTTAATTATATATCTCCATGTTTTTAATAAACATTAATTCCACAATTATTTCGGTATAACAAAACGTTTCCATTTCATTGAGCAAAAGTTAATGGAAGTTATCATTAATAATAAATGGACGCAGATAAAGTTAACGTAGGTTCCACTGAACACATTCACTCCAAGAGTGGAAGTTAGTATTAATAATTTTTGTTTATAAACGCAAATGTTTTTATAATGTTCATAGTGATATATGGTAATCACACACTGCTATAGTGGTGGACACAAGAAGCAGAAGTTATTTCGTTCAAAAGATGTATGCATTCTCTTTTGCTGAAGAGATACTCTAAGGAAACTTTTTGGCGTTTTCTAACGTTGGTGAAAAGTTCACTTCGTTACTTGTTTCTTTTAGTCTTGGCATAGTTAAGCCAGCAATTTTTTTTATCAACCTTAGGGAAAAAACCAGCCCTATGTTGCAATTATTGTGACATAAACACAGACTGTATTACTCATTCATATTCGCAACGAGATAAGAATAGTAGTCCTAAGTCTTAACGTCTTGTAAAATGTGAAATTTCGAAATTTCTGGGAAGGGAAATAGGTTCGTTTTTGTTTTATACTCATTATAGAAAGAATCATCTTGACAGCAACACATACATGTCTCCAGTGTTTTTACAGTGGCACTTGATAGACACAGATATTCATTTAGTACTCATTACGACAGTGGGTATGTAAAAGTGTATATGTGGCGGAAGGATGCATAGCGATTCCTTACGCAAAATGACATGACACGTAATATGTTGTGTGTATTATGAGATAAAGCAAGTGACTAATGGGCCACTGTATATAAATTATTAATTATTTATAACAGAATAATTNGTGTGTATTATGAGATAAAGCAAGTGACTAATGGGCCACTGTATATAAATTATTAATTATTTATAACAGAATAATTAGAAAGTACTTAAATTAAAACACATTTATGAATAGTTTTTTCTTGAAATGAGATCTGAACTACGGGAAATCACATGGGTAATCGTAATAGCATCCTTTTTCTGCTAATAAAGTAAGTAGTGTCATGTTGTTATTGTAAGAAATTTTGCAAGCCTTGGCAGATACAGATTATTTTATGATGGTTATGATTTATTACTTTTGCCTTTGCGAAAATGTCACCTTCGTTTAATGTTCTCAGACGAACAGTTCTGGAAGAAACAGCAGACATTTCGAAAGGATGAAATTATTTACCTGTCAGCTATGCAATCCAAACGGCAGCGACTTATTTTCTTAACGAAGGTGAATGTTATTATCTTATAAATATTATATATCCCGGATACAAATTTAGGAAAACACCATACAGAAATCTGTTCCTTCACCTCCAATAATAAATAATTTTTTAAAAATAAATTTATTTTAATTGTTTGTTTTAAGGGCTCGAGTCTCCTTATAAAGTCTTTGTAAGTCATAGTTCATACTCTTTCCATAATTATCGCTGTCATTATTGGGCCCCTTGTATNCTCCTTATAAAGTCTTTGTAAGTCATAGTTCATACTCTTTCCATAATTATCGCTGTCATTATTGGGCCCCTTGTATCTCATATTTACTTTGTCGAATGAGTTACTGTTCCTGTACAGTACACTACGAAGCTTACTCCTGTTCGACAGAGAAGCCTTATTGACTGGAATGTTGTAATGTTGTACTATATTGTTCCTGTTTGTATGTCCTGTGCGCTATACACTGTCCTGTTATCAGTAAATTAATATTTCCTTTCTTATTTCGTATAACACACTTTTTATCTGGAGTATAGAATTGCGCTATAAAATGTTAGTATTAGCTCCATTACCGTTTCACCAGTAAATTAGAAAGTAATCTCACTCTCCTTTACAAAAACCTGTTTCTCATTACTGTGATAGTTTATAAACCAAGGTTCCTGAAGAAAAATTATAAAAATGGGTTTAAAGGCTGTTCACGATAAACTTAGCATTTTTGATAGCCCTGCTTAAGGTCAAATTATATACACATTGTGTTTTTTTTCTGCCATATAATTAACATTGCCATGGGCCTGATCACTTTATTCGACATCGGTTAAGCGAACCTGTAAANCTCCTTATAAAGTCTTTGTAAGTCATAGTTCATACTCTTTCCATAATTATCGCTGTCATTATTGGGCCCCTTGTATATCATATTTACTTTGTCGAATGAGTTACTGTTCCTGTACAGTACACTACGAAGCTTACTCCTGTTCGACAGAGAAGCCTTATTGACTGGAATGTTGTAATGTTGTACTATATTGTTCCTGTTTGTATGTCCTGTGCGCTATACACTGTATATACACTATATATCAGTAAATTAATATTTCCTTTCTTATTTCGTATAACACACTTTTTATCTGGAGTATAGAATTGCGCTATAAAATGTTAGTATTAGCTCCATTACCGTTTCGCCAGTAAATTAGAATGTAATCTCACTCTCCTTTACAAAAACCTGTTTCTCATTACTGTGATAGTTTATAAACCATGGTTCCTGAAGAAAAATTATAAAAATGGGTTTAAAGGCTGTTCACGATAAACTTAGCATTTTTGATAGCCCTGCTTAAGGTCAACTTATATACACATTGGGTTTTTTTCTGCCATATAATTAACATTGCCATGGGCCTGATCACTTTATTCGACATCGGTTAAGCGAACCTGTAAAATTGATATCGAAGTACGTATTTTAAATTTTGCTAATTATCATAATTACATTCATTAAAAGACAGAAAGCAAAATAGACCATTTGATTGTTTGCAAATGTTCACCTAGCACTTTTATTTCAACGTTAAGACGTGGAACTACTTTTCCCGTGTTGTTACCAACTTTACTGGGCGCAAGACATTCGGTGTGCTCGTTAAAATATAGGCAGGTTTAGAGGTAGTGAAAATGTTTAAAGTGTGATTTCAAAAGTGCCCAATTAACAGTGAACGGCCTGCAACAAAATCAAACTCATCTACCACGAGGTGGATGCGTGTAGCGGAAGTAAGTTTCATTCAGTTCTTTCATTGCTGTCGAACACCGTTCTACACTAATAAAAATATTTGCAAATATTTTTCGGAAAAGTGCTGTTAAAAATTTTCCACATCTCTCCGAAAAATTATCTACACGGTTTTTTTTTTTTTCAATAATGGTTAATCTATAAAAATTCACGGAACTTCCCGTGAGATCACGAAACCTTTCCGTTAATTTGATATTCTGTTTTTCGGGTACTTTCGGTTTACAAAAAAAAAAGAAGTTTGCAAAAAATCTTCCATTTTCGTCATGCAAGGTTCCACGGTGCACAAAAAATTAATTGAAAAAATTTATAATAAAAATTATAATGATAATATTGCAGCAAGATTTACACACGAATAAATTTTTTTGAAGTTCCTGACTCTTACCATTTACCTACGACTTCGTGGCGTATGTTTTGTCATAATATAAAATATGACGTACATAAAAATTTTCAGTTCCAGTAATGTTGAAGTATTTTAAGAGTTGCTAGCCTGTCACACTGTCAAATTTTTGCCTTTAAATATATTTGACAATAAAATTTGAAGACTAAATACGGTCATAATTTTTTTCCTTCCAACAAATTTTGTCGAATAATCTTGAATGTGTTTGAAAATGTGCCACACTGTCAATTTTTTTGTTACTGGGTGTATCTAAGAGAAATTTTTATTTGAAAAATATATTGAAAGTGAAACAATGCTATTGTGTTTTCATGTAATCCACTACAGGAAGACATGCAACGAATGTTGTGATTTAGTTTCACTTCTTTACTAAATTAAAATTTTATTTGTCATAAATGTTTCCTGCACAATGAAATTTAATACCTCTGAGTTATTAATATTGTGTGCAATATTCACTGGTTGCCTGAGCATTCATGCTCAGGCAACTTCTACAAAAATGAACTATCTGCAAACCTTTTTCGTTTCCAGCAATTGTTCATTATTGTAAAGTTTGGTGACATCGATTTTTGTCGTGCACTATTCTGATTGGCTGAACCCGTCAACTATCAAAGACGTTTTAGAGCCTGTCCAATCTTCAAGTGTTTGATGTAAACTTAACCCGTCCAACTTTTCAAACAAATATGGCGGCGTTTATGACGTTTCGATGACGTCACAACTGTCGAAATTTATCTTACCAAACTTATTGGAAGTAGTTTGACGGGAAATGTTTGATAGTGTGACAAGGGCTTTACAGACGCCTGGTGCTACTTTCTTCGTTTGAAGGAATAGGTTTCTGGAGGAACCTTCGTGTATACATGACATTGTCCGTTTGAAGGAATAGGTTTCTGGAGGAACCTTCGTGTATACATGACATCATCTTCGTTTGAAGGAATAGGTTTCTGGAGGAACCTTCGTGTATACATGACATTGTCCGTTTCAAGGAACAGGTTTCCGGAGGAAACTTCGTGTATACATGACATTGTCCGTTTGAAGGAATAGGTTTCTGGATAAAGCTTCGTGTGTACATGACATTGTCCGTTTTCGAAACTTACAGCTATAGGAAATAAGGAGACATTCCGTATCTTGTATTTACGGAGCTCAGTTCCGTTTTTCCGTCATTACGGAAATCATTTCCGTAAATTACGTAAACATTAAGGTAAATGTTTCCTTGAATACACGGATATTTTTAACAGTGTAATTTCTGTCCATGGCAGTTTCGCGGAGTTTTCGTTTTTTTGCACTCAGGTGTTCTGTGAAAGTAGAAGAGATTTGAGCGGCTCTTAAAATCGATGTCTTGAGAGCCGATGAGGGTGAAGTAAGGTTAGTATGGAGCTGTGAGTGAATGCAAGGGTGGGGGGAACGGGAGATCACGGATAAAACCCTCCTACCAACGGCATCGTCCGGCACGATTTCCACGTGTGGAGATCCGGGAGAGACCCCCACCAGGAAGCGAACCCGGTTCGCCTAGGTGGGAGGCCAGTAGTCAAACCACTACACCACCACGGCCCCTTCAGGTGTTCTGTGGTCTCCTGTCACCCTTCGTGGAGATGATGTAAAAACTGGAATGACGCGGTGGAAACGGCAGCGATGCTGTCGGCGCGCATCTGGTGAATTCTCACAGGTCTGTTGGGCGCACAGCAGAACGACACTCGTACGTGCGCCATGTTTCCACAACTCCCGCGGGACAACGAGCGCTAATTGCGTCAGGAACCCTGTTGCTTCGTCGGCCGCTCTTCGCTGCGGTGTTTTCCTTTATGGCGGGAGCGTGTATCGTTAACGAACGAAGCCAGCGTTCATGCCGCGGAGG
>NQII01001973.1:140842-188853 GCA_002778355.1 Clitarchus hookeri | reverse complement strand
CTCTTCCGTAAGGCCCGACTTTACGTCTTACGCATACACTTTTTTCGTTTTCGTGTCATAACTTAGGTTCCAAAGTAATGTTGAGATTTATGACTATAGAAAATGTATATTTTACGAGTTGTCAAATGATTTTTTACTTAATATTTACTACGTGTTTGGTAGTCGTAAAAAGGCAGGGACGTATTGACATTTTCAAGTTTAGAGTGTATGCTTGTAGGAAATGTTTAACTGGTTCAAATAGTTGAGCACTTGTGAAATCATATGACGAAATTATCTCTGCTTGTAGTTGCCAGAAACCGGAAAATTTTCAGGGAATCACGGTTCTTCCTGTATCCAGGCCGTTGTTATTCACGTATTGGCTTTTGCCATAATGATAAATAACTTCTTCACTCTTCATTGAATTAGGAAATGCGTACAGGGAGTACTATTCAATCAACAAAAGAATCTAAGAAACAATACATCCCTCACAAGGACACTGATAGTCCAGCAATAACTAAAGAATAAACGGAAGACTTCAATATCAACATATGACTAAAGCTATTGTCTATTCGCAATATCTTCACACTTTTCGAATTAAATATTTGGAAAATTATCTCATACATAAGGTGTTCGGCTATTTCCAAAACATATCTCTTTAACTCTTTCAAGCTTTTTACACTTATATTAACACAGGAGTGTCTTGTTTTCCATTAAACTGTATTTTGACTCGTATTTTGTCAATTAATAATCACATTTCAAAGTATTATCTGGAGTGGANATTAACACAGGAGTGTCTTGTTTTCCATTAAACTGTATTTTGACTCGTATTTTGTCAATTAATAATCACATTTCAAATTATTATCTGGAGTGGGGAGATTTGGGGCGGCTCTTCTTAAAATCAAAGTCTTGAGAGCCGTTGAAGGGGAAGTGATGTGATTATGGAGCAGCACCGGAATACAAGGGCGAGGGGAAACGGGAGATCCCCGGGAAAACCCACCGGCCAGAGGCACCATCCGGCACGATTCCCCCATGCGAAAATCCGTGAGTGACCCCCGACTCTTGTGGCCGTTACCAGTAACCTTCGCCAGTGACTTAGCTTCATTGGTTGGAATCGGAGCGTTCACACCGAGACGCTTCAGTGCCGGGGCCGGTCACAGTGACGCAACGGTGTCCGTGCCCCGCCACCGGTGACCGGCAGAGTCACCGAGTCTGGGCCCATCACTGCTCGAGTTGCACAGGTTTTATGGCTCTCGCCTACCTGGATCTACATTGCGCGTCCGAGGCCGAGAAGCGCGGGAGCGATAAGGGCGACGCTGCCACGAGCATCAGGTGCGCCATTGCCACTAAGAGCGAGGCTCTGAACTGGCGTGCGGTGTTCTCGTCGTGATGTGTCTACCTATGGGACTTTAACCGGTGACCCCATAATTTTGTTTCTGGAAATTATGCAGCCAGGTTCAGTATAGCACCCCTGAGTAATTTTGTATGTATCTGACCTGTATATTTTGATCTACATACAGCGTTTTAAAATGGTGCTTCTAATTTGCGACACGTCTTGAAAGCAATGATAGGCCTCGTGTCAAGTGTGTGTTCATTTAGTAGATTATCGCATTGGACGCACATTCGATAGTTTCGTGGGGAAACGAGTATTCCAAGCACTCTGCAACGCAGGTCAAGCACCAGGTAGGTGGGAGCCTGAAAGGAACGTGGCTGTTTTAGTTGATGACGAACCAAGTCCTCTCCATAAAGTTTCGTGAGGATCTTCCTATCCATCCTGACCATCTCTCCATAAAGCCCATGTGGCACGTTGGAAGTTTCCTTGGAAGATTGCGTAAACGCCTGCATGGGCGGTGGAATGGGTGGTCCTACGAAATATTTAGCCTACTGCTGGTCGTTTTCATTGTAATTTTAATCAATGAGATAGAGGGTAGTGGAGTACGATATTGACGACTGTTGAATTTTGTTTATTTTATTTTAAGGAACTGCAATTAGGCCATTAAACAAGAGAAGAATGAATACCTAGGGAATAACAAAACCTCCAGAGTGTGGTACACTGACGCTATAATATAATTATTTGAAAATGATGGTGAACATCCGTGTTTAGGTGTTTCACACAAAAATCAGAGTATGCATCAGAATAAATAGGCTTTGTGCATTAACGGATACATCAAAAGCTGTGAATGAAGTCCGTCATGAATGTTCACGCCGTTTTTGAGTGGCCTCTGAGTAACCCGTACAGCCAGAAGTATAGACCGGGTGAATTCGAAATTTAAGGGCTCTGGATGCTTTTACAGGACTGAGTATAAAAATGCCATAGGAAGAGGCAACGTCATCGTACCGTTGTGCAGCCAAACAAGTAACTATCGTAAGTTATCGCTTCTGTTTCCTCTAAGAGAGTCGAACACAGTCCCTCTTGCTTCCTGGAAAATCCTAGAAATTAACATGTCTGTCTCTGTTACATAGATAAAAAGCTATGATTAGACAAAATACACGATAAAAAAAACGCGTACGTAACAAATGTATACGTAACAAAATGAAAGTAGGCATTCTTTAAGACACGGTTCATGATCATAGTGTACGTTTGGTGTAGAAAGCATCCTTGACGTGTGAACGTATACGTAATGGCAATATTTTATTTCGTGCCATGTGCAAAAGGACTTCATACAATAGAATTGTAGAAGTTGAGTTCTAGTCGTGTGTGATTGGTTAATATAAGTCGAGTGCACTCAGTATGAACTACACTTGTTGTGTACACTTTCTATGCTGAAGTCTCTTACGTACGTGACATTGATCGTAAGCAGAGACCTACCCGCCGCACAACGGTGCCACGAGCATAAGGAAGCTATAACAGAGCTGCATTCTGTTGAGCAAGGAATCTGGCGTCGAAAAAGCACAGAATTTGTTTAACTGCTTTCCCCCTTTCATAGTATTCATTATATTCAACGGCGTTTCTGCAATTTGTACAGTAGGTTCTCACACAATTTTACTTTTGAGGTGCCCGAATTTCAGCTCCTTAAAATTACAAGTCTGTTCCAGGAAGGAAAAAATGAATAATTCATATTTCACACTACGTCACACGCGGTGCGAAACTAGGCATTCCAGTCCGTTGGTTTTTTCCTCCATGTGACATTTTTTGTTAAATTTGTGCAGGACATTTGCTGCAGATGGGGCTAAACTAAATACATCTGGCACTGAACATAAATTTCTAATGTTATTTCTTCTTAATTTTATTTTTGTTATAACTATTTTAAAATGAACTGTACATGCCACGTTGTTCCCGTTAGTAACAAAGGAAAACCAGAAACCTCCGTTAAAGTTAATTATCAAATTATGTTGAAAGGCAACTCGCTTATTCGAAAGATCTTTTTAAGTGTAACTCATTATTAGGGGAGACAAAAGTGTTACTTTGACTATACATTAAGGAGTAGTTTTAACTGTGCAGCCGTTGACATAGGTTTTATATCAGAGTGATACAGAGTAAATTTGCGACTGGCCAACGAAGGTAAATTAATTCTCTAGCAATGTAGGTAATTGAAATCCTATCATAAGAACATTAAGCAGTTTCATTATTGAATAATTTCATTGTTCTCCTAAAAGTGTGGTTTTTAAGTAACTTTTGAGTTTGCCCGACGTACTCACTGCTTCTCATACGGAAACAAATCCATGTGTGAAGTCTTCAGACATTATCTTAATCGTTACTAAAGTAAATTTAAAAAATTAAGTGAAAAACTTATAATATTGTAATTGCCAACTACACTAGTATTTCCCATTTTAACCCTCCAATTAACTGAACTTTCGTGAATTTTAAGTAATAAGATTAATTTTGGAGAAGAATTAATACATTTAACATATCGTGAATGAAAATGTTGTAAACTTCGCATAAACACATTTGAATCAGTTGGCTCGCACAGTAACCTGTTCTAACAAAAAATCAGCTGTATCTGGGTCTGTCCACCTGCTCCTTGTGTTCGCATCACGTATCTACAACACCTTTCTTCCCTTAGTTGACGGTTGTCAGTTTCTGAACTTTGTGAGACTGTCTTAGAAATAACACTGATGTGAGCTGCTTCGCGCTATTTTCAGTACAGCAATCACTCGAACGACTACACGCCACATAAAACTGACTTTTGTTCCATGTGAAGTCTATTGAAAGCGACGGGAAGTAAACTTAGGACGCTTCTAAATGTTACCATCGCTAAGAAGTATCCCAAGATCTACCAAGTAAATTAGAAGACTGCGTATGTGTGAAGCACCTAACTACAAAAACATTTATAGGTGAATACTTTAAAATTAACTATTTCCTCCATTAATTTTTAACTTAATCTACTAACCTAACAGAACCACCTAAAAATAAACCTATGGTAGTAAATGGATAAGTAAATTTTTTCACTTAAAATAAACCTAAATTAACTTACGATAACTAGGGCCTATATGAACACATGTACTCGCAGTTCAAACGTATATTACTAGGTGAGTACGAAATGTTGCAATTTCAACAAACCTATACTGGCCTAAGACAGTAAGTGAATAAGCGTTTTATTCTGGGTAAAGTTTAATAAATTAACGAAATAAACCCTCTATCTACTCTACAAGAACATGTGCACCGACCAATACTTGTCACCACATCGAAGATACTAGATAAATATCTATATACTTCTTAGGGTGACCTCATTTGGCGGTGTGCAAAGTTAACTTCACAAACCGGTGTTAGGTCTTGGAGAAAAAATAACATCAGTGGTTGCAATGAGCAAAGACGGTAAAAATAAGAGGCTGAAGCTGAAGCTCACTGCTATTTGGTGTACTATTTAGCGGAAAAACGACATCGTTTAATCGTTTCACGAATATGTTCCTTATTTAACTCAAGGAAATCTTAACAAAAAGGTTTCTGTTGTAAGAAGTGTCACAATCTATTACTTTAGGGCTCTAAATTTAGAGTGTGGTCGAAAATGCCAAATAGATATATTGATTTAATTTAATTAAAAAGTGAAATAATTTTATTTTTATACTCAGCTGCTAGAAGTTAAGTTATACAGGGAGCGGCAGAAATAACTCCCGAATTTGCCACCGCCATGGGCTCGGCGCTAGTGGTGGTAGGCGGCCCGGGGTTGTGTCATAGTGCAGCACCACTGCTGCCATTTCAGTCGCCACCATGGCATGGAGTGGTGAACATCGTGCGTTCGTCCTTGAAATCTATTTTTTAAATGGCGATTCTGTAATCACAACGCAGAGATTATTTCGTACGTGCTTCGGAATAGGTCGGCACGGTGCAGTCCCNAATTTTGACTAGAATCATTTGTGTATTTTTTATTAGCCGTTCAAATTCGGGAGTTATTTCTGCCGCTGCCTGTATAACTCACCTCAAATCCTCGAAAATTATTTTTTTCTAATTATCGTTTTCAGGGTGGAATATAAGTAAAATGCAGCTTCTGAAATTTTTTCATGTTTAATTTGCAATCCCATTTAATGAACGTATTATTTAGAGTTATGGGTGTACTTTCACTTGAAATAAAAAGTAAAACACGAGAGCTTTTGTAGGATTCCGAACTATGCTCTCTGTGGGTATTTCAGCAAACAACTTTTCATAATAATGCTTGGCTGCGTACTTGAAAATATGACAATTACAGGTTCCTTTGTTCCTCATTCATCATAACAGTATGTCGACAGAAATTTTTTTCTTTATTTTCTTCCTGCACAAAATGCAGGATGTAATCAGCAAAACTAGATAAAATGTATTTACCTGTAAAAGATATGTTAGGTCTACTTATATAAATACTATTAATTCGTTTTCATTTATATCCTTTTTTAAGCCCAGAAGAATATCAGCGAGATTACTTAAATTCTGAATTAACAAAACGTAGGCATTCATGTAAAAAGTTATCTTTAGCATAGGCCCTGCATGAGGTTTCAACCTAACATTCCGGTTGGGAGTTAAAANAAACGTAGGCATTCATGTAAAAAGTTATCTTTAGCATAGGCCCTGCATGAGGTTTCAACCTAACATTCCGGTTGGGAGTTAAAAACTCTGACCCATCATACCATCACCCGTGGTGAAATCTGCAGACATTTGGTATGTTAATTGCTTAGTTTCTTCAATGCCACAATACAGCGCACAGGTTTTTTTTTACCGTGGTACAGTCAGTTTGCCGAGAACTGATATAGTTTTGGTTTTATTTGACAACAAAGAGTTCAATCGTGAACTAGATCTACTTGGGAAGATACGTTATGGGATAAAATCCCCGATANAGTATGTCGACAGAAATTTTTTTCTTTATTTTCTTCCTGCACAAAATGCAGGATGTAATCAGCAAAACTAGATAAAATGTATTTACCTGTAAAAGATATGTTAGGTCTACTTATATAAATACTATTAATTCGTTTTCATTTATATCCTTTTTTAAGCCCAGAAGAATATCAGCGAGATTACTTAAATTCTGAATTAACAAAACGTAGGCATTCATGTAAAAAGTTATCTTTAGCATAGGCCCTGCATGAGGTTTCAACCTAACATTCCGGTTGGGAGTTAAAAACTCTGACCCATCATACCATCACCCGTGGTGAAATCTGCAGACATTTGGTATGTTAATTGCTTAGTTTCTTCAATACCACAATACAGCGCACAGGTTTTTTTTACCGTGGTACAGTCAGTTTGCCGAGAACTGATATAGTTTTGGTTTTATTTGACAACAAAGAGTTCAATCGTGAACTAGATCTACTTGGGAAGATACGTTATGGGATAAAATCCCCGATATGCCGATTGCGAAGTGAAAATTGATGACATTTTATTACATAAATGTACGTACAACAAAAGTGATTTTGAACACACATCAAAAAGTCTGCTTAGATTCATTAGAGGCGAATCATTCGCGGTTGTCGAACGTGACTGCAGGCGAACCCAGTCTTCGGGATCTGAGCACCATCACCCTGCTCTACGCCGGCCTGTTCCAAGGCTGCTCGTCTACTGAGCCGAATACCAGGTATATGAAGAAGGGCACCGCCGAGATGGCACTGGACGCATAGAACACTTTACTCCAAGCCGTCAGGGTTTTCTGTAACACAACACAGTACACTCTCTTACAGTGGGCTGCATGACGAAGGCGAGTACACATCAAAGAACTGCATTCGGAATTTAAATTTTCTGCCTGCCTAGGTCGCCAAGCGTTTTGAAAAGCTACAGTAAAAAGCGCTTTATTCAAGAACTACACAATATTATCGAGAGATGTCGGTTTACGAAGAGCATTACAAGAAACTTTCCACGGCCTAAAATCGTCCAAATTCTCATGCTCATTGAACTAAAGCTCAGCGGTGCCTTTCACCACAGAGATTCGGGGAGAAAAAAGCTTATGAATTCAAGTTATTATGCTCTGTCAGAAACTTAGAAACGTATTGCCCAATAGACAAAATTTTTATTAGACTACCTCCCATTTCAGGAAATAAACCAAACACTTGCCGGCACTTCGCCAACGGCTCCAGTGAACCTGTTACTGTTCCAGAAACTTTGCTCTATCCACATTATTCTAGAGATCAAAGGCCATTTCCTTTAAAACATCACGTGATTGCATCACTTTCCTTCGCAACCATATCAAGTACGATAGCTCCCAAAAAGTTCTAACTGCATCATTTACACACTGCTAATAACGCCACTGCACATTGGTCAGAAATATTTTTGTCTACATCCAGGCCACAGCGTCAAACTTAAAATCCATAGTTCACCGTGGACAAGAAAGCATAATTGTACGCAGCTATAAATATCCTGAAATCTACACACAGTTCGCCTGTACAACTACGCTCAACTTTTAGAAAAGCACCAAAGCCTGAGTCGTCTGATATCTAATAGAATCTTAAAAACAATTGAGACATCACTATCAGGCCAAGAGAATTTCCTCCAGCACAAGTTCAATGGCCTGCCATCTGAACAGGCAGTGATTATCCTCTTAAATACATATTTCAGCAAGATTGCGCTGGTCTTCTCGATATCCAATTTTCATTTTATGCTATCAGCCCATTCCAATATCTTACGTATCTCATCCTCTGCCTTCATCTCTAATCTCTCACAAACTTGTGATCGTTCTGTGGATCATCATGCCGCCAGGGGTTAGCTTTATTGTTGGTCTGTACTTCCTTGGAGGAATGCATGGAAGCAACAAGGATTCTTGCAGTTTTTTATATATATCTAGGCCAAGGAAGTCCTCTCTGTACTTCCTCTCCCTCACCAGCAGTTGTCTGTCTAATATCATGAAATTACGATCAGCATGCAATTACTAAACCACCATAGGTTTTTCATGGTAAAGCAGGATTATTCCCCCAAAATGAAACAACCTCTGACTCCTCCCCTTCGAAACAAACATTCTACTAGCTACCATGTTGTCTATAAAATACTCACTATGCAATTCGTAAGCAGACACCAAAATACTGTACAGCGTAAAACAACCCCACTTTTGCATCAAAGGGCTAAGAAGGGAGTGTCTTACAAACTAAACTAACGTGACATTAAATGTTACAACTAAGAGTGCACACACGTCCCTTGTATACCCAGAACACGAACCCAGAACCTCACAGTATGAAGGTAATGCCTCAGAGTCTTCGGCCTCAGAAGTTGCCTGAATAGTTTTGAATGTAGGTGTGTATTTTCTGTATTGTTGGCACTATTTGGCGACGTAGACAAAAAGCCACCTTTAAGTCAGCAATGTATCATTTTTGGTGTTTAACTCTTTCAGGCATAGATCAATATATAACTTTCAGTATTGAAACAAACAAAATTTTTGTTCGGAATTGTGCAAGGACCAGTAGAAGGCTCTGTCATAACTCGGGACCGATATAAATGTGTTTGTTTTTTATTCTATTGACAGAAGCTCTTTGCGAACCTAAGGAATATAGTCTCAAGAACTAACGACGTCGCCCACTATGTGAGAAACTGCCCTGTAGGACATTGTTTTCTTTTGGGTACAGTGCAGACCATTAAATATCTCTCCTGTGCAGTATCCAAATCATAAAACACCATGCCTGAACTAGGGTTAAACCAGCTCATTTTAGTTTAGAAATGTACTCGTCTCAGTATAATTTTCTCATGTGTTTTAGGCCCGAGAGAAAAAACGTTTTGAGCTTGATGTTGATGTGAGTAACTGTTTACGAACATAAGGGATAGTTTCAATAATAAAAGGCATCTCCCTTATATCGGGGATGACGGTCACCTACGGGTCCCAGCTTGAAAGAGGGAGGGTGTTGCCTTGCCCCGGGTGCACTCCCCACACGCCATTATTATTATTTGACATAGTTTTCTAGCAGTGTATAATTCATATGATTAACACACTTCCTATGCTATGTCACCTGTAGTGTACCCTGTGACTTAAAATGTTATGTCATACCTGAACGTTTTGGAATGACAGCCAAAGACACGTACCTGGTCGTTTATGATGGCCCCGGTGAGCATAGGCGCCCCCACGGCGACGATCTGCTTGAAGGTGCCGGCCAGCCCCGACAGCGTGCCCACGAAGTTGATGGCCAGGTCCATCTGATTGAGGATGGAGCCACCCAGGAAGGCGGAGCTGCAGGACTTGGCCACCACCAGCAGCACCACTATGGAGGTGGTGTCGCACGCCATCTGTGGTATGGCGATAAGAGCAGCGGCTGGTCCGATGGTGGCTGTGACACGACATATCCCTCACCTGCCACGCTTAAAAGGATTCATCACAAGAAGAACATTTCGACTGTAGGCTCAGTGTCGGACCACAAACAGCTTGCCACCTCTCTGAGGATGTCATGTTCAAATCTAACAACACAGCAGTGGCTATTGGCCAGTCTCTCTCCCATTCCTGTGTGACTTCCATCTTGTTTCTCCACTTCAGAGACACGTTTCATTACTTTTACGGCAAACCACACAACAAATTCATAATATTATTTTTTTCCAATAATGTCAGCACTGACACAGAGAATAAATCATTGTAGTTTAAAATTTCCATTACAACATTGCTTCTAGAGACCCAAATTATAGAAATACAGAACAGAAAGTTTAATAAGCAATGCCGAATATACTCTAAAAATGGCTAGCCTTCTCCCAAAGAAAATAATTTAAAAATAAATGTTACAAGAATACTTTCTCTGGAGATGTTATTTGGAATACTTGCATATAACTGACTGCCAAATTGTGTATGATATATTGCGCATGCTCTCGTGCGATTTGTGAGCGTCCAAAGTGCGCAGTTTCAGCAGCAGGAATAAGTCCTTCTAAGACTTTGGCTTATCCATCATATTTTATTAATTTAATTTTTTCCCCATTTAAATGTTTTAAATAAGAAAATTTTTTAAGGTTGGACCGTAGCTCCTTAGGCACTTTATTTATAATATAGACCACATCTAAACTTTATTTAACTCTTACACAGTAAACACCCTAGTCCTCGTGGGATATTAGCGAACCCAGCGGCTGAGGGCCTAACAGTTAGGTAGGATGCAGCATCACCGTGTCAACACTTACATAAATGTCTAGGCAAATGGAGCCTGGATCACCACCTCGCTATTCGGGAGGCTGCTCAGCTGTCCCCATATGGCTGGCTGGGTTAAACAATTTCCAGACTTACCGTAATTTGAAAAATGTTCACATGTAAAGGTAGGCAATGCCAGTCATTACACCACTGAGCCGGTCCTAACATAATATTACATTGTAACTACAAGTATAACATTGCCTTGTCAGAACTGTCAAATATCACACAGCTAATATAGATGAAAATTTTTGTACGAAATAGTAAAAATAAAAAAGGTAAATGATTACCTTGCAGTAGACACAAAAAAGAAACGAAAATGTGTGTAACCTGGGAGACAAGCTCATGTACATAGCAGCTGGCAGTGGCGCTTCCCGCTGTTCCAACCACACTGCCCAAGTAGTAGTTATGTACATCTTGCCTCTACATTCACTTGGTGCTGCTCTGCAGTACTAGAGCTACAGAAATGGCGTACTACATGTTGCTTCATTCTTCTATGATGAGGGCGGGTCTTATCTCAAGAGCTAACGTAAGTTAGCCATGACAATGATACTTGCTCTTGGCACTGAAGGAATTTGAATATGTGTGAGGATAACAACTTTGCTCTGTGTTTTGGACAGGTGTCCCAAACAATAGCAAGGTATTGTGGAAAACTGTGGAATTAATTTGTTTTGTAAGTAATACATTAAACGGAAGTTACAAAATAAAAGAAAATTCGCTGATCAGTTTACATAAGTCACTACGCATCCATTACTATGTCATAGTGGAAATTTTGAAATAATATTAAGAGCCTACGTAGTATTTCGGAATATATAAAAATGGCGTGCCGATAGCATTACCAAAAGAGAGTAAAAGCACGTTGGAGCGATGTGCAGAAAACGAATAGTGTGAGCTTCCGAATTTGCACACCTGCATCTTCTCATCACGAGTTCACAGTTAACTAAGTATATGAAAAGTATTAGTTTGTTACGTTTGCCCATTGTCTGTCCTTCCTCCTCCTATATAATCTGACACTGCTGTTGTTCTAAAAGCTTGTAGTAATGTGTCGATCGTGAGAAAGTGTCAGGTTTGTAGTCAAATATACATTACAGTTACGGTTTTCTTGCTCTAATGGGCATAAAACGAAAATCTATTTCAGTGACAACATGTTTAAATATTACTCTTTCGTTATTACTCATCGTTGTTTGCTGACAACAAAATTAAAAGTTCACCTAGCTGTGTGTATGTGATGCAGTTATGGCCATATTTTTAAAGATTGATTTCAAAACTTTCTATATCCGAGGGAATGTACTGTGCACATCATCGTCTAGTCACCTACGTGTTAAGACTGCCGAACAGATTCCCAGATGACTTGCAAGAGTACAGTTGACTTGACTGTTACATTTTCTATGTGAAGTATCCACAACACTTAAGATATACTGGTATCAAGTGTGTTACTGTAAGATCGACCAGTGCAAGCTTTTGACAAACTTTTTTTCAAGCTTGTTTCCCTGCGGTTCTATGGCGTAAGGCGCCTCTTTTTCCAAGAACTAGCGCCAGTTTAAGACGTCAAGGAATCATTTTAATTCATCTCGGAGAATTCTTTTTGTGCCTGGCTCAGTATCCCTTTAACAGTGAGGTAGTTAAACATAGTAACAGCAGCTCGGACGATTAGGAGAGGGGAAATAATCGGTTACGGCATGTAATAGTGAACCATTCCGGCATTCACCCGGGAGACCCGGAGAGTAATAACAATTTTAACTCGAGATGGCTGGACCGGGAATCGAACCTATGTATTCCTGAGTGCGACCGCCCCCTCACGTTGTATATTTTAAAGTACTCAGGTAACCAAGATAAACGATAACTTACCTTGTCCTAATAAGAGAATTACAAGTACGGAAATGTAGGGGGCTCGATGTTGGTTCCAAGCGACCTGGATAGCTGTGGAAGGAACAAAATGTTGGCTCCCTCGGCAAAAGAAAGGGAAATTATTGCAAGATGGCTGAGTACGCCAGTCCTTGTTCGGCTACAGGGGAGGCCAAATGCCCCTCTCAGGACAATTCCTTACAATGTTCATCTGTACTCCTTTACTATTCATCCATCCTGTCCAGGAGATACTCAATTTGCCGTGCCTGCTTCCAGCGATAACAGGAAGCAAATATAATAAGATAAATGTAGAGCGGATGTGAAGGAGAAGTTCAAAAGAACCATTAAAAGACCTTTTCGTCACGAACAGTCACTATTAACGGATGTTAAAAAAATTATTTATTTATTAGAATTTATACATGTTTGCTAAACGTTGGTGAGCGCCTAAGCTAGAGTCCCACCCAGTAGAATCGGGATCGATTCCCGAAGAGGTCGTCAAGATTTTCGCATATAGGTTACGTGGCGGACGTTGCCATTCACTTCCTCGCCCTTGCATTCCATTACTGCTCCTTATCTATCTCTTTCCATCCTCACTGGTAGTCAAAATCTCACTGTTAAACGCCAACAAAACTATTTCAACTTTAACCAGAAGATTTCAAAATATGTAAACAGAGAGAAAACACATTACACTCAAACAACGTGATACAAAATACAAAAAAAAACAATAACACCACCAAAGAAAAAGTCAACACTAAATAAAATACAAATAGAACCTCAGTGTTCACAATCTCTCACAGGGCTTTTTATCAGCAACTTCACTTCAGTTTCAGACNTAAAATACAAATAGAACCTCAGTGTTCACAATCTCTCACAGGGCTTTTTATCAGCAACTTCACTTCAGTTTCAGACCTTCAGAAAGGACTGATCCAGAGCGAGCCACATTCGATTAAATGGATGAATCTACTAAAACGGGTCTTTTAAATGTTATGTGTTTCAGTAATGTGTATAAAGAATGAGACTGAAAGTAAGCAGCTGGTTCCTCGAAATGCAGCATCTTTGTCTGGTGTTATTAATTATCTGGGTTAAACGAGAGCCATGTGCTGATGTCTGTGATGAAAGTAAGCAAAGAATCTGTGGTCCAGGGAAGAGTTCTACTTTTTCTTGTTCCTTGAAGCAACACAATATCCACTCTCTGTCCATGCCCGAGAAAGGGTCAACATGGATGAGATGGGAGATAGCTGGCACCTAGTGGAGCCGGCCACCATGTACCATTGACACATTTGTCGTTCCTAGTCAGCAAGGAGACAGGATGAAGTGCATGAAAGTTCTGGTTAGCGTTTAAAAAAGGGGGGATTCTTTAGCGTCTGTGGTGGTGAAGCGAGGTGAAGAAGGAGCAGGGGCATAATGTGGCAAGAGAAACTGAAGGACCCAAAGATTTTCACCGATCAACATGGTAGGAGACATAGTTATCTGACCATGTGTTGTAAGGTGTTTTTTATGGTTGAGTCAGAGGTTATATAGAAACTGGGGAGCAAAAGCGAGAACTCTGATAAATCCCTGAAACAGTAGTTGTGTCGCTATACTGTCAAAATGGAAATCCCAGTTCAAAATATTCCCAGCTTGATTCTATCCGGGTATCAAACCAAACATCTGGGTGATGTGCGTACGAAATGTTCAAACTTGGTAAATATGGAATCTACATGAAGTAATGGAGAGGATAATCTGTACTTGTGATCCCTTGGTTGTCATGCTCACATGATGAGGTGATCGGATCAGTGTTGATTCGAGTTCAACTCCCAGCATGACTCAAAATTACTTGGACCCGTGTTGGTTTCCAAAGATTTCGACATTTATGTGAATCAATAAGTACCTTTGTCTTTAGTTTTGCTCTTCATAATCGTAGACATAAAACCCTTACGTTGATGCTTTTTGTGGGTAACTAATAAACAACTTGCATGATCTGCATATGGTCGTTCCCGACCGAACACGCCACCTGAGCATCGCACTTAACTGGTAACCTGGCTGTTATTGCTATGAATTAGCTTTTAAGCCAATTTATACGAGAAAATGTTTATGGGCATTGCTCAATAATGAGTCATGATTAGATAGAGCACAGTAGTATAAGATGAGGTTTATTGAACATAAGGATTTTAAAATAACTATTTACATGACTATTGATTGGGGAAGCTTAAATTGAATACCAAGATGCGAATTAATTATATTAAGTGTTATTACCTCACGCCATTACTATTACAATCTAATTGGAAAGTCCCCACCTTGTTCATGTTGCCGGAGGCTGATTCTAGGAGGCGATTAACGACGGCCGGACTCACCCATCTTCCGTGGTCTTCTCTCTGGTCCGGTGGATGACAAAAGACGTCGCTCCCGGTGTTACGCTGGCCTACATCGGGCGCGTTGTTTAATATTTTCGGCCCTGTTTACTGGCCAGTGGAGGGGATTTCTGCAACTGTCTTTCGCAAGGTGTTGTTGCAATCATGCTCGTGCCCTGGTTCAATGTTTGAAGGTTTGATCAGGCAGGCCGTCCAGTTAAGGCCTGATCACATCATAACATGGCATATTACATGCACAGAGGACAAAATATGTCCCATATACCTTCCTTTCTCCAATGCTTGCTTGACTAGTAATATGCCTAAATTTTCTTACACTGCACCTGCACCTAAATCAACCACTTCTTTGGGTTTAATTAGAATTTTGTCTGGCGTGCACAAAGATCTACGATCTACGAACAGACGTAATGTTGCAGTGAAGTGGATTGCAGATAAAGGAAGCTAGCTGTCTTGAAAAGGCATTAAGAGAATACACGAGAAGCATGCAGAATTAACCCTAAAGTCACTAATACCAGTCTATAATCCTAACATTTCAGTTCACTCCAAACTAAGAGTATCTCTAAAGTCACTCTTTCCAAAATCATTAACCAGTCACTAGCCTAGTCTTTAGCCTAACGCACTTGACGTTAAGTCCCTATCTCCAAAGGCGCTCGCCCAACATTTTTTGTAGCAATGACTTAAGAATCAGGCAGATCAATGAAACTATAGGATTATAAACTGGAACAGGTCATGAACCGGAAAGGGAGGAAGAATACTTACGAGCCAGAGAGACCTTAAGGTAGGATATGGCACTCTTAAACTAGTCCTTTACTTGCGATGAAGGCATTCGGTCTTAGTTTTCTCAAAGGCGTGTTAGGGGCACATGTCTTTGGAGTCTAGCTTGCCCTCAAGTGAAGTTACGTAGTTTCCAAAATGCCAGTTGTTATTATTAGGAACAACCAAATTTTGCGAGAAGAATTTTTGTCTGGTCGTATTTCAAAACATGTTAGCTCGAATCCACTTTCGCGATGGTATGGTTTTAATTGATACGCAGTTTAGATTCCTGCCCACGAAACACAGACTTTCGTTTCCACAGTTGCTAAGTCCCGACCTGCCCAATAAAATATAAATATATGCTCTCACAAAAACACGCCGCCAATAACCACAGGGAAACTGCAGATGTGAGCATATGATTTTGAAGTATGTCCTGCTTAGGATACTTTACGGGAAAATCACGTGTCCTTCTAATCATCACAGAAAGCTGAATCACTGCGGGTGTTGAGCTGGCGTTGTTAACTTACCCACAGCGTTGAATATCCTGTAGATGTTGAGAAGAGACAGGTAGTTCTTCCTCTGGATCCACTGTGACAGAACTGAGAACCCCAGCTCCGTGAGCCACCCAAACAGGAACGGCAACGCCGCGATAAAGCCAGTCTGTGGAGAAACACGCAAAAAATACGCCAGTTAAATAACACCTGGAGGTCTGTATACATTAACTGGTATTCAATACAACGTATATGTTAATCAATTATACCTAAAATTTTAGTAACACCATTACTCTCGCACGCTTTGTTCGATCTCACCACGGTCATGTTACTCCAAACCACTCTAGTCATGATTATTTTACTGATGGTTATTGGATGACTGTCGACCAATAAAGAAGCTAATAAACTATCTCCCAATTAAAGAGTTCCTGCATACGTAAGGAAGTTGAAGTGCATCGTGTTAATTTCATCAATTAAAACTTGTATTTCTTTATTTACGACATTTATTGTTGGTGGGCTGTGTCGTTCCTGTATAACGCTAATAATCACTGTTTTAAAAAATTACTGTGTTTCCGTGATGGTTCTTTTTCTCGAATGTAGATAAAGTCTTGTAATATCAACCCTAAGCTACACGTTGGCTTTGTCTAAAAGTCTCACTGTAAGGCTACCCTTCAAAGATTTATGCGTTAGTGTTATTTTATCTGTCACACCCAGCATTACTCTGGCTTAGTAGTACTCCAGAAATTAAAGAAAGACCAACCAATATGCAAACGAGTACAGGATAAAAATGTTAGTGGTTTCTTCTGTGACATTTTCCAATGAACAGTTGACAGTTGCTCGAATATTTACAGGACTGAAAACAAACTGAAGGGTTACCAAACATGCAAAATTGTATACTTGCAGCTGTAAGTGCGCCTTTCTTCGCTGGCTTAGAAATGGCTGCGCACACTATAAGTGATATTATAAATAATTTATAATAATTGAAGACAAGAGAATTTTACTAAATCTTCTGATGGTAGCCTAAACTTTATTAAATGTTATGCAACTGCGCGATTCATTAACTGTTGCCCCAGTACAAAATAAAATATTCCTTTCATTTGGCTTTCGTAATTCTATCACTTTATTTCCACGATTTAATCCTGAAAGCAAAACAAATGTGTAATTTTTTAAGTTTAGAATATTCATAAAAAAAATTGTATAATTTTTACGTTTTTTTTTTCTATAATTATTAATTCAGCTTTCTTTGTGATGGAAGTCAGCATTATGTCTTGATCACTTTTAAACAAAATTTTGATTAATTTTAGAGACGGTCAAGATCAATCTGTAACTTTTTTCTAAGTTAAAATTCATAAATCTTCACAAGCACAGCTTTAAACGCTTCTCAACCCCCGTCTCCCGTCCAATTACTTCCCACAATGGCAATAACATACTGATAAGTGTAAGCCTGCAAATTTGGCAGATTGTTCCAAACTTGACGTCAAATCATGGAAAATTATTATACTTGCTTTTTTCATTGAACCGTCGTTTATTTGAAACGTCCTGGATGTCTCTGGGCTGGTTAAAATCAGCCTGGCAAAAAAATAATCGAACCGTGCAAAATCACAGTAGAGGGCAGTGGTGTCAAACGTAGGTGTATTTTCTGGCCGCTTCCATAGAATACTTAATAACGTAAAAGTGAAATGGATGTGTATATTGCGAGATCCTGCCATATACGCCAAAAAAAATGGCTTGGCTGGCTAGCAGTTTGGTGGCGAAGACGTCCACCAATCAGCTTCTGGAGACAAGCTTGCCAGGAAAAACAGCCTTATCTATTGGAATCTCCTATAACGTGCCAATCATACCCATGACCCATTTTTAGAGGTACGCGTGGCCAGTGAACGACAGAGTATGCAACTTCGCTTCTGTGTAAGCCACACTGTGCCCCTACAGATGAGTAACGACCGCGTACTCACATTTTTAATGTTGTAGTGCAGCATGTTCTTGAGGTAGTTGGCCAGCTCCGTCTTGTAGATGTAAGTGATCCAGGTGTAGGCGATGTGCATCAGCACGTGTGCCCAAACAGCCGTAGAGGTCAATATTCTGAGCCAAGGAGCTGGCAGACGAGCCTATTGGCAGAAAAGAAAGAACACGTCACACGACACTGAGAAAGAAAATATGCCTGAAGAGGGCGAGTTTTTTGTGCAAGTTTTTCACGAAAATATTCCACGGCTGGTTGTACTCCAAAAAACATTTCAGTTCACGTACACTTTCTTGACAAGATGCTTCTAACTGTCACAAGCCTTAAGTGTCTGCCGACGAAATTTAAAAAAAAAACATTCGGTGTCGGAATAACTTGATTGTTATTGGTCCAGTAAGATAGAAAATGTCTTCCCACAAAGACATGCAACCAAAATAACCAAAATGAAGTCATTAATGTACACGTAGGCGCAAATCTTTTTCACGAAAAACAGGTGGCCTTGCTAATTACTCATCTACAACTTCTTCGCGTTTAAAAATTAACCCCTTTATTCCAATATTTTATAACAGAAATTACTAGCACCTACTGTTATTACTAGGGACCCGGCAATTTCGCGAGTTAACTTAATGACAAGTTAAACTTTATCCGCATGCACCAAGAAGATTCGCTTCTTCTGTGCCATAGTTTGTGAGACACGCCCCGGACCATTTCGACCAATAACAAACCTGTAGGGAAAACAAGGCCCAAATCCCGTGCTGCCTGGTCAGTGGTTAAACTGGAGCAACAGCCAATGAACAACCTAACTGAGGCTCAAGTACAAAAAAGTATATGGAGTCTAGCTTGTTGCCGAAATAATCCGCGAAATTTCCGGGTCTCTAGTTATTACTAGGGAATTGCGAAATTCGCGTCATTGTGTAGTTATACGTCACACTTCAAACAATTGTACATTTGCGCTACGTTTGTCAATGGACCAAATTTTCTGCTGCACGCGCTGGGTAACTCTGCGCCAATAAGCAAGCACTTCACAGTGGCGGGCACGAATCAAGGTAAGACCTGTTGGAAGGGAATTGGCTGCACGCATACAGGCAGCAACCAATGAACACATGAAGCCGGCCCTATTATTTACAGTATTATGGATTCTAGCGTGATGCCAAATAATGAAGCGAATTTCGCAGAGCTCGAGGAATTACGTATATTTAGGGCCACCTGTTTTTTTCGCAAAAAGATTTACGAACAGGCTAGACTTCAACTTATTACGTGCAAGCTTGGAAATTTTATTCGGCTATTGTCCACGTGTCTGTATAAGAAGACATTTCATGCTGGACTGGGCCAATCAGAATAAAGTTACCCTGACACTAAACGTCCGTAATTGGCTGGCGGACACTTAAAATGCGTGCGAGTTAAAATCATTCACCGACGACGTTGATTCTGAACTAGCGTGCTTTGGAGTGCGCCTAGTCGTGTAATCTTTTCGCGAAAAACAGGTGGCCCTACGTATGTTTTATTAAACACTGATTTACATACTTCCAGCAAGGTCGGCGGATATGTCAATGAAGCAGTTATAAGTCTAAACACCGTATTAAAAGTGTAACGTTTTAGTCTATGAACAATGAGAGCATGTAATTTATCTTCCGTCGGTTTTACGGGCACACCACACACGAGTAATAATTAGCAAGGCAAGCTTGTGACATATTTACGTTTCTAGCATTTACACACTTAAACTTGCGCGACGCATGAATAAAGTGGCAAGGTCTATTGCAATGTTAATTTTACATAAGATGAAAGGATACGGCAAACAGTCTTTACCAAGAGTTTCACAATTCCTTTTACTCCTGGGGCTTCGTACAAAGGCCTTAGTACAAATCGTTTTGAACACGAACACGTGTTTGGAAACGTTTCCAGCAAGGTTGGTGGGGGACCACATAGAGCAACGTTTGTAGCAGACCGGGTTCAATCCCCTGCCTGTTCACTTCACTCCGGTTGAAATTTATTTCAAAGTTCATATCCCGTAATCGCACAAAAAAAATTTTAATTTTTTTATAGTCATTTTTGTACACACTGAATTACCCACATAACGAAAGTGAAACTTTTTTCGTAACCGCTTTTTATAAAGAGCATATTTAAAAAAAAAACTTGCAAGTTGTGGATACGTTCTATGAATTCACGGAGATTTATGTAAAATTTACAGAGAGAACGTTGTTAGAAAAAAATGGAGGGATCGTAATTTAACGCAGATGTCTGGCTAATTTGTAACCGATATTTTCCGGAATTTTACGGGCATTTTTTCCAACAGTGATAGCTGTACCAGCGATTTCTGGAAAATTAAGATGGAAAGCTAATTACGAAAAATCATTCCTAATACGGTTCGACGTTGACGAACATACTTGGATATGTTGTTTCTTACTGGGTGCGTCTCGTCATTAAAGTCTTGAAAAAACGTACTTAAACGATATTAAAACGCCTAAAACCAATTTAACGGTGTTAATATAGGGAAATTATATTTAAATATGTGGACTGTTAAAAATTATTTTTGACGGAGTGCAGAACAATGTACTAAAACACGTATGCAAAAATTGTAAGAAAGTATTTTATGAAATACTTGGAATTCTTAATTTCAAATTACAAAAAAAAAAAAAAAAAAAACACTAGCTGTACCACTGTGGCAAATTTGTTTACATTCTGTTTTCCTGGAATGCAGTGTAGCGCCCAAAAAAAATTCGTAAGAGAAACGAATTAAAAACTGGCACTTGGCGTGAAACACGCAATTACAGTTTACGAGTAACACGCTTATTTCAAGTCAGCTGATGACAAACGGGGTTGGTAATCTGCAATACACGGGTGGAATTAATACCAAGTGAAATTATTGCGAAATTTTTACGGTTCACCTCTGACACATGTGTGTGTACTAAATAAAATTTATACGCACAAAATAGCGTACGTGAGAGGCAATTGATTCCGTTTGGGAGATAATGGCCTTTACTTGGTAATGATCCCCAAACAATGAATAACACACTTCATATAAAAATGGGGATGTATGGCAACGCAAAATTTTGCTGGATTGTTCCATTAAAGGCCAAGTTTCAAAAACAAAAGCACATGAGTTATTTTTTTTTTTTTTTNTTTTTTTTTTTTTTTTTTTTTTTTTTAGTTGGACCACAGTTATAAACTTCCTGTATTACTGACTCAAGACCCAATGACGAACTCAAAGCGTAAAAACGACAGATCCCCGTGCTACCTGGTCTGGAGTGAAACTCGCTTATCACTCAGGTTATAGCCAATGAACAAACAGCTTGATATTTTGGCGTAGACAGGCCTTAATTCGGCAGCCTACCTGATCACAGTACCACACTTAACATGGTAACACGGCCATTGGGCATCAGATTTCAGTAATCTAGGCACTATTCCCCAAAGCCCTTGCTATTGGGAACAAAATCCCATCCACCAGACTGAGAACCAGGCCACGATTGCACGATGTTGCGATATATAGAATGCTCAAAGTAAATTGAGCACTTTTAAGGCAATGCTTGGAAGTTCCTTTCACATTATTTGTATCCTTTCCCCAATTGTTAATATAAACATTACCATATGACTTATAAACACAGCGTATAGTCCATTCACGGTTACTTCCAACTTTTCTGAAGACCTGCTAAAGTTCTACTTCCAGGATATTCCTCCGCCTCATGCAAACAAAGCTTAATCGAGTCTAGAAAATTACACTTAACGGAAAATGCATCGCATTCGTGCTCACTCGCTGTAATAATGTTTTGCATAAGGACTATTTCTTACTAGGCATTACCAAAACACCTATTTCCTCCCTGTTTTTGTTCACATTGGTTATAAATGAAATAAATAATTTATAGGCAAAATATAAGTAAAATTTTTATTAAACCAATAATAAGATATTTTTATTTTACCAGAAACATAAATTGTTGGTGATACACTACATATTTAGAATAAAAAATAACTAAACTCGTCATAAATGGTGTGGTTTTTCGAAGGTTTGTCTCGAAACGTTTACGACTGAGGCCAAAATAAGATATTTTCTTTTAGTCATTATGCCTGCTGGTAAGAGCTTAAAAATGCTTACGTCACCGTGAATTGCTTATAGGTAGGTATAGTAATAATTTATTGTTGGTTAAATTGAACATTTACTTGTATTTCATTTCTTCACTATAATATTAAATGTTTAATTAATACGAATAAAAACAGAATCAAAATAGGTTATTTGGTAATTTTAGTAAGAAATAGTTCTCATGCGCCATTTAATTCAACTGAGTGCGCATGAATGCAGTGCGCTGTCTCTTTGGTCTAATTCTCTAAGCTTGTTTAAGCTTTGTATGCATTAGGTGGAGATATAGCGAGAAAAAAATAACTTTGGCATGGCATCAGAAAAGTTGGAGGTAACCGTGAATGGACTATATTATTTTTAAGTACCCGTCAGAGCAAAAATTTGTTTCTGTTGTAACATTTTTAATTTTAAGCAGACTTATCAGCAAATGGGTTTACGGCGTGCAAAACGAATGTTACACTCTAAGAAATTTTCCGCAAATTTACCGCATCATTGTGGACGCGCATTGAGAAATCGCGAATGGTAATTTTTCTTTCATATTAACGGTAGCTTTCCTACATAGATTAAGGAAGGAGTCAAACGCGTAGTGAAGTTCCAAACTCTGTATATAGTCTAATCGCGGTTCCTTCACACGTATAAAATCAAACATTTGAAAAATCACTCTATGTATGACTTGCATAGTTATTTTCTAAATATGTCATGTATCATAGTTTAATAATTTTGTTAACGTAAGAGCATCTTATTTTTGGTTAAATTAAACATTTACTTATCGATGTTATATTTAATATGAATAAAAACAGGGAGAAAATAAGGGTGTTGGTACTGCGTATAAGAAAAAGTTATTACGCGAAATATTATTTTTAAGTGACTGCACACTAACAGGGTGCGCTTCCCTTTGGTGTTATTTTCTAGGCTTGATTGAGCTTTTTTTGCATGAGGCGGAGAAATATCCTGAAAGTAGAACTTGCCCAGTGTTTAAGAAAAGCTGGAAGTAACCGTGAATGAACTATAGTGGCATTTCTATATGTATTTGCAGCCTTGTGTATGGTAAATTGTACATTCAAAAATATTTTACACCACCGGGATTACTGAGTTACTCGGTTGCTCACGGCCCAAGAGAAAGTATGTGATGAAAATACGCACACTCTCTGTACAGAACACGCCTGTCATTCTGACGAGTGCGTGTACTGTCGCAGAGGACATCCTTCAGGAATAACCAAATTACAGGCGGTGCAAATGCAGAAATTTTTTTTCGAGGTTGTTCCACGTAGGTTAATAATTTCCCCTGCAGGTGAAGGTGGTTTGCTATGCTCTCGGCGCGGATGAGCTGTGGCGCGAGCATACCCGAGACTCCTTGTTGACAGCCATGAGTATGTAGTCCTTCTCCTGTTGGCTGATGCCAGGGTGCGTGCGCGGCGAGTCGTGCACCACGAGCAGCCAGAAGACGTCGTAGGCCAGGACGACGGCGCCGTACAAGTAGAACACGAACTCCCAGCCGTACTTCACGATCAGGACCCCCGACAGGCTGGACGACACGATCAGGCCGATCTGCTGCGCTGCAAGTTTCACTTACAAGTCTACACACTGTCCATGGTGATGTGGGCACTTTTCAAAGCCCTCTCATTTCGAATAATGCTCGTTAAATATAGTTTATTTTAACATTAGGCGTTACGTTTCGGGTGCGGTGAAATATAAACACGGTGTGTATTACTTACCTGGCTATATTTATATTTAAAAAGGTGATTAAAGGAAAAAATGGCTGAAAGGAAAATATAAATAGTTCCTTAAAAGTTGCTCACTTTACCGTGAAGATCCTATAACGGCAATGGCGTCATTAAACGATATTCATAATTTGGTTGAACTTTGTCCATTAACTATATAAAGGAACTGTAAAATATCGAAAATTCGTTTTAGGACAAGCTAGGCTTCCAGGATAGGTGAATTTCTGTAATGTTTGCAACTAAGTGGCAATTTATGAGCCACGTCCAGGTGAACTCTGAACCAACAACAGTCCTGCAAGTAAACAAGCACAGAATGCCGGGCCACCTGGTCGGAGATAAACCTGGCTAAATGGTCGCATAGCCAATGTTCATTTACATATGGAATAAAACCAAATGTTAGTTTTTTTAATTAACACAAAACGGGCTCTGTCTGAAAGCAACACCTGCTACCTCCTTAGAAGTATTATATTTACCGATAAATGAAAACTATTTAGAAGTAATTGTTAAATACCAACACTGTACAAAACCTTTGCTGAGAGATACATTCCCAAAACTTTGTTTTTGTGATTGTAAATTAGTTTTTCAGGATGTCAGCTGCGAAATGAATTTGATAATTTTTCTCACAAAAATTCTCATGAATAAATGATTGTATAAGAACATTTTGTATTGAATACTGTTTCAGTTTTTGTGGTAAATCCTTAAACTATTTCAAGTTAATCTTTAAAAATTCTCATGTGTGTAATTTTTACTTTAATACCAGAGAAATATAACAGCAAAACATACGTACTTAAAAATCTGCACAGCCCTATGGTAGGTGACTTTAAAATTGAAATCAATGAAACCATTCATCTCTATAGAAGTTATTTTTGTTACAGTGGCACAGGTGCAATAACTGAACATAGAACTAAGACTGTGTAGTAATTAACGAAGATCAGAAGAAAATAACTCACTGGAGAAAACAAGTCCCACCAACGTTTGCCGCTCGTTTGGTGGAAACCACGCAGACATCAATGCATACCTCGTTGGCTGTTCAGGACCCTAGAAGGAAAAATAAATTATGTTCATGCATTTTACATAGTGTGTATGTAACCTCAGACACAAGTAAGCACTACATCGTAAGCGTGAAACGTTTATTAATTTCACTTTTGTAACTTCGAGATACTTTGAACAACTAATTGCATTTACGATTTACGAAGTCGTAAGATTAGGTCTGGATATCATGAAAAGAGGACATTTTGTCGTTACAGAACTGTTTTACTACATTTAATATAGTTTAATTTTATGTGTTTAACGTATTTTAAAAAATAATAGAAGCCATTTCCGTGACCCGCAGACGTCACAATGTGGTTCCGTCGATGGCAACTTTTTACATTTGCAACTACAATTTAATACAAATCAAACTACGCCTTCCAATAAAATATTTCTAGTGTTGCACTCTTAATGTAAATTCGCTTTGAACACATTCGAATGTTTAAGGACTATTATTATACAACTATGACGCAGTTAGAAAAGTTCCAGTTAGTGACTTGTTGCAATATCGTTTGAAGTTAGTTCTTGCTTACACAATATTTCATGAGTTCAATTCACGCCTGAAAACATTTTTCTATGAACCTTAGGGTCACCAGTCGAGCAAAGTCCAGTAAAATTAGCTAATAACCATAATTGGTGTGTATTTTGTCCTTTAAACTCAGTTTACGAACACTATAGGCTATTCACGGTAAAGTGAGCACTTTTTCAATCCCTCTCATTTGGAGTAATAGTATATATATAGCCTTAGACGTTAACTTCCGTGGGCGGTGGAATATGCACACTGTGTTTATTACTTACATGAAAATATTTATTCAAAAAGGCGGTTAAAGGATAAAAAAAAAGGCTGACAGGGAAAAGTAACTAGAGCTTCAAAAGTGCTCATTTTACCGCGAACATACTATACCCAGTTTTACTTCACTCTGTATGTCCCAATATATACCATGCCACTTCTGCGCATTCCTTTCCATCTGTTTTGTAGAGTGTAATTCTTCGTTACATGTATTATGATGTAGAAAAATATCTAAAATGTCACCGATTCATTCTATGGTTCACCGTTGACTAAACTGTTAGAAAATTTATCCGTAAAATTACGGAAAATGTCGGTCACAAATTATCCAGACATCTAAGTTAAATTACGTTCTCTTCGTTTTTTTTCAATAACGTTCTCTCCGTAAATTTCTCATAAATATCCGTGAATTTAAAGAATATGTCTACAAATGTACAATTTCTTTTTTATCTGTTATTTATAAAAAGGGGTTAAAAAAAGTTTTTCTTTCATTATGTGGGTGATTCACTGTGTATACAAATGACTACATAAAATATAAAAAGTTTGTCTGGTGGCGGTATTTGAATTAGGAAAAACATTTTGGTAGTCCAACACATTATCCACTCAACTGCCACGCTCTACAGAAACATATGTTGTAAACACGGAATTTTATATGGAATTATGCATGTACCACGTAGTTTCTAGTCATGTTAGAGTATGTGCGATTTTTTTAACTTCAGGCTTGCAAACAGGGGTAAGAAAAATAGTTTTATTTTCTTAATGTATTTCACTGTGTATAAAAAAGGGATTAAAAACAGTTTAAATAATTAGTGCTGTAGTGAGATTTGAACACTAATAGAAAGTTAACAATCAGTAACTGTAAATACGCACTTACCAGACATTTACACGAAGTATTTTGTAAATATGGATTTTACATAAAAGTGACGAACGCGCCTGTTTTAGTTTCAAGTCGTGTTAGAGCGCTTGCTGTTTTTGTAGATTTTAAATCGAGGTTACGAAAATGCAGTTTTATTTTCGTTATGTGCGTGTTTCACTGAGTATACAGAAGGTTTTGTCCTGTAGAGGAATTTGAGCAAGAATCAACGAATTGGCACTCCATGAGTGATTCACGCTCACCTACTACTATTTTACATAAAGTAGTATTGTGAAGATGGGATTTTATACACTTCAGGTATCATCTTAATTGTTCGTGTCTCAAAATCGAAGACATAAGAATACGAAGAGTTTCCGTATTTTACGGAGCTCATTTCCGTTTTTCGTCATTACTAAGTGCCTTTCCGTAGTTTAACTCTACATCTCCGTAAAGATTTCCGTAAATTTAAAGAAATTTCTAACAGTTTAGCTAAAATGTATGGATTAATTTATAGTTCACCAACACGACTAAACGTTTCGCAAATGGTAACAGTGCTTTAAAATTTTAACTAATGTCAAAATTCTTGTAGATTAACAATAATACCTAGTAAAACATACCTTTTAATTGGAGAATATTGATCATATTTAATTGTGGGACAGTGATTTTATAAAAAATATATATTTTTTTTAATAATTTTTTTCTCAATTAATAACAGTTTTGAATACTGCAAAACATCATTACCGATTATACGAAATGAGCAGATTAGAAGGTCAAATAAAAATAATTTTTCCAAATTAGAAATTTTTAGATGCCGTTCTTGACGTCCTCGGTGGTTATAAAAGAAAAAGATAAATAAATGCTGTTGTGATGATTATTTAAGCTCGTTGTCATCAAGAGAACGAAACTTTGTTGATTATCGCACGAATTGACTGAGAAGACTCAGAAGGTGAAGCGATAACGTTGCGACTGCACGCTTCCATAGCAACACAAAAATGAACAAAAAGCATTTTCAGCCCTTTTAAGATTTTGGTAGCGTATAACAATTTCTGTAGAAGGCAAATAAATATCTGGCGAAAGTTTTGCGAGGTCCTTGGCAAAACGAAATTAATGCCCCTGCCTACCTAGAGCTGTTTCCTGCGTTTGAGGTCGAGAGGCGCGGGAGCGGTAAGAACCACACTTCCTCGCGCATCAAGTGCGCTTTCGCCACTAAGCGCAAGGCTCTGAACGGACGTGCAGTGTTCTCGTCGCACGAAGTGTACGTATGGGCGTTTCAGCGATAACCCTATCATTTTATTGGTGGAATGTCTGTAGGAAGGTTCAATGCATGGCCCTTGGGTAGTTTTGTATTGTTACGAATGAGCTTTTTAAGCCATTCATACGTGAAAGTGTATATGGGCGTTGCTCAATAATGAGTCATGATTAGGTAGAGCACAATAGTATTAGATGGGGTTTATTGAACGTAAGTATTATACAATAACTATTTATGCGACTGTTGATCGGGGGAGCTTAAAATGGAATACCATGATGCTAATTAAGAAGTATTAAATGTTATTACCTCACGTCATTACTATTACAATATAATTGGAAAGTCCCCACCTTGTTCATGTTGCCGGAGGCTAACTCTAGGAGGCGGTTAACGACGGTCGGACACACCCACCTTCCGTGGTCTTCTCTCTGGTCGGGTCGACGACAAAAGACGTCGCTCCCGGTGTTACGCTGGCCTATATCAGGCGCGTTGTTTAATATTTTTGGCCTCGTTTACTGCCCGATGGAGGTGATTTCTGCAACTGTCTTTCGTAAAGTGTTGTTGCAATCACGCTCGTGCCCTGGTTCAATATTTGAAGGTGTGATCAGACAGGCCGTCCAGTTAAGGCTTGATCACTTCATAACAGTATGTATCAGACGCGTATATTTTGAGATACGACGCTTTGAAAAAGCTGTTTTTTGCCATTTTGAAGTGCTTAGAAATGGTGTTTCTAATTTGCATGACGTCTTATAAGCGCACAAGAGCCCTCTTCTGAAGTGTGTGTTCTTTTCGCAGATCAGCACATTGAACGCACGGCCAGTAGTTGTGCAGAAAAACGTGAATTTCTAACACTATGTAACGGAGTTCAAGTGCGAGGCAGGCGGAAGCCTTACGACTGTCCGTTATACAGTAAACCCTGCGAATATGTGGGTAGTGGAGTTAATTGGAGTGAATTGGATAGGTTCGGACTGTTCTTAACCTCGTGGTCTTGAGAGCCAATGAGGGTACAGCGAGGTGAGTGTGGAGCAGCGTCAGAATTCAAGAGCGGGGGAAACGAGAAAACTGCCGACCATCAGCAACGTCTGGCACATTTCCACGTGCAAAAATCCGGGAGTGGCCCCGCCGGGAATCGAACCCGATTCGCCTTAGGGGGATGCGAGTGCTCTAGCCACTGTTTCACCGCAGCTTCTATTTGGGTAGTGGAGAGCAGTAGGTTTAGGAAGTAATGTGGTGCGATGATTCTTTGTGGTTTGCATCGCCAAGTAAATTAAAAAATACTATTACTAATCCTCTTAATATTATTGGAAAACTATCAATGTAAAAGGTAATTTTGTAACAGCTAGTACATAGGACTAAGAATATAAAGAAGCAGTCATTGTTATTATTTGAATCATTTGTCACCGTAGAACGATTAAAATGCGAATCAATGTTTTGATATTAATTTTGTTGAGTAAACAAGAAGTTGAAAAAAAATATCTGACAATGATTCAACAAGGTCCCTAGCATCAAGAAGATAGCGAAACTTTACCATCATAAATAGCTTATTTTGTTAATGTAAAACCAATTTTAAGAAAGGAAATTCCGTTTAGATGGTTCTGCAATGTACCTACCACAAAAAAAGTTGAAGGATTGCTGAAACAGACCTTTAAAGACTTTGTTGTTGGATAATGAAGAGGTTGAAGAAACGCTTGTAACTTCCAATACTTTAACAACTTTTGTAGATGGAAAATGTGTAGGATATATGCCATAGTCCTAGACAGGACCTAATTCTGTGGTGATGCTTAATAGAGAGTCCTAAGTGGTATGTATTTTGTGGTGATGGATCTGCGAAGTACCATGACATTAAAAAAAAGGGGGAAAAAAACGTGCTTGCGATTACTGTTAGAAACCCTATAATTTCGCACTACCATTCGGTACAAAGTAGACGGGAATCTAAGTTTCTCGTGTGTCATTGAATCTCCACTAATCCTGCATACCTTGCAAGACTCACAAATTAAACACTTAGCACTCGTTATCTTCATCCCTTGTGTTTATGGTTAATGAGGGGAATGGGTTCTGTCCGTGGCGGCAGTCAATGAATAAGCGACATCTTCTCGAGTGTATGGAGTACTATGGAATGTAGCAAGCGGCCTTTTTATAACGCGAGATAACAACGTCTCAAATTATTATTCCTTTGAAATTATTTTTGATGAATAAATCCGATGACATAATGCAGTACTGTAGTGATGACTCAGTGAGTGTCATGCTCTGATGATGGCAGGGATGTGAAATTTGAAAGTTAAAAAAATGAATACACGCCTTTGAAAATTATAATATTTTCTACAATATTACAGCATATTCACGAAAATTATTTTAACAGCTATTTCAGCTCTAGTACTATGCGTTATAGTATTAATAACTTCCAGTTTTTTTCATGTTTAAAAGCTTGTACATTTGTTGTGTTACACAAATGAATAATAAATGCCACTGTAGTACTCAAAAACTTAATATCTAAGAGAAAAACCTCGCGTACAAAAATTATAGACAGCGCTACAGTTGAATGTCTGAATTCATAAAACTTCCACGGAAGTGTTGTCTTGAACAAATACTCGCTATTTTGAGGTATAAAGAACTATTGTGAATTAAAAAGAGTGAATATCACTCAGTGCAATCAAAATTTCGAAGTTATTTGATGTAAATTGTGGTATCTTAGAGTTCTGTATTGGGTTTCCAATAGCATATCGTAGAGAGCTGTAAATTAATAGTTCAAAATATACTATTATAGTAGGGTTCATATCTGTGTTCTGCGGTTCTCCTGCCAGTGAACTGAGTTGAGAGATTTGGGTGACTTTTAAAACAGCGAGGTCTTGAGGGTCGATGAGGGTGAAATGAGGTGAGAATGCAGCAGCGCCGGAATGCAAGGGCGGGGGAAACTGAATATCCCAGATAAAACCCGCCGATCAGCGGAATCTTCCGGCACAAATCCCACTTGCGAAAACACGGGAGTTTTGTTAGTAGTAGTTAAACGTCGTTCGGGATCAGTTGTATAATATTTTCTGTCAACTCAATTAGTTTTCGCAGCACCATGAGGCGAGCACGTTGTTATAAGAAGAGATATTTTTCAAGGCCTGTTTTCAGGAATATTGGTTCTTTTGATTGCGATGTTGCTAAGGATGACGGTGTTTTTGTGAAGCAAGTTACTACAGCAGAAGATAGTTTCATTCTACCGAGTTTTATGTACAGGTTCGCTTTGGAAGGAACGACTGCTCATAATGGATCTGGTATTCTGGAGTTTTGCTTTTACAGACATCCTCACAACAGTACTGTGACTAGTGTTAATTATCTTAGTCAAACTTAAGCTTACGTCGTGAATACAATACTGGACTCTGAGCAATACTAATAACAGAATTAGATGTAGCAACAATCTCGTTAATAGCAAAAGTCTCCCAACATATGCCACGCGGCCCCTTCCTGGCAGTGAGGAGACGAAGGAGTGACTCACCATGAAGAGTCCTTGCACGACCTGGCTGACGATGAGGGCGATGACGCTCCAGCGCGCGAGCACGGGCACCAGGAAGTGGCAGACGGCGTTGGCGAGGTAGGACAGCGCGACCACCAGCTTGGGCCTCCACAGCTCGGCGATCCTCGCCCCTGCGAACACGGTGGCCACGGTGCCCCACGACGAGCCGGACAGCACGTAGCTCTTGGTCAGCTCGTCCCAGTTGAACTCCCCCGTCCCCTGCGCATTGCACGTCCCTCTACTTCACCTCGCGGTTGTTTTGGCCTTGTGTGGGAGCTTTGTTTGGGGTCTTCATCCATGCAACTGTCTCTCCTTCTATAGGCAGCTTGTAATCATTAGCATCGTATTGTACGCGGTGAATAGCATATCTATGTATATATGCGTGTGTGCACGCACATGTGTGTAAAGGAACACTATAAAATTGTTAAAAAGTATATATTTCTCTAATACGTTGTTTCTCATTCTAAAAAGTATACCGATAAAATCGTTTTCTNTCTAAAAAGTATACCGATAAAATCATTTTCTATAATTATAGATAAATATTTTATTTGCCTATTAATTTACAGTGAACTGTTAACTTCGAAAAACATGTTTAACGTTAATTTTTTGTCCCGAGCGCTTTTAAGTGGCCCGCCAACCTGAAGCTATTTTCCGGTCTCATGCGCCATGTTGAATTTTCCTTTTACGTGTTTTTTTTCAATGAAATAACTAAATATTTCTTATCAAAGCGCATTTAGATTTTACAAATACCTTGTAAAATAGTCACCAAATTTTATCCACGCGTTATCTGGTAACTGAGATACGGAAAGAATATATTCATAATTTTCAAATGATGCTGCACTAGTTACGTAATGTGTACTTGATAAAAGCTCGAAATTTATGTTTGTTCTACAGCGTAATGTCTACTGCCAGAGAAAGATAGTTGTAGTTTCAAAATAAGTTTCTTTAAATAACTGAAATAAGCTAGAAACAAGTAATTCAGAATTGTGTGTGAGATCGAGCCTTAAGGCCGAGAGTCGCGGGAGCGATAGGGCTGCACTGTTAACGCGCATCAAGTCCGCCATCGCCCCTAAGCGCAAGACCCTTAACTGCCGTGCGGTGTTCTCGTCGAGCGGCGTGTACCTACGGGACTCAGAGCGGTGACACTATCATTTGATTGGTGGAAAGGCTGTGGCAAGGTTCAGTTCAGGGACCCTGAGTGTTGTTGTATATATCTGCTGGGTAAGTTTTGAGACGCAGCGATTCAAAAAAGCAGTTTTCAGATGTATTGCAACGCTCTGAAACGGCATTTCTGATGTGGGTGATGGCTTGAAAGCACTCAACAGCCCTCGTCTGGAGTGTGTGTTCTATCGTAGACCAGCACGTTGGACGCACGTTTAATAGTTTCGTGGGGAAACGATTATTTTTAACTCACCGCAACGCAGTTGAAGCCCCAGGTAGGCAGGCCCCTCAAGGGCGTACAAAGCGTGTTACAAAATTTTGTAGAAAACACGAAATTCTAAAACGATTTAATATATCGGAGCGCTGTCTAAACATTTAAAGAATTTTAGGAGCATTTCGTGCCCAAAAGCGAGTTTCAAGTTCTCATTTCTACTCCAAAGGTTTTTTTTTTTTTTTTTTTTTTTTTTTGCCGTGAAAGGGCTAATACTGGTGTGTTCAGAATCAATTTTAGCAGCAAAATATTTATACATGCATTGTAATTTTTAAGTTTACTATCGTTCCATAAAAAACACAGAGTCGTCGCTAAAAGCGACGTTCGCGCGACTCTTCGCCAGTTGGGTGCCCTGCGCGTAGAGGTGAAGATGCAAGTGATGAGTGGGCAAGAGTCGGCTTTAGAGCAAACGCGTTTCGAGGACATAGATGCGCAGAATAGATGCAGGCTAGCGGAGTGGAGTGGAGAGATTTGGGTGTCTCTTTACCCCTTAACACATTATCCCGAGTATACTAGCTCACGACTCACTCGTTGTAGACGAGGTAAAATCATAGTCGGTGCTGTAGAGTGTCAGGAGCTAGCACCAGTACGGGCACTGCTTTTCCCTGGGCGATGCAATTAGTTTCTGTGGCACAGCTATCATTTTATAATGGGTAGCTTCTTGTGCCATGGATTTACTGAAACCCTTTCCATAAGTTTCCAAGTGTCAGTAAGAGATTCGCAAGTACTATTCACAACTAAAATTTCCCCTTTTACCACATCTGAAATGAAAAATTAACGTGTACGTTCAGTGGTTGACATCGAGTTCTTGAGAGCCGATGAGGGTGAGGCGAAGTGAGTATGGAGCAGCACCGGAATGCAAGTGTGGAAATGGGAGATCCCCGAGAAAACCCGCCGACCAACTGCATCATCCCTGCACGATTCCCACATGCGAAAATCTGGGAGCGACCCCACCAGGAATCGATGCCGGTTTCCCGTTGGTTGGAGGCGAGTAGTGTAGCCACTACACCACCGCGGCCCCGCAGGCAGGCGTCGTTACTTCGTGCCCATTGTGGACAATCGTCAACGTGTTGCACAGGAAGCACATATTTGACCGGTGCTGTACTCTGCTAGGCTCAGTGGCCAATGATCTCCCTTGTGGGAAACGGATTCCTGAGCCATGCCGCTGCGCTACGTTGTGAGTGGTTCGTATCACTGATCACTAGGCACAAAGAATACAGATTATTGGGAGTGTTGACGAAGCAAGTTCTTTGCCAGCTTCCGTTAAAAAAATATATCATTTAAAACACCAGAAATTATAAATTAATGTCGGAATGAAAGGATTAACACATCAAGATCTGCACACATTTACTGGCACTCAGGACAAATTAGAAGTGAGTCACCTATATCCACTACTGCAAGAACACTGGTTCTGTAGGTGTCTGTGTTAGAACTGCCCATCGTCCTATTGGTCCATTCCACACCGGACACTACACTGTACTTTACAGCGTTCATTATTGGCTGGTCATTAACCAATGGAAAGCCGAGCTGATATTGACCCAATCAGATGTCCTTTACCGTATAAAAGAATTTTACAATCGATCATGTCCCTTTGAGTGGCTACAAAAAAAAATTCTATCGTTAGCAATAACATTGTTACTGCGGTGTTCGTGTTCTTGTGAGGTCGTGTTATACAACAGCCAAACAAAGAATGCACATCCATTCGAGTTTTGTTGTGAACAACAGTGAAACTTCCAAGTTAGCTTTGCTCGAGCTATACTCGAGCATAGTGGTAATCAAACCGGAGTACCTTTTCGTCGGTGGCGGAGCTCTGATCTGTTAGNCAGAGAAAGATAGTTGTAGTTTCAAAATAAGTTTCTTTAAATAACTGAAATAAGCTAGAAACAAGTAATTCAGAATGGTGTGTGAGATCGAGCCTTAAGGCCGAGAGGCGCGGGAGCGATAGGGCAGCACTGTTAACGCGCATCAAGTCCGCCATCGCCCCTAAGCGCAAGACCCTTAACTGCCGTGCGGTGTTCTCGTCGANGCACTGTTAACGCGCATCAAGTCCGCCATCGCCCCTAAGCGCAAGACCCTTAACTGCCGTGCGGTGTTCTCGTCGAGCGGCGTGTACCTACGGGACTCAGAGCGGTGACACTATCATTTGATTGGTGGAAAGGCTGTGGCAAGGTTCAGTTCAGGGACCCTGAGTGTTGTTGTATATATCTGCTGGGTAAGTTTTGAGACGCAGCGATTCAAAAAAGCAGTTTTCAGATGTATTGCAACGCTCTGAAACGGCATTTCTGATGCGGGTGATGGCTTGAAAGCACTCAAGAGCCCTCGTCTGGAGTGTGTGTTCTATCGTAGACCAGCACGTTGGACGCACGTTTAATGGTTTCGCAGGGAAACGATTATTTTTAACACACCGCAAAGCAGTTGAAGCCCCACGTAGGCAGGCCCCTCAAGGGCGTACGAAGTGCGTTACAAAAGTTTTGTACAAAACACGTGATTCTAAAACGATTTAATATTTCGGAGTGCTGTCTAAACATGTAAAGCATTTTAGGAACATTTCGTGCCCAAATGCGAGTTTCAAGTTCTCATTTCTACTCCAAGGATTGCATTTTTTTTTTGCCGCGAAATGGCTAATACTTGTGTGTTGAGAATCATTTTCAACAACTAAATATTTATGCATGCATTGTAATTTTTAAATTTATTATCGTTTCATAAAAAATATAGAGTCGCCGCTAAAAGCGAAATTCACGTGACTGCACGCCAGTTGGGCACCTTGCGCGTAGAGGCGAAAATGCAAGTGGTGAGTGGGTAAGAGTCGGCTTTAGAGCAAATGCGTTTCGACGACATAGATGAGCATAATAGCTGCAGGGTAGCGGAGTGGAGAGATTTGGGCGGCTCTTAACCCCTTAACGCATTATCCCGACTACACTCGTTCACGACTCACTCGTTGCAGACCAGGTAAAATCATAGTCAGTACTGTACAGTGTCTGGAGCTAGCACCAATACGGGCACTGCTTTTCCCTGGGCGATGCTATTTGTTTCTGTGACACAGCTATCATTTTATAATTTGTAGCTTCTTGTACCATGGATCTACTGAAACCCTTTCCATAGGTTTCCAAGTGTCAGTTACTATATCTGAAATGAAAAATTAACGTGTTAGTTAAGTGGTTAACATCGAGTTCTTGAGAGCCGATAAGGGTGAGGCGAGGTGAGTATGGAGCAGCGCCAGAACGCAAGGGCGGGGGAAATGGGAAATACCCGAGAAAACAAGCCGACCAACTGCATCATCCCTGCACGATTCCCACATGCAAAAATCTGGGAGCGACCCCGCCAGGAATCGATCCCGGTTTCCCCTTGGTTGGAGGCGAGTAGTGTAACCACTACACCACCGTGGTCCCACAGGCAGGCGTCGTTACTTCGTGCCCATTGTGGACAATCGTCAATGTGTTGCACAGGAAGCACATATTTGACCGGTACTGTACTCTGCGAGGCTCAGTGGCCAATGATCTCCCTTGTGGGAAACGGATTCCTGAGCTATGCCGCTGCGCTACGTTGTGAGTGGTTCGTATCACTGATCACTAGGCACAAAGAATACAGATTATTGGTAGTGTTGACGAAGCAAGTTCTTTGCCAGCTTCCGTTAAAAAAATATATCATTTAAAACACCAGAAATTATAAATTAATGTCGGAATGAAAGGATTAACACATCAAGATCTGCACACATTTACTGGCACTCAGGACAAATTAGAAGTGAGTCACCTATATCCACTACTGCAAGAACACTGGTTCTGTAGGTGTCTGTGTTAGAACTGCCCATCGTCCTATTGGTCCATTCCACACCGGACACTACACTGTACTTTACAGCGTTCATTATTGGCTGGTCATTAACCAATGGAAAGCCGAGCTGATATTGACCCAATCAGATGTCCTTTACCGTATAAAAGAATTTTACAATCGATCATGTCCCTTTGAGTGGCTACAAAAAAAAATTCTATCGTTAGCAATAGCATTGTTACTGCGGTGTTCGTGTTCTTGTGAGGTCGTGTTATACAACAGCCAAACAAAGAATGCACATCCATTCGAGTTTTGTTGTGAACAACAGTGAAACTTCCAAGTTAGCTTTGCTCGAGCTATACTCGAGCTACACTCGAGCTATACTCGAGCATAGTGGTAATCAAACCGGAGTACCTTTTCGTCGGTGGCGGAGCTCTGATCTGTTAGGTTGCAGACGTCGGCGGTGAGTCGAGAGGCGTTGTGCGCCTGCTGGGGCTGGCTCCTCACCATGGCGACGACGGCGAGCGACATGCAGCCCACGGAGATGGTGCTCAGCATCTCTCCCACCACCATCACCGCCGCGAACACGTAGCGCCTCGGCACGTACGGCACGCCTGCAACAACGCAGCTCCTCTGCACTCTGGCATGTATCCCGTCACTAGGGAGCATAGCCTAACCACTTATTCGTCTTATGCTCATGTACTCAACATTGGCCTACTCCAAAATAAACATAGCTGTCAAAATCACATGGTCAACACTGATGAACGTGTTTGTTCCTATATTAATTTTTAAACGACTAGCGAAACCTATAATAATAATAATAAAATACTTACAATTTTTAATTTAATCAAACTGCATAACAAATCGGTTAGAGGAAGTATACATACATCTCAAATCACTTGTTTACAAATCAGTTTTATAACCTAAAATCCAAGCCATTCCGGTTTTGCTAAACGTATTGGCACAAAATCAGTTCGATGTTGGGACGTGGAGACTGGTTGTGCGCAGCCAGCGAGATCACTCTACCTCATCTTTAGTCTATGCTTAGGGGGGGGGGNGCAACCAGTTACTTTCATGTAACGAGTTCCATCTTTTCACAGTTTCGAGTAGGAAAAACGTTCTAGTGACGTGTTATTCTTTGAAGACATGAGCGAAGAAATATTACTTCTCCGGTACTTTTCATAAAAATTCTCGGCAGCACGATATCACGTCAGCAACACTTTAAGTGTAAATTTCTCAAATGGACGGGATGTATTCTACTTTATCCTACGGGAAAAAAAATTTAAAAAAGAAAAAAAAAAAAAAGGAAAATTTGATCGAGGTACTTTCCAAGTCGGCATTGTAGTGTCAAAGAGCTGGCCATTATTTTACGTTGTACAGTATGGTAAGCGTGTCCGGTGTTTTGTGAACCAATAGAAAGACAGTGAACTAAAATACAGTGAACAGCAATATTAACCGTTATGCAGTCGTGAATATAGGCTACTCACTTCTAGCTTACTTCAATTGGCAGTAAATTTTGACTGCACTCAAATTTTAACAGTGTGCCAGAAACGTACTACAGCAAGCAGTAGCGTGATCGAGTCGTAAACATCACGGTAAAAAATTGTTCGCACTACTTCAGCAGCGAAGAAGTACGTGATGGTAGCTCGAATGTACAAAGGACTTCACAAGTCCAGCCTGCTGCCAAAGCAGTTCATGAACAACTCGGGAATATATACAGGATGATTCTAAAATCATGGGACAAACATTGAGGGGTGGTAGAGCGCACTAAAAAAAAACAATTATTGTGTAGGAATATATGGGCTGGAGTGTCGCGCTGAGGCATAAACACAAAAATAACACATTGTTTATTTACAACGTCGCCGCTAAATGCCTTTTTACAGCAATATTTATAATAATTGCTCAAAATTGCTACCACCGACAGTGATGCAAGCTTGGTAGCGTCGGTGGAGTGATGCTGATGCTGATGCAGCAGATCACTGGCGCACCGTTTGACTTCCCTCAACTATCGCCACCATTGTCAGCCAATCACGCCGTATGTAGAGGTCGTTAAGCATGCGTGACTGTTGGTGGATGCATTTCCAGCAACTGTTTTAACATTTTCTGTATGGAATCACTCGTTAAGTATGCTGCTAATGAACATTTTATGTCTCCGTTAATGTGTTTTGTTTTTGTGTTTGTGCCTCAACGCGTCACTTCTACCCATATATTCNTATAACACGTTACATATTCAACTATTTTTTTTTTAATTCTGTCCTAATAGTTAGGGCTACCTGTTTTTCGCGAAAAGTTTCCACGACTAGTTGTAATCCAAAACACGTTAGTTCAGAAGCAATACTGTGGTTCTATGATTCCAACTCGCACGCGTCTTAAGTGTCTGCCAGCGAATCACGGACGTTCAGTGTCAGGGTAACTTTATTCTGATTGGCTCAGTCGAGTATAAAATGTCATCTCGCACAGACACGTTGCCAATAGCGGATGGAAATTTTCAAGCTTGTGCGTGAGAAGTTAAAGCCAAGACTGCGCGTAAATCTTTTCGTAAAAAAACATTGAGCACTGAAGTCACTATTTTCTTTCAAATGTGTACAGCTAGAAAACGGAATTTTTCGAAATTTCATTCCGGAAATACTCAGTAAATCATGAACCAATTTTTGGAGACCTGAAAAATACAAGGGCTCTTACCGGGACAAGCTATAATTCACAAACTTTTGGGTTCACGCCACTTTTGCAGTTGACTCACGCGTAACTTTATAGCTACTAGAGAACCCTGGTTTAACAAAAACAACCGATCAGTAGTTGATGTGTGCATGGTTGTACATAAGACTGTTAAGGCTATCCTATAGGCAGGTGAAATTGCGAATTTTACATGTCTTTAACAGTTTTTTCATATTTTATCTGTGGGGAAGTTATAAAACTAGAGACGGGAAATTTCACGAATTCACTTGAGAAAAGAGTAGAATTAAAACATTCGTACCTCTAAACCACTTTCCAATTGTACCACGCCGAATATTGAGTAACACGCCATGTGAAAAAATAACAAAACTGGAAAAAAAGAAGAAAAAAAGTCATTCCAACACAAACAATGAAAATTCCCAGTGAATGTTCGCTCCCACATTAAACCTGCTCATAAAAAAAAGTCCTTGGTGCACATAAAAGAGGGTGTAAATATTCAGTAGGGAACTTTTACTGTACGAGTTACACAGAAAATGTCGAAGTGAGGGGGTCAAAATTACCTAGTGAATGTTTACCGGGGGAGTAAAAATTCACGGTGAGAATGAATATTTACTGTCGTGGATTTTCACATACCCAGCAAAATTTCACTAGCAAATTTTTAAGGGGATGTTTAAATTCTCTAGTGAAATTTTATTCGCCTTAGTGAAACAGTCTACAGTGAGTAAACCGGTTTGAGGTAAAACGTGCAACTCACTAGGGCAGCAGCCGACGTACAAGCAGCCCCAGCTCGAATGTACAGATGATAGTGCATTCTAGCGTGAATAATGCACTCTTATGAACGCCTCTCTAATTATGTACATTCTTTCCATTTGAAAATATTGATTAAGTTAAACTGATACCCAAAAGCTAACGTAAAACCATATATTGAAAGTCGGATCATTGTGATAATTACATGGCTCGAACTGACATGAACTGCGTGAACGAATTACCTTCAAACATGTTATTTTCCAACTTGTGTCTTCGATTTGAACTTCTGACACACGTTGTCTGCAATCTTGTGGCTGGTAGTGATAATGTGAGAACTAAAACACTGAGGGGAATGCGTCGCGGCAGATAACACTTGATATTGCATTATCGGCCTGAATTTGGAGAGCCTTGTTATCGCATCGTTTTAAAAATAATCTAACCTATTAATCTGACCGCTTCCCACACTCGCCTATTTAGAGATCTGCTTAGTAAGAAAATTGTTTGAGTGAGCGACATTACTAACGTAAACCCTTGGGACAAAAATGCCTAGCGCTAGTGATTTTTCGCGGAATAATTACGAGTACACGGTAGACTTCAATACTATAAGCACCCAAGAGTAGTTTATTGCCACTGGTTGCTGTCTTCTTGAGAAGGCGTTTAATATTTTACCAGGCCACCTAGAATCCGGCAACATTGCACGGCTCCTACATGAGTTGTGTGCAGACAGTTAACATGTGTCAAAAAGCAATTCAGCCAATCAAGGTAGGGAAACGACTCTACAGTGTTTTGAAATATAACTTGTCATGAAATCTTTTCGCGGAATTTCACTACTCCTGACAACTACTTAGATAATATCGCTTCTACGAGCAAGGCACTGATCAAGAATACGTCATAATACAAAAGTGAAACTGTGGCGGATGTTGTGAACTCCAGTCATGGAAGCCGGCAAAATCGCCTCACCGACCAGCAATATGGCGGAGTGGAATGGAGAATTTTGGGCGGCTCTTAACATCGGGGTCATGAGAGTTGATGAAGGTGAAGTGAGGTGAGTATGGAGCAGCACCGGGATGCAAGGGCGGGAGAAACGGGAGATCCCCGAGAAAACCCGCCGACCAGCGGCATCGTCCGGCACGATTCCCACGTACGAAAATCCGGGAGCAACCCCACTGGGGATCGAACCCGGTTCGCCTGGTTGGAGGCGAGTCCCGTGGATTTTGTTTTTGTATTCGTGCGTTTCTTGTGACGTTGTAACACACGTGCAATGGGTAATGTTGGATTCGTAGTTGCCGTAGGCGGCGTTATTGTACTTTTTTGCCTCTGTGGTATCCAGGCGTTGTGGTGCGGTCCCGGTTTGACCTGTAGTCATGGTAACCAAGCGTTCTAATGCGCAGTCTAGCGAATCTGCAACGGTGGATCGTGTGGACAATCGGGAGCTCAGTCGGTGTGATAGGAAAACTCCAACGTTGTGACGTTTCCCCCAATCCTCCTTTCTCGCGACTCCTCTAGACGACAGTTTCGCAAATTTACAAAATCATTTTATATGCGTACTGATAAAGTAGAAACAGTACTTTTTGTTTTACATCCAATCTATCTATAATAAGTTTTTTCAGAAAAGACTTAAATGCTTAGCGAAACTTAAAACTGCGTATTGTAACATTTCTGTATTTGCAACGTAAGGTATACGAAATTTGTCATACTATTTATGGATTAAAAACTTATATTAATGTTTATTAAATTTACTCCAATATGCTTACAGTAAAGTTATGCCAAAGAAATTGCGTATTTTTAAATGTCGTTTTTGTACTGATGTCTTACGGTAACAAAAAATAGTTAATTATTATTGTTCAGAACGCCCTTGAAAAATATTTTAACCAAGAAAGCAATGTATGTTACACTTGCATTCATAAAATTAGGATTAAAAAAGAGAATTTTTATACCTTACATGTAGTCTTTTAATCTTGGTGAGATAATTACAATAGCAGAATACACCTATACACAGAAAAGTCTGCGAGTTCAGTGGCATAAAAGCAAGACTTCACTGTTAATTGTATATTTGACCATCAACTAATGGTTCATTGGCCACAAGGAGTAACCAATTTTACATTAGAACAAGTTCATAAGATACGATCCTCATTTTCTTGAACATTATTATTGACTAAGATTGAACTATGTTTTATCTAAAAAATTGACGATCCGATTGCAAAAGTAGCCAAAATATACATACGTTTGAAAACCAAATTTGCAATAATAATTTCACGAAATTGTTTTGTCTGTGATAATACCTTAACTATAATGATATCCTAAATGTTTCCACGATAATAATCAACTGGGTGGTGCACCGGATATAATTAGTACAAATAACGTCACAGAACATAATCATAAAACGGAGAAACAGTTTTAATTTTAAGAAGTTCTTTGTAAGAAGGGACATCAAATCAGCACGTCATGGTAATATTGTAAATAAACGATCGCACTGGTCAGGTGAAAGTATAGTTTTAATGATGTAATCTGAACAGCCTGTTCAACATAAAGTGAGAAGAGGGGTTTAAGGGATTCACTAATGCATACGTAACGAGTTAACAGATAAGAAAATTGAGGGTTCATCAGTATGCTCCCTCAAGTTTTCAATCTGAAAGAATTCCACTAAAGCCTAGCTACCTTAACGAGTATGTGCATAGATGAATCTCGCTCCTGGTAATGTTTGTCATTAAAGTTATGTGAAAAAATTGTCTTGGCTCAAAGGGAAGATGTAGCAATGTATATACGTCAAGGTTGGCAACAGTGCATGTGTAATGTAGTAGCCATTGTTGGTTGTAATCATGGTGCTAGTAAAGCGTATAGAGTGCATATAATAATATTAATGTGGAATGAAATAACGATTCATCAGCAGAAAAATATTTAATGTCCACATGTTTTTATTTATGACATACGACATAACCCAATACATGAATATCACCAGTAGTACCAACTAGTTTTAGAAACATCCAAATTTCATCACCTAATTCCATCTTAATTTTCTTTCTTGAATACAAAACTGGAGCTTGGGCTTAAGAAACAACAGCGGTTTGATTTATAACACTTTCATATAAAGCAAAAGTCTTCCAACATAATATATCACGAACATCAATTTGACTGAAGTAATTAACAGCTACACCAGCTTAGCAGCTTTCAGTATTAAGGCAGGAGGATTAGCGATGAATCAGTCAAATGGTGACATTGATCCACAAACTGGCAAAATGCATTTAAAATAAAACAGAGGCTTCTGACACACATACAGCACGTTGAAACTTAACCATTGGTGAACTATTCTCGCTATAAATTACTACAACTTGCCATAAAGTATCTCGTTTTTACATTTCAAAAGTCAGTGACTTTGCTTTACTTGCACGTTGAGGACGTCGAGCGGCAATGGAAGAAAGCTGACTGCATAATTTCATTGTGTTTATCAGAATATTTCACAAGCTGAATTACAAGATTCGTATTGAAATTTTCGGGGTCGCATTAGCCTGTAGGCTAGAATCCTTAGACTTCTGCATATGTGAGCTTCAGCTGTTAAAGTTTGAATAATATTTTGTTATATAACTCATGTAATAAAATGTTTGGTGCCTAGCCTCTGTCTGCCACCAAACTTCGTGGTGTTCGCCCATTGCTTATCACATTCGTTAAGTCTTTAAGACTTGTATTATTTCCGCACTGTCCTCTTGGCAATACTTCGTTATAATTTGTTTTCCTACAAATAGAAAATTGTATTAAAAGTATGACTTTGAGACTAAATGAATAAGTTGACATGTTCTATATTTCCAATAAAAGCATGTATCACTATTACTTTAACGTTGTTGTAAACAAATTTCATTGAGTATACAAAGATGAGAAAAAAAATACTTTCTCTGAATATGGAAAATAGGATTTATAGTTCAGCAGCTGTCTTCGAGAATGTTTGTTCTAAATATATCAACAGCATTATCATGCTAAGAATTTTGTTTCTCTTGTGACGTTAAAAGAATAAGCCTTTATTTAAAAAAATTCCGTGACTGAAGCATAACGTTAGATAATTATTTACTTCATTTGTAATACCTTAAATGACAAAAAAAAAATTTCAAATATTTAATAGTTGAATGTGTTTGTAAACGGTATTTGACTAATTACTTAAAGATTTCAAAAACTATTTAGATATGAGTTTTTTTTTAGATTAGCTACCTAGTAAGATGAATTATATAACTATTCAATGACACCTTCGAAAAACATGCATCATAGGACAGCGACATATTTTTGTGACATTTCTGTAATTTAAAATGCGAGAGAGTAACAAAATGTAACAATCCCAAAATAAAATGTTTTCGCGTGGAAAACATTTTGCGCAGACAATTGTAAACCTTTTTTTTTTTTTCGTGATTTTTTCTGGGCTTTATTTTTTTTTTTTTTCGTGCCTCGCTTGTCGCCAGCGACTGTCAGCAGAAACAAAAGGAGTTTTCGCGCCTTTAATCAAATTGTGGAGTAGGCGGGAAGGACGGGGGGCACTAGTAGTGCTTCTCATGTTCCCCGTTTCTAGTTGCCCGCTCCACCGCCAGCTCTGCTGGTGGCGCCACTGTCGCCAGCGAGGAAAAAAAACTACCACTTCCTCTTGCCGGGTCGTTTATCACGGTTCTCTCTGCACTGCGTCCACCAGGCCCCTTTTGTCGCTCTCTAGTTCTCTCTTTCACCTAGCGCATTCCGTTCCTGTTTTCGTTTGGAATTATTATTATTATTTTTTTTTTTTTTTTTTTTTTTTTTTTTTTTTTTTTTNTCCGCCAAGTGTCCTGTCTGAGAAATATGAATAACTCCTCCTGTTTTGGCAACTACGACGCTTTCCACCATGTCGTTTTACAGGAGAAAGATGGTCAAGAGAATGGGGGAGATATAAGTGACCTAGATCCACCAAACTAAATTTTATGGCTTGAGTTAAAGTTCAGACATCTAAGTATCCTGGAGTTACGTCGCAATAGCGTGTAGAGAAGGAAACAACCAGACTGGACTGAAGAAACGTCTTACAAGTTTGGATTTTACGTCGCCGCGGTAACTCAACTCACAGAAAATCGAGTTCTAACATGGCTGTAACGGGTTCCGAACCAATGAGCCCGACCATGTTGATTGCGTACAAACAATTTCCTACGCGGCCTTTTCGTCACGCGATGTCTTAAATTTTTTATTGATTTTGCATCTTATAGGTTGTTCGCGGTAAAGTGAGCACTTCGATACCAACCTTTGAATTAAAGCACTCCCCACAAGAAGGTATATGCTACCGTAAACACTGGCATGCAGACTCCCAGTTAAGTTGGCAGCGAATGATTGAAAATATTTCCAAGTCTTGACGTTGAATTCCAAGTGTAATGTTTACATTTATATCCAATCAATGTACACGTGTTGACATGTTGACACACTATAGTTTACTCGCGGATTCTTCACACTCTTTGAATCAACCTTAGGAAAATCTCCCCATGTATGTCGTGTTAGGTTGTGTCCTAAATATACCACGTATCACAAGAGTTCTGTACGTCTGTTAACATAAAACAACCTTAATTTTGTTTGAATAGAACTTTTATTTATATTTTATTTATAAATTATAATTTTTTATTTATAATTAGTACGAATAAAAATAGGAGAAAATATGTGTTTTTATAATGCCTAGTAAGAAATAGGTCTTATGAAAAATATTATTACACTGAGTGTGCACGGACTCGGTGCATTGTACCTTTGGCGTAGTTTTCTAAACTTAGTTAAGCTTTCTTCGCATGACGCGGAGGAATATGCTGGAAGTATAACTTAAGCAAGACTTCAGAAAAGTTGGAATTAACCGGGAATGGATAATACTTTCTCTCTTGTCGCAAACATGTAACTGCGTTATTGTCGCCGTGTGCGATTGACGTCAACAGTTCATAAACCTGTAGCACAGTGACATCATCCTGAAGGAAAGCTGAAACCAAAGTTAAAAGACCTTTCATTCTGAAATTTTTTGTAGAAATTTGCAATTCCAGTATTTTTTTTTTTTATATTTTGTGCGATGATTATTGCATATATTTTTAGCGCCCACTAAACTGCTTGAAACTAATTCCGAGAAGACGGAACATATTTAGTCACTAACATACAGTCTCGCAGTGTGACTTTCCACAATATATTTTTCCCACTGAAGATACATAACAGCTCCGGGGACGGGTATAACTACTGTCTATACTTAAGGCGATTGCCGTTATTGCTGTGGAATGTGCTGTACCGGTTTCGTATGGTCGTAAAGGCCAGGGGAATTTCTCAAATTCAATGGCTTGCAGGCCTGGACTAAGCTCTACAGTTCTCTATGCATCCAAGCTTCAGGTATATATTTGCCTAGCGGCTGCTGCCCCATGGAGAATAGCCCGTTTTAATCCAGAGCAAATAACCCGGGATCTGGTCCTTGTTTCATTGCTGATTTGTTGTTTATTCTGGGGCTTCAGGGTGTCTCTTGTAAACCGTGGATCTTACTGTAAAATTACGTGATTATTGCCGTGTTTTAAGTTACGTTTATTCTCGAAAGAACTCGCGAAAATTCCCGATCTTTAGCTATGCATGCAGTAACATGTCTGCACTCTAAGAAATTATTCGCAAATTTACTATACGATTTTATACGTAGAGTGAGAAAGCGCGAATGGTAAAGTTATTTCCCATACATTCATGCTAGCGTTCCTCTATTTGCTCAAGAAACAGTCAAATGCGTAGGAAACTGCCCATTTTTGTATAGCAGCGACGCTAAACATTCCATATTTGTAGCCAGGTGTGTGGTATTATTTCCATACGATGTAGTGGTTTTAACTTCCAATTCTGTTTTGAAAGATTACTAGAATTTTTTTTTATAGTGTATGGCACGAATTCAAGACATTGAATACTGAAGCGTACAGAAGAGAAATGGTGATATTTAATTGGAATTCCAGCCACGCACACCAGCAAAAGGACTTCACTGGCCTGTTATATGGCGTAACGTGGTTTACCAACCAGTTCCTGTAGACTGACCCTACCAATAGGGAATACTTTGAAGGATGACCCAGTCATGCACTTCTGTTACCGCAGTCTATACGAGCAACGCACCGAAATGACTTTCCGTCGGCCACTTGCCACTGCGATATTTCCGGAGGTAGAATGCCAGTGGCGGATCCAAGGGTGGGCCAAGTAGGCTTGAGCTCATCCCTTGGAGCTTCATTTTACACTAAATAAAATGAAATTGGTTTTTGTAAAAACTACACTGTCAATAATTCAGTATTAATAAATGAACGCATCTTAACCCAGTGTATAAAATTACACCAAAAGGAAAACGCACCGCATTCGTGCGCACTCTGTGTAATAATATTTTGCACAATAACTATGTCTTACTAGGCATTACCAATAACTGTGTCTTACTAGACATTACCAACACACCTATTTGTTTCTGTTTTTATTTATAATTATAAATGAATAAAGGGAATATTATAATTTAGAGATAGAAAATAGGTAAACGTTTAGTTTAACCACGAATAAGGTGATTTTATTTCAACGCCAGTATAAAATTCTTGTATTACGTGACGTATTTAGGAAACAACCAAACGCATTATACACAGGATGATTTTTCAAAGGTTTGACTCAAAAAATGTTAAGAAACTGCAAATAAACGATTTGCACATAGAAAAGCAGTAGGAAATTTTAAAATGTTTTTAGATAGCCTATCCACCAAGCAGTGACATTTATATGTACCATTAAAATCTTAACTCTTACTGGTAAGTATGTGGTTTCATCGTAAGGCATGGTGTCCTTTGTCCCCTCCTTAATGAGTGTCAATATCCGCCGTCATTTTAGAGAGTAACAATATAGGTAAAGGTCTACTGCATATCTTCGTACTTACTTCTAAAGCTTACATGCCACGATGGAATATTTCCTGGACGATTCCATGCAAGCCTGCAAGGCCCCTTGTCTGGATGGTTCTATGGAAGATTTGGCCGACTGCTGGCCGTTTTCATAGACGTTCGCGTGATTGGTTGTGAGCAATGTTCGATGGAAGGTTTCCTACAAGTTTTAAATTTTAGCCAATCTGATAGAGGGTGGTGGAATCATTTTGCTTATTTTGTTTTGAGAAAGAGAGTAGAACTATTAAAAACGAATAAATACACTGAAGAGCCAAAAAAACTGGTACACCTGCCTAATGTCGTGTTGGGCCCCCCGAGCACGCAGAAGTGCCGCAAGACGACGTGGCATGGACTCGACTAATGTCTGAAGGTATGCAGGAGGCAATTCACACCATGAATCCTGCAGGGCAGTCCACAAATCCAATCTGCGCCAATTTGAGAAAGGGTTGCACGTCTGTCACGTTTAAT
>NQII01001973.1:126030-136231 GCA_002778355.1 Clitarchus hookeri | reverse complement strand
TTCGCTGGCAATGTGTGCTCGCTCGGGTGCTTCACCAACTCCTCACAGCGAGAATCGACTGAGCATCCCCCTCTTACACGACCCCCTCCGTGCCTTGGTATCAAAGTTCAACTCCTCTCCGCTACAAAAACACGTCAGCGAGTGTCTTATGGCGGTGCTGCTGCCTAGGCCGACAAACGACGTGCACAGCTACAGGATGTATAGAGTAGTGTAGGGACTTGTAGGACGCCTTTAATATCGCGCTACAAATAATTGCATCGCCTCTTAAATTCCCATTACGGCGAATTGTTTAAAACACTGTTTGTAAATAAGAAATAATTTTGTTTTTGTGCCAAACACCGTTTAAGTTAAACTTATGATTAGATACCCGGAAATTTTTGGAGTTCACTAAAGGATAATTTAAGCTTTATCCCCAAGTACCATGAAGTTTCGCTTCTATTTGACCACAGTTTATTAGAGACGCCCCGGACGGCTTTCGGCCAATAACGAACATGTAGAGAAAACAAGAACCGAATCCCGTGCTACCTGGTCAGTGGTTAAACTGGAGCAACGGCCAATGGACAACTAACTGAGGCTCAGGTACACAAAGGAATAAGAAGTCTGATTTTTTGCCTAACGAATCCGCGAAATTTCTGGGTCTCTACATGTGATTAGATTTGCCTCACCTGAAAAACATTGAGCGTCCGTATTTTTTACATTATCATGTGTCAAAATCAAAAACCTAATGTTTTTTAATACGCTGTCAGTAATGATAAACTACACAAAGGGAACTATTGCAGTGTCTTTTTGAAAGAAAATTACGTTAAGTAACTTAGTTAAGAGAATTTTAACTCAGTATATAAGCAATTGTTGTTCCTTCCACAGCATGATGATCCAAGCAGTTTAAATATTTTATCCACGCTCTAAAGACCATAAATTTGTAACCCGTTCGAAAATTTTACTCATATGTGTTCAGGTTTTCATTCAGTTTTGGATTTTCAGTTTATTATTTAGGTCTGGTAAAAAATATGTATAAGTTACAGAAATACCTGAAAAAGACGCAAGTTTATTTTATCGATAGTTCAACTTCGCAATTCTCTGTACACTTCTTCGGCTGATATTTATTGAATACTGACATTATACAACTAAATTTTCTGTAGACTAGATTGTATTTGAATAACTCCTTCTATAGCTACGTATTTCTAATTACACATAAAAAATGTGAAATATGCTCGCAGCTTTCAAACAACATCAGTGTATTTTTATAGGTACTGTATCACTGCGTCTACTTTGTGAGTTAAAGTAAAAGGTGCTCCTAACAGTACCTAAAATAATAAGTTCAAGTTAACTTCTCTTTATGCATGATGATGTGTCAAATTACAGGTACTAATAAGGAAAACACTTTCGGTATAGCTGTATTTTTTCACAACATCAAAAAGAGTAGTGGATAATCATTCAAAGAGATGATAAATAAACATGTGATCTAAAATAATTTAAAGTTTTCTGTTACCACTCTCCATAGATACTTATTCCGCAACGTGACGCTGCAGTGCTCATTCCTTAGAGAAGGTCAGGAAGATTCTTCAGAATCTTTNATAGATACTTATTCCGCAACGTGACGCTGCAGTGCTCATTCCTTAGAGAAGGTCAGGAAGATTCTTCAGAATCTTTTTAAAAAACATCGACAACGCCGGTAATCGACTCTGATACCTCGGGAATGCAGTCAAGCTTACTAACCACTGAACCACCAAGAGATCGTTTGAATAAGCAATCGTAAACTAGCGACTATAGTAATAATTAACTCTTTTGGCACTAGTGCCATAAAATAGCAGGTTTGAACGACATAAATAGATGTGAAAATTTCGAGGATTCATTTAGTTGCAAGGAATCCTTCAAAAGCTTACATCTTTGACACGCCCTGCAGAACTCCGAAGAAAAAGAGAAATGTGAGTGGAACAAGGAAGTCAAACGCAATCTCATTCGCACGGATAAAGCTTATTACAAAGACAGTGGCTAATAAATTAAATACACATGATGGATATTATAGATAACTGTGAATTACGGCTTTACTTTGAGAATTGTCTGTATTTAACATACACAAGTGATTTGTCGTTTTAGCATTGCGGGATCTCGGATAAATTACTGCAATGAGACCACTGTGTACGCCACTCTTTTATCGTGAAAACATTTACTCATAGGCTTTCATTCATAATGCTATGTTCACAATTGCAAGGGCTACGGCTGCGTAGTGGTTAGACCACTCGCCTCCCACTCAGACAAACCAGGCTCGAATCCCGGCGAGGTCACCCCCGTATTTTCGCATGTGGGAATCGTGCCGGACGATGCCACTGGTCGGCGAGTTTGCTCGGGGATCTCCCGTTTCCCCCACCCTTGCATCCCGGCGCTACTCCATACTCACCTTGCTTCACTCTCATCGGCTCTCAAGAACTCGTTGTTAAGACCCGCCCAAATCTCTTCACTCACTCACACAATTGCATTTTGTCCTTCTGTTTTATTAGCTGCTAGTATTTGTTATAAAACATTTTCTTACCTTAATGGGTCTATCTGAATTGTATTACTGCAATATAAATCGTCCGTGGTATGCGGGCAGATACCTAAGTCGCGTAACAAGTTATTATCCAATCCCAAAAGTACAGTTGAAATAAAGTGTTTTGGAGTACAACTAGTAGTGGAAATTTTTTCACGAAAAACAGGCGCCCTTGAAAATATTTACAGTTTAGCGAAGTAATTCATTAAGTTACAGTGAATTACAACTTACGTAGACTACCACAGCACGTTATTCTCGTAGGACAACTGGCCGAAGTTGACTGCCCTGTTTGGCAAACGTCAGCCAACAGTTAACACTTTGTAGACTACGCTCGAGTATAGCTCGAGCAAAGCTAATTTGAAAATTTCATTGTTGTTCACAACAAAACTAAAATGGATCTGCAATCTTCGTTTGGCTAGCGTATAACACGGCCTCGCAAGAAAAGGACAGCGCGGTAACAATGTTATTGCTAAAGATAGAATTTTTTATAGCCATTCAGAGGGACATGACTGATTACAAATCCTTCTATACGATAAAGTAGATTTGATTGGCCTATCATCAGCACGGCTCTCCATTGGTTGATGACCAGCCAATAATGAACGCTGTAAAGTACAGTGTAGTGTCCGGTGTGGTATGGACCAATAGGACGATGGGCAGTTCTAACACAGACACCTACAGAACCGGTGTTCTTCCAATAATGGATATATGTGACTCGCTTCTAATTTGTCTTAAGTGTCAGTAAATCTGTGCATATCTCAATGTGTTAAATAAATGCTAGTTTGAGAACTACAGAGACACGGCGAACCGAATTCGATCCCATGGACGTAGTCACAGAGTAGATATGTAGGCCAGCACAGAGACGACATATCTTAGCGGTTCCTTTAATGTGGGCGTACCCTTTCTCTGATTGACTACACGAGGCTCAGCGGACGAGCCTTGTGCGTTACTGTCTGATGCATACTGCAAGAAAGGTTCCCTTTTGGATGGGCTACCGGCTGGCGAATAGGTTTCCATGCGCTGATTATGTAAGTAGCTGTTTCACATGTGTATTCTTAAAAACTATATGTTGGCTCTCTACACTCGTGGAACAACTGCCCAGATTTGACGCCACTGTGTGGGAAAAGCCAATCAAAGGATCAAACTATTTCAGTATCATGCTACGTGGGCTGTGGCGAAACGGATTCGATTCCCGGCAATCTGCCGTCAGGGGTGCAGGCTTTCTCGGGGCATTCCTGTTCTCTCCACCATTGCATTATTATCTCCTCGCCTTCATTGAGGTGCAACGAGCCCTTTTGCATTATAATCGCTGCAGCTATAGGTGACGCACNATTATTATCTCCTCGCCTTCATTGAGGTGCAACGAGCCCTTTTGCATTATAATCGCTGCAGCTATAGGTGACGCACATAAATTCACGATGCCGAGAACGACGGTATCTAGTCTGCTAGGTCACCGAACCCGCGAATATTTCCACTCTGTCAAAACTAGATGCGGAACTCTGAATACATTGTTAGACACACTGGAAAATCGGCAAAAATTGTTGAGCCAACATATAGTCTCCAACAACCCATCTAGTTTACCCTTTTATGATTGGATAATCATGTTTTTGACTCGGCTAAGTTCTTCACACATTCGGCTTCAGAGTATCAGAACCCTCATTGACCCAATGAAATGGCATTGTGGCTTCATACCATAGACGAAATATGAGTTGGACCACTTATTCGTCTTCTGCGTATCTACCCAAAATTAACCTACCCCAAAGGAACACAACTGTCAAAATCAAATGGTTAACAGTGATAAACGTGTTTGTTTACATCTAAATTTACAAAAGGAAAGCATTTTTATATTAATAAAATATTTTCACGAATTTTCATTTAATCTAACTGCATTCCAAATTCGTTAGAGGAAGTATACAAATATCTTAAAGCACTTGTTTACTAAACAGTGTTCTGACCTCAAATAGAATCCACGCCGTTTGTGCTAGTCGTGTGTTGGCAGAAAAGCAGTTCAATGTTGGGACACGGAGACTGGTTGTGCGCAGCCAGCGAGATCGGTCTACATCATCTTTAGTCTATGCTCCATACACTCACGACAGCCAATGACGAGAGAAAACTGTTGGGCACGTGTACATTACGTCCAATTTCAGGAAACCTAGTATGTACGAATTATGTCTATTCACGAGCGAGCTGCAGGACTTCCCGTTTCGCACATGTGACGTCAGCTGCANCCAAGAGTTACGAACGCCATCCAAACCGTAACACCAGACATGCTGACAAGAGCGTGGAACGAGTTTGATCATCGAGTAGATGTAGTTCGGGCCGCTCATGGTGGTCACATTGAACATTTATAAAAGTATGGTAAACAAACTTCATGGTTCCGCGGTTCATTTGATTGGTCAATCAAGGTTGTAGGTTGTTTGGTTTTTATATTATATACCTTCAAAGTTGGGGTATTCTCTTATACTCGTCTTGTATATATATTAATATTATAATATAATAGCATATATTATATGCATAAAATATATAATGGTATTATTATTAATAAAATAAATTAATATTAATAATTTAAATTTAAAAAATTGTATCTGTGTACACAGTGTCTGAATGGGTTAAGCACATATGAATTTCAAATTTCGTTTCACTGGTGAATGTTTAATTTGGTAAGCCCAGGATAAATGTGATAAAGTAATAAATACTGCATAACGAAGGGATCGAATCATGTGCGAACCAGTTAAATGGTGGAAAACTTCTCATTAAAGCAGCCAGTGAACACATGCCACCTATTAAACAAAAAATTACTTTGGACATAAGTAATTGCAGCGCTATGTCGCCAAGATAAAAACAGAGAATGGGGTTCAAACTCACACTAAACAAGACAAGACTGCCGTTTGATCATGGAAAAACAGTTAAATTTGCATGCGCTAAACAATCGTATGTCACTGTGCCGCTATAATATCCAAGAGAGCACTGATAAGGGGCTGGCGTGATTTGCTGAACGAAAGTTTACCACGGGAAAAGCTCACTCTTTCCTACGATCGTACGTCCGACAGCTTTCTTCCGTCATTGGTTGTCGTGCATGTAAGAAGCTACTATCCAATTCCATTGGGCAAATGAGAATTGTGATACTCTAAAGCAAAACGTTTGAGAATGGTCTACAAATAACTTAGCCGAGTTATAAAGTTGATCATTCAATCATAAAAAGATAATCTAGGTGAAGGTTATCTAAAATAGTGTTGCCTGAAAATTTTTTCTCCATATTCGATTGTCTCTAACCATCGTTTCTACCAATAGAATGTAAAATGAATAGGACAAAATCAGTAGCAGCAAAACTTAAATTAATTATAAACGTTTCCACCCAAAAATTATAGTAAATTGGAGAGAAAATTTTGTCAGAATTCAATGGGAAAGTGCCTTGCGAAAATTGCCTGCAATTTTGTTAGGATCATGCTGGCCAAAGTTGACATCAAAATATGTTTATTTGTGAAGTATAGATTTTTTGCCAACGGTTGATTTCAAAACTGTTTACTCAACAGCTAAGCGGATAAATATAACGGTAACTAAGCAACTTTCGAACGCGAATAGAAACTATTTATAATCTGAATAAGCTTGCGGTAGTGCTGTTGTGTCAGTGGCTAGAGTTGAGTTGAGTTGAGAGTTTTGGGTGGCTCTTAACAACGAGGTCTTGAGAGCTGATGAGGGTGAAATGAGGTGAGAATGGAGTAGCGCTGGAATGCAATGGTGGGGGAAACGGGAGATTCCCGAGAAAACCCGCCGACCAGTGGCATCTTCCTGCACGATTCCCACTTGCAAAAATTCGGAGTGACCCGGCCAGGGATTGAAGCTGGTTCGCCTTGGTTGGAAGGCGAGCAGTCTAACCGCTCATCCACCGCGGCCCCATCAGTGGCTAGAGTGTTAGAGGCGCATATGTCTCACACGCAACCAATCAGCGACTGTATCAAGAACACTGCCAAGAGATGTCACTTCTGGGAATTTTTGGTATTCTACGGCCATACTCACGTAAGCAGTGATCAATCCCGTCTTCGGGAAAAGTCCCACGAAAACTGCAAGACTTATGGTATTTCGGGTAGCACGGGAGATGTAGGGGGCTTGCTTCTATTTTTCTCTCGTCCCACGTCTTGTTTTTCATCTTCGCCGCAGACTCAAGAAAGAAAACACGACGCAGTCCACAGGATTGGGGGGGAAGGGGATCTCAAAGTGACATCTCGTGCCCGAGACTGGAAGTTGCTAGCTCCTTCACGGTGAGAGAGAAACTCAACCCTCGCCTCCCCATCAACTTCAACTTCAACATCCGACAACTACCCTGACACGCCAAAAATTTCAACCCGGGAAAGTTTGGGCACGGGGAGGTTGGCGTAAGTGGCGATGAGAAATAAATGGGGTAACTTCTCGCCAGCATGCGGCATGCGTTTTCTCGTTGTTTTATCAGGTCTGTCTGCGGTTACGCCCCGTTCACAACAAGCAAAACTCCTCAAGGCTGTTCACGGTAAACTGAGCACTTTCGAGAGCCGTGCTGAATATCTACTTGAATGCACGTTGTGTATTCTTCCACCACATGCAATATTAACATTACCATCGGCCTGATCACCTTATCCATGCATTGGTCAAGTAATAATGCGAGATGATTAGAAAAGGAAATATTTTACAAATTCCCTAACACTTACACTTATGTGTATTACACTGTTAAACCTCAAAAAAGTGATAATTAAACCAAATCAGTGGAAAAAGGGAAAATTGAGAACTGATAATAAGTGCCTGATAACTAATTGATATGATTGCTGAATTTCACTGATTTATTCGTGATTCCCACTGAATGTTGAGAATTCCACTGTCATAAGTCACTTGCTCCCAGTTCATTTGCTTGATTTGGCAGTTGGCAGTACCTTATCGACTGACTTTTATTGAATGTTATTTCACTGATTGATATCACTGATTCGAGCTTAGTGTGTAAAAGAACAGAAATATAAAAAATTATTTCAGTATCCCCAGGTGGTTTTCTAACACTTTTAGTTCAACGTTATGGCATGGAACTTTTTTCCATCCTTGGTTACCAACTTTACTGGGTGATTACCAGTAGGCGTGCCTGTTAAAATCTGTGCAGCTAAGGGCAGTGACTTTATTCAAAATTTTATCTCAAACCTGCTCGAATAACCATGAACAGGCTATATCACGAATAATACGACAGAGGTCCAAAAACCTACGTCATTTGGCACTTCTTTTGCAAGATTATATGTCATGTCTTCGTTTGCTGCTGTTCCTGAAGCTTCGCCTACGGCGGAGCATGCGGAAGCGAGCACGTGTACAGTGGATGGCCTATAGCTCCCCGTTCTCACCGGGGCACGCGCCAACGAGCACAAGAGAACAACTCGCACGTGTTTGCTGCCTTGATTCGGAGCTGTTCATGCCTCGTCTATCTACGCCGGGAGCGACCGGGCGAGAAACCGTGCGAACGTGCGTCAGAAACCAAACCACGGAACGTTCGCGTTCACTTCTATAGGCCATCCACTGTACAGTGAGCGCTTTGGAAAGCCCTCTCGTTTGGAATAGTAGGCGATAAATACATTTTATTTTAGCCTTAGACGTTAACTTCCGATTGCGGTGGGATATGCACTATGTATTTATTACTTGCACGGCATTATTTTTTTTAAAGGTGCTTAAAGGATAAAAAATGGCTGAAAGGAAACAGTAACTAGGGCCTCAAAAGTTCTCACTTGACCGTGAACAGCATATAACACTTAACGTTAGTAAGGTAAATTCAACTCAAGTTAGGAACAAACCGAGTTTTCTTATGAGAGAGTTTGGCACAGGGAAAAATTTTCGCCACTAGGTGTGCACTATTACAATGAGGTCTCATTTAATTAAAGTTTTAAGCTATGTGAATAACAAAAGAGAAATATATTACTTAGCTATGAATTTATTTTATATTGGATTTATGATCGTTACAATTGTCATATTTTTTAACGTTGTAAATAGAAAAAAACCTGGTACACATGCGACACTAGAGCTTACCCAGTGGCGAAAATTGTTGGTTGCAAAACTAAAAACATTGATCTTTCCAGTCTGTAGTAGAAGTATCCTTAACATGAACGAAAATGAATGTCCTTTTGATGATTCGGTGGAATATCGACAACGGACGGATGACCAGCGAATGCGAACCGAACCTGAGCGAACGCGGACGAAGAGCTTTTGTTCGCTCTCGCATACCGTTCGTACACAGAATGTTCTGTTCGTCGATGCTCTTTCGCACGAGGTCACTTCTGTTCGCACTGGTGTGAACGGGGCTTGACTGAACTGCACTTGGTTCAGCCGCGCCTCTATGCAGTTTTTATTAAGCTGGACTCACAACCATCAGTAGCATCCGTCAGTCGCCCGTCCATCCGGTGATAACGTGAACTTCAACCAATCGCAGGGAATTTTTTTTTTATCCGTCAAATATTTCCCAAACTTTAACTTTCGACGAACGGACAGATGGGCCACCGCATTCTGACGACATTCCGTAGACCTGAATACGCACTTTTAAATAAAATTAAAGGCGGTGGATCTGTGTTTATTTATGTTTGTTGGTAAATCATAAATTTCAAATGTAAAAAATTAAATATAAGTTCTTATCTTGTGAAAAAATTATCTCCCCAAAATATTTCACTTTTAAAAATGTATTTCCAACCAAAATATATTTCTAACTAACGAAAGATCACGATGTTAAGTTGTCACACTAAAATGTTGCCGTACAGAAGGATTGACGGACGACGGATTGTTGTGAATCGCTCTCAAATGACGGACGAAAACACAGACGGATGACTGACGGACGAGCGGACGACTGGCGGGTGCGACGGACCATTTCTGAGTCCAGTCTTAATGACGGAATATCACACTAGGCGTGCCAGAAGGAACTTCGGTTCAATGGTGAATGTAATGTAAAAGTGAACCCCCTTTAAAATGATGTTGAGTGAATTACAAAAACATTTCTATTGTTTGTATTAGTTAAAGTGCAATACCACAGAATAGGTAGGGGCAGTGATATTTCGCGAAAATATTTCGAGACCAGATACAGTTCAAAGCACTGTAGGGTTTTCCAGCTTTGTTGATTGGCTGAAAGATGTTCCGGTCCGTGTTAACTGTTTGCGCACGAGTCACGAAGGTTCAGTGTCGGATTTACAGAAGTCTGAGTGGCTCAGTCAAATGTTGAAACGACACCAGCAACCAATAGAGTTATTACAACGGATGAGGTGTGTACACAGTATTAAAGTCTACTGTGTCCTCAATTTTTTTTTTCGTGAAAAATTACTGGCTTTTAGAATAGATAAGTCAACAGAAATGAAATTGTATAGCAGTAACTTTCGTGTAAGCGTACTCTGCCACTGACAAACCACGCGGAACTGTGGAAACGGGCCTCGGATCTGACTGGCTATTGCACGTTTCGCAATTATTCGCTATCGGCAGGGACACCCGACTTTCGCGAAAAGATTTCACGACCAGTTGTATTTCACAACGCTTTAGCTCAGATACACTTTCGTGGCTGGATGGCTTCCATGTTTCGCGTCTTAGATGTCTGCGCACGAAATCACAGACGTACAGAATTGAAGTTTTCCTCATTCTGAACGGCCAGTCAAATCGGAAAATTTATTCCCTAAAGAAACACGCTGCCAATCAATAAAAAAA
>NQII01001973.1:94920-122742 GCA_002778355.1 Clitarchus hookeri | reverse complement strand
CTAAAAGCAAGACAAAACCTTTTTCCATATACAATTTTTTTATAACCAATTGAACATGTAACTCCTAGGGTGATTTTTCAAAGGTTCTTTTCAAAAGTATCGAAGATACCGTGAATGGATTATACCAGTAAAGTTGGCAAGGAGGGGTGTAAAGAAGTTCCATGTCTTACGTTGAATTAAAAGTGTTAGGATAAAAATTAATACATTATTACAGTTGTTCCTTTATTTTTTCCTCTTATTTAAAAATTAAATTCATTACTTAAAATATGAAATGATTTATTTAATATAGTTGAATATCGTTTGTTTATTAACCAAAATTGTGTTCGTAATATTATTAATCTAATATAAGTTTGTGGATCTTTATAAGTTTATGGATACTGAAATGATTTTACCTTCTTTTTTTTAATACATGTTAGTGTAATAATTAGCCAATTTGTTAATATTTCTAATAATTTCACAATTTCAGTTGGCCGACGCATTAATAAAGTGACCGGGCCATTGCCAGTGTTAATGTTACATATAGTGGAATAATACACAATGTGCATGCAAGTAGAGCTTAAGCAGGGCTTTCAGAAGTGCCCAGTTTATCGTGAACAGCCTATGCAAGGACTGCGGAGTCAAACCTTGAGGTGACTGAACTCGCGAGATGTCCCAGTCCCTGCCCTTCCTGCGTGGAGCCGGCGCGCAAGACATCTCTCCCATCGGGAAAAGTTCTCCTGAGTCGCGCCGCAGCGTCCCCTAGTCGCTCCACGCCACAGCTCCGTGCAGACGAAGCAACTCTTGCAAGAGTTTCCGGCCCAGGCAGCCCCGTCTATCGACTTTCCGGCGCCGATTTATCCCGCCGGAGATGTGATGGCGCCCGCCGCGGAGAGCTGACGGCGCGCCCAGCCAGCTCCGGAGAAAGAAAAGTTTCTGCGACCCGGTAAACAACTGCGCGCTCTTACGAGGCTGCTCGAGGTAAACTGAGCGCTGTGATCTTACTCCGGTCTCCTCGTCAGTCGCACTTGTGCTCTCTCTCGGACCCTGTGTGTCGCTGCCTGAATACGGGAAAAGATAGCAGTTCCCGGAACGTCGCATTCTCTCGGTTTTTGAAAAAACTACTGTACTGTGTTTGTACGAGTTTCTTCGTCCTGTTTGTTTTATTTGTGTAAGTTGAACTTGTCTTATTTAAGTTTTTTATTTTTTTTCGTGTTTAGTCTTTTTTTTTTTTAATGACTGACATCTGCATCGCAATGGCGAATGTCCAAAAGTCTCAATCTAGTCAAACTGAGCACTTTTGAAACACTGCTTAAAATCTACTTGTATGCACATTGTGTATTTTTTCCACTGTATGTAACATTAACAATTCCATGGGCATTATCACTTTATTCATGCGTCGGTTAAGTGAAACTGAGAAATAATTAAAAATGGAAATAATAAAATAATATTTTTCTTACAAATAACTGTACTAAAAAAATCAGAATAAAGTATTTTGTTATTCATTGACATTTACCTAACACTTTTAATTCAACCTATCCTAAAGACATGGAACTACTTTCCCTCCGACGTTACCAACTTTACTGGTTGCATGTCACTCAGCGTACCCGTAAAAAAATACGTACAGGTATGGTCAGTGACATTTTACAAAGGTTGATTACGAAAGTGCTCACTTTCCTGTGAACATCCTTTGCTGCCGATGCCTCCTGCTCCAGCAAGTCTTGTATAGTCTATTCGCAGTATCTTCACACTTATTTTAATTAAACCTTTGAATAATCACCCCATGTATGGCGTGTTTGGTTGTTTCACAAATATGTCACGTATCACAAGCGTTTTATACCCCTGTTAATAGAAATTGTATTTAATTTTACTTTAATTGAACTTTGATTATATTTTATCTACAAAATATAATATTTCATTTTCAATTATTATGAATTAAAACCGAGAGAAAATAGATGTGTTGGTAATACCCAGTAAGTAGGGCCAGTGATGTTTCGCTAAAAAAAAATCGGAGCACTCCGTAGAGTCCAATACTATATATACACCTCGGCTGTTGTCGTACCTCAATTGTCTTATGGTGTCGTTTCCACATTTGACCGTGCCACTAAGAATCCATTAACTCCGACACTGAACCTTCGTGATTCGTGCGATAACATTTAACAGGGACCTGGACATTGTTCAGCCAATCAACAAAGCTGTATATTGTATCGAAATCTTTTCGCGAAATATCACTGACCCATATGCATGAGGTCCGTGCCAGAGTCTCGCGCAGCCCATCAGATAACGGCACGACCACGTCAAAATAACCGCCACTTAATTTCATTTCTGTATGCTTTACCATTCTGTGGTATTGTGACGCCGCTTGCCTTCCTTTGACGATCGCCTTTCGCCCGAGAAAAACTGTACGCTTAAAGCTGAAAGAGAAGAAGTTTTGCTTCTTCATTACTAGAGACACTGTCATTAGGGACACTCTGAGATTCGCAACAATATTTCACGACCAGTTGTTTTTCATAGCATTTTATATAAGATCTGCTTTCGTGGTTGGATTATTCACGAGTTACTCGTCTTTGGTGTCTTCTCGAGAACCACAGATGCACACTTCTGATAAATCAGCAAAGTAAGAGAATTTTTCATCACAAAAACACGCTATCAATAACAAAGCAAACTGCTGACATGCACGTACAGTATTGAAGTTTAGCGTGCGCGGTAATATTTTCGCGAAATTCGGGTGTCCCTTACTATAATTTCGCGTTATAGTTTGGTAACATGTTACACGTCACACAAGTATATGTTTTTTTTCTTCACACATGTCATTGGACCTCCGCTCATCAGACACGCCCTGGGTAAGTTTGAACCAATAGCACGCATTTAGCCCTTGGGAAAGGGGGCCTTAATTCCGCGTGGGTGAGTCCAACAGAAGAATGAATTCTGACTATGCCAGCAGTCAATTATTAAATGACCTCTGCCCGTGTTTACAGAGTTTTATGTCGCGAAACGATAGGGTCTGTAATCATTAAATGCATTTTTCCTGCACGTATCTCTGAAAACGACACTTGATACAATTTCCCAATACTTCGCAGGTGAAATTCTGTTTTCGTCTCGATATTCCTCTTTGTGCTTACGATATTTCTAAGCGTTATTTGGCTTGTTTCCTCTTTTGTCTTCGCCTCTGTCGTCTTCGTTCAATAGTCCAGTGTTATTTGTCTCGTTCGTTCGTTTGATTATTTTTAAGGGGCAGTTATATTTCGCGAAAACATTTTGAGACAAGTTATAGTTCAAAGCCCCGTAGGACTGTCCAGCTTTGTTGACTGGCTGAATAATGTTCTGGTTCATGTTAACTGTTTGCGCACGAATCACTCAGGTTCAGTGTCGGAGTTACAGAAGTCTGAGTGGCTCGGTCAAATGTTGAAACGACACCAGCAGCCAATAGAGTTATAACAACAGTTGAGGTGTATACATAGTATTGAAGTCTACTGTGTGCTCCAATTTTTTCGCGAAAAATTACTGGCCTTAATTATTTGTCCTTGTTTATCTCATAATTTTCATTGTGAATTCTGACTTAATAAATACTCAGGAATTGTATGTGTTATTTACATGTGTTGTGACAATAGCTAAGCTTGGCGTCTACGATTGGGAGGAGGTCAATTAACAAGCAAAGCCAGCGAAAGCAACCAATCGTAGAAGTATTTCTGAGCCCGAAGTATTTTGAAATACTAAACTGGATCTCTTTATACGTGGAATTCGCGTGTCGGCAAGCATAACCTTCACACACACGCATATACGATTGCTAATAACGAAAAAAATACGTGAGACATGCACGTATTACATTGGAAAAGATCGTAGCCAACAACNATAGAGTTATAACAACAGTTGAGGTGTATACATAGTATTGAAGTCTACTGTGTGCTCCAATTTTTTCGCGAAAAATCACTGGCCTTAATTATTTGTCCTTGTTTATCTCCTAATTTTCATTGTGAATTCTGACTTAATAAATACTCAGGAATTGTATGTGTTATTTACATGTGTTGTGACAATAGCTAAGCTTGGCGTCTACGATTGGGAGGAGGTCAATTAACAAGCAAAGCCAGCGAAAGCAACCAATCGTAGAAGTGTTTCTGAGCCCGAAGTATTTTGAAATACTAAACTGGATCTCTTTATACGTGGAATTCGCGTGTCGGCAAGCATAACATTCACACACACGAATATACGATTGCTAATAACGAAAAAAATACGTGAGACATGCACGTATTACATTGGAAAAGATCGTAGCCAACAACNAATATACGATTGCTAATAACGAAAAAAATACGTGAGACATGCACGTATTACATTGGAAAAGATCGTAGCCAACAACATTTTCCCTCAATGAATCTCTATACAAACTATGGAAACTTTCACACCACGCATAAGGTATCAAAAACCCCGATTCCAGAGCCTCGTTCAACCATAAACTACCGAGTAAGAGTAATTTTACCTAAAGGGAACTGCCCACATAATCTCGCTTTTGTGTAAGTGTCTATTCTGTAAGTTAAAGGACACTTGGTTCTCTAATAAACAGTAATAAAGAGAGGAGTAGAATAATGTAGCTACAACACATCCCAAAGTTGCAGCCAACATATAAACACTGAAAAGATACGTCCACAGAAATGAAATGGTTTTGTGGCTCTTTGATGTGGGCGAGCCCATTATCTGACTGGCTGCGCGGGGATTTGGAACATGCTGTGCGTCTGATTGGCAACTGCATGCTGAGAAAGTCTCCCTATTGGCTGATCTGCCAGCTGGCAAGCGAGTTACCAAAATGCTGATTTGCCAATTGCGTTCCGGCGTGTTGCTGGCCAACGTTGCCATCTTACTTATGTATGCGGCTGGAGTTTGCGGAATAAGCGGCCGTTTCGCCTCTGCGTGATTACCTACATTTTGACAAATTTCTACCTGCAGGTTATTTTGAATGGCAGTAAATACGAGCCAATTTCAAAGCATAGAGCACTAAAGAGCGTGGAGGTTAAATGCCTTCTTAAACCATGAACTCCAACCGCAAACGCCAGCAAAATGGCGTCACTGATCAGCAAAACGTTGGAACGTTGTTTGTTAGCCTGTTAGCCCACTCACCGATTGTGAGCATTATTTTGCCCCCTTCCAACATTCTCTCTTATTTTCAAATAATACACAACATGGACTAGAAGAAGAATAAATTTTGAAAACTGTTGTCCCCACTTAGCCATAAGGCCATCCAAGGCGTTGGGTTCGCGTGTAATTTTAAGTTGGTTATCATACAAATAGATATCTCGTATAAAGTCATGCCGACGCAACTGTGTTGTTATGTTAATGTATTATAGGCGTTTGTGTTATTGTGTTATGTTGTTTTTATCGTACGTTTTGATGTTTTGTGTTTGGTGTTGTTCATTCCAGCTCTAGTATGAGCAATCGCAAAGCCCCACCCGGCGCCACCGTTCCGACCAACCGGCCCACTCATGAACTAGCCTCTCGGTCGGTCAACGGGAGTGACCTCCGGCCAAGACGGCGGCGCCGGCGGACCAAACTGGTCGGCCGCGCGCCCCCACCCTGCATGTACACAATCGCGCCGGCAATGACTTCACAATCGAATTCCTGATTCTAAACAAAAACTTAAATTTTTATTTTTAACTCTTTAATAGCACTGCCAGGGAACTTCTACCGGTTGCATTTGGGATAAATGGTTAGATAGGTTAACAACTTATCGGACAACTACATGGGCTTGGGAATCAATGGAGTCCCGCACTCTTGATCTTTTGAGTGCGGGAAGGCGGCTGTTAGTCTGGGTACCGGTAAATTTTTCTAACTTAAAGATGTGAATTTTAAATCTCTCATTCCTCTCTCTTCTGATAGAGAGGGGCGAGCATAATCGAGTTCTTAACTATACTATTCTAGGTCTACCAACACCGGGCCACGCTCGCAGATGCNAAGTAGATAGCGTTTCGGCCGGTCCACCAGTGCCACCGCCGGCCGAGCAAGCGACGCCGGACGCTGCCCGGTGCACTATTCGAATTCTTCCTTGCGTCCGCTTTCCGTTCTAGCATGACAGTCGTCCAGGACAATTCTCCCTTCAGGACTGCCATACTTTCCCTTCCGGCGAACGCAGGGAATGGAGTTTTGCTCCATACCGGCACCCAGTCCGCGAGGAACCACGTGGAGGTCGCCGCCCGGCTCCCCAGCACCCCATTTTTATTTATTAGTTTTCTTTTTCTCTTTTTATTTATTTTCTTTTTCAAAACAAAACAAACAAGACAAAACAATATGACATAAATTAACCTAAAGTAATATAATCTGATTTTCTTTTATTTTCTTTACAACAAAACACAACAACACACACCAACGAAAAATAAAGCAAAAACAAACGTAACATAAGTTAACAAAACCAGAAATGTAAATAATATTAAATGTTAATAAAATAATATATAATAAGTAAGTAAAATAAAATAAGGTGAATAGATATTTATTTAAAATAAACTTTATTTATTACATAAAACATAAAACAGACAGCNGACAATTCTCCCTTCAGGACTGCCATACTTTCCCTTCCGGCGAACGCAGGGAATGGAGTTTTGCTCCATACCGGCATCCAGTCCGCGAGGAACCACGTGGAGGTCGCCGCCCGGCTCCCCAGCCCCCCATTTTTATTTATTAGTTTTCTTTTTCTATTTTTATTTATTTTCTTTTTCAAAACAAAACAAACAAGACAAAACAATATGACATAAATTAACCTAAAGTAATATAATCTGATTTTCTTTTATTTTCTTTACAACAACACACACCAACGAAAAATAAAGCAAAAACAAACATAACATAAGTTAACAAAACCAGAAATGTAAATAATATTAAATGTTAATAAAATAATATATAATAAGTAGGTAAAATAAAATAAGGTGAATAGATATTTATTTAAAATAAACTTTATTTATTACATAAAACATAAAACAGACAGCAAATGCTACAAAAATTCATTACATAGATATTAAGATGACACATAACAATTTAGATTTTTCTGAAAATAGAATATGTTATTAACAAACATAACCATATAACAAAATAGAATAAGACTACTTAAAATATATTAAAATCAATCCATATATGGGATTTATTAGTCAAATCACATGATCAATCAGTTGTATCTCAGACCAATCTATCTCATTGTTTCCACCCCCGTCTTTTAGCAGCCCTCACATTGTCCAGTCAGTACTTTGGCACTCTGTTGTTCCATTTTTTTTTTTTGTTCCTTATGAAATTCAAATTCTATCTTTCCATGTGACCTAATGTATTGGCTATACATTTGGAACCAGTCTACTGGTCCTACACATCTCTTAATTCCAGATTCATTAATGTATTCTTTGCCAATTCGCATTCTCTCGGTTTTTGAAAAACTCCTGTTTTTGTGCGAGTTTCTTCGTCTGTGTTGAGTTGGAAGAGCCGTTCTTTTGATTGTAAAAAAAATGCATTGCCTTTTGCCTTTACTTTTCTAGGGGAAAAAGCTCATGCGATCACGCAGCTACGTAAATTTACCGTCCGGTACATTTTTTAGGCCAAGCGAAGAAGCAATGAAGATAATCTGTAAGTTGGAAATTCCAATAACCTATGCAAACATTTATAAAACAATAAAGAGAAATTGTAAAACTCCATCTGTGCCAACTGTTCATTCCACCTGCAGGCTCCACGTCACTGTAGTACAGTCATTCTCTGAATCACCTAACTCATTCCTTCCCAAAAGGTGATATAATAATTTTCTTGCCCGAATTAATACAATGAATGATACTTGAAATAATAGCTTACATTCGTAATGTACAGCTCAAAAAAAGTTTTGCACAGCCGAAATCACTCAGTTACTCGGTTGCGCATGGCCAAAAAAGAAAGTATACGACGAAAATACACACTGCCTGTACGGAATACCACACCAGACTTGACGAGTGTATTTTTGTAATGCACCTACCATCCCAGTAAACATCCTTTATTTGTAACCAAACAGTAAAGCAAAACCTTTATTTTAAGGCATGTAGTTGTTCACAAAGTTAGAAAATAAAATTATATACGATTTCCCTTTCTTTGTTTTTCAATGCTGGCTTCCAAAAAAAACTGGAATTTCGACTGACATATTTTAAAGTATGTCTCGCGCCCTCTCGAAAGTGCTGGTTACCAAAAAATTGATTTTGTACTTTTACGAAACTCCGTTTGACTTGTAGACATTATTTGCAAGTACTTCTTATTTACACACAAATTTTTATATCGCATAGTTTTTGCATCATGGCATGTCAAAATCACAATTTTAGTGTTTTTGGCACTTAAAATTAACGAAATCATCTACAGAAAATTTAAAAAGGGTGACTGAAAATGCGTGTCTTAATTCATTATAATTCATGCTTAGAAAAGTTTATTTTACAAAAAAAAATCATAAATTCGTGCAAATCAAAATTTTTTAAATATTTCCTTATTTTGAACCACTTTTTAAAATTTCGAAAATAGTTTCCTAGCGTGATTTTAAAGATTCCTTGAAGTAACTCGTGGTGTCTTATTTCAGTGTGAATTACCTAATTTCTATTAATCAGTCGGTTTTTATTATTTTACATCGCAAAGAAAAACTCAAATTGCTATTCTGAAAGACCACTGTGTAAAAAATATTCAATCTAAAAATTTTTTGTGAGGAAACAGTACTCGTAAATAATGTCTTTAATTTGAGCAGTATTTCTCAAAAAAATTTAAAATAAAATAAAGAATTTTTTAGTGACCGATATCCTTAAATGACCAACAGTTTGCATGCAGTGTATGAGTGTGGTGGTGTGTAAACGATGGTAGAGGAGGGAGCAGAGTTGCGCAGTTGTGGTTACGCGTGTGCCGTGTTGCTTGTGTGCCGGCAGCCGAATGCGGCGGTGATAGAGGGCCGGCGATGGTCGGGAGGCGGGCAGCCGCCCCCNCGCCGCCCCGCCGCCCTGAGCCCGCCGCCGCCGCTCTAGGATGCTCCGTGGGGAGGCGATGATCATCCTCAGCGCCGACGACCCACACGCTCTCTTCACCCTGGAGACCTTAACGCAAGCGGGCATCATCTTCATCATGGGGGTCGCCATCATCATGAGCAACCTCCTCCTCATCGCCACCTTCGTCAACTTCCGGGGTGAGTTCACGTCTAAGAGACCCTGTGGATTCGTTTTATAAGGCGGCACCAAGCTACACCCCACAAATCTCTGGCTACTTCAACAAGCCATTTGTCCACTGGTTGCCATCGCAGGTGGGGCTCATTCTTCTGTTCCACTCAGTCAAGTGGGATCAAGCCACCATAGTGCTGGAAGTTTACTGTTGGTTCCGAGTCCCGCAGGACGTGTGGGATGAGTGCTGGTCCAATAGTACTCAAGAAAGTTACATATACTTGCATGTCGTCTTCCTTGGTGTTTAATTATAATATCCCGAAATTACGGGTCACCAAAGGTAGACGACATACAAGAATAAGTTAGTTCCACGTGTGTCATTGGACATCCGTTCATCCGACACAACCTGCCCAACTCACAGACAATAGTTAACATTCACCTCTCTGGTAGCTTCATTCCGTGTGGCCAGGTACGACAGCAGACTGAATTCTGCCTGCGGCAGCAGCAAATCAACGATTAAACGCTGCTCTGGTATGCAGAGGACTGTGGAGTTTAGCTTGGCGCCATCTTATAACGCGAAATGGTGGGTCTCTACCATAATTTTCTGCAACAACTATAACAGTGCAGTGCCCTAACTAAACAGTTTGATGCTTTTGATTAACTTCAATTGCTGCTTGCCTGAAAACCCGTTATCGATCATTATTTTATCACTTATGTCCTGTTTTTTCTCAAGCCGTATTCCAGTTAGTTTGTATTTCGTTTTCTGTATCGTGTTTTGCTTACTTCAAGGTTTTTGGGACACCGCGATGTTCAGCTCTTCAACTTGCAATTCTGATATTTGTTGTGCAGCACGACTTTGCTAATACTAGATAAATGTAAGATGATTCTAAATTAAAACTTCAGGAGTCACCAAAATAAAACACATTCCTTCGTAAAAATATTTAGAGCACTGTTTCACATTTAACACGAGCACATATAATAATTAAAACGTAAGGTCGTTACCAAACAAAGAGTAAAAAAAAATTGCCATCTCTGCGATTTAATTTGTTAAATATTTATCACGTGTTTGATAGACATTTGTTTATTACAGTAACCTCACTGTAACCAAAAAAAATCGTGCAGTTTTGCACAACTGAATGAAGCATGAAGCAGCAATGTTAACTGACAACTGTGTATGTTTATTTTATTCTGCGTCCAAATTTTAATGTCTGCGAAATTAGTCAAACATGTACGCTGAACTACTAATTATATCTATATAGCATGACGTAAACTAACTTCCGTGCATTTTTTTCTCCGTGACAAGAAAAATTACACAGACATCGCAACTGTAATTTCACCACAGTGTTTGTGTATTTTTTACATTCAGAAATGAAAAAGCAAATCATAAATTCGCTTTTTGTAAATACAAAATGTCGGTTTCTTTTTTCACTGCTTCACTACGTGAATTCGCACATATACTCTATACACGTAATTTTACCATCCCCCTCAGTTAGTTTAGAACTATGTCACGTTAACCCACATACTACGTAAATTCAATTTTACTAATTGCTCTTTATTCTACTACGTTCTACACTGAAGAGCAAGAAAAACTGGTATAGGCATGCGTATGCAAATAGCAGAGGTATGGAATCAATCAGGGTAACGCGATGCAGTCGGCAGCTAGATCAGTTACTGCTGCTACAATGGCAGGTTATCAAGATTTAAGTGAGTTTGAAGGTGGTGTTATAGTCGGCGCACGAGAGATGGGACATAGCATCTCCAAGGTAGCGATAACATTTGGATGTTCGCGTACTACCATTTCACAAGTGTACCGTGAATATCGGGAATCCGGTAAAACATCACATCTTTGACATCGCTGCGGCCGGAAAAAGATCGTGAAAGAACGGGACAAACGACGGCTGACGAGAATCATTAAACGTGACAGACGTGCAACCCTTTCTCAAATTGGCGCAGATTGGATTTGTGGATTGCCCTGCAGTATTCATGGTGTGAATTGCTTCCTGCATACCTTCAGACATTATTCGAGTCCATGCCACGTCGTCTTGCGGCACTTCTGCGTGCTCGGGGGGCCTTACGCGATATTAGGTAGGTGTACCAGTTTTTTTGGCTCTTCAGTGTATAACGTTGCAGTAACAGAGTTACAAAAACTTATCTTTAAATTCTGGATCACAAATAACTTCAAATCTGAAATAGTTATATCAGTATTTATATGCAAACAGCCTGCATACTCCACCAGAGCGGGAAAATTTCTCTGTAAATACAGTAATGAAGATTAAAGTAGTTCTACCCGGTGCTGCTTTATGGCCTCGTGCATTAGCAGGGTAAAGTGGCTACTCTAAGGTAAGGTTATATTTAAATCGTCTACTGTAATAAGTATAACAAAAATATAAAATTACTAGTCTTACAATATAGTTAATTTTTCAAACAACTGAACATATCAACTTTTTAATTATTTCAAATTATTGTTTTAACAGTTTCTATCCTTTGCTATGTAACCTGCATCCATCAGCTGGGAACCGAATTAAATACTAGCAAGTCACGAAATCCAATACAAATACGCTTTGGCCATTGCTAAACGTTCAGAAAATACATTTAACCAATTATTCTATCTGTCTGGTAGAAGCGGCGGTGATGTTTCTAGCGTTAATTTTCATGTCAAATAGTATTACTTCTCCTTTTGCTATCTGCGATCATTGCACACTCAAGTAGCGAATGTTTCAACTCATTAGTTCAAACCAGGTGGCTGGCCACTTTGTCTAGAGTAAAACCAAGTAATCTATTAAATTTTATGACAGGTGCTTTTAAAGCCTAATACATAATGTTTAAGTGGGATTGTAGTAAATAACTATAAACCTACTATGTACGAAGATAAAATTAACTGTATTTATCACTTCCTTTACATCAGGCATGAAGAAACCTTAGAAATATTTAATAAAACCAATACCTTGTAAGACAACCAGCTCAGATGCTTTCTTAACGCTAGTGGCTTCCCTCTTAACCCGTCCAGTCCCGAACTGATTTAGAAGCTAAAGTGTTGCAATAGTAAATTGTTTTGACGTGCACTGTACTCGTGTCGATGCGTGCTTCTCACAACCAGTGAACAACATGATGCGCGCGTTCTGTGTTATTATCATTAGCCATTCACAAACGAGAGCAGCAGGAATTTTGGCAAATCAGGATACTCACAACGACAACGCCCAAAACACCGTGAACTGATTATTCACTGAGTACAGTTTGGTCATAAATATCATTCACTTGCAACACATCCACGATTGGGGACACGGGGACTGAAAGGGTTGACTCTTACAATCTTCGCCACCAAACTGCAGCACATTCTAGTGGAGTGAAGGCTAATGGCCACATTTACCTGCACTGAACATTTTTCCCGCTCTGGTCTTTGCCCTTCTCTCTCCAACTGTTTTTATAAATTACACGTAAAAAATTTTAACCAACATTACCACAAATTTTTGTTACGCAATTAAATAGTATAATAAGAACTTAAGTTTTTTTTTCACAAATATCAATATATTTTTTAAATATTAATGTGTTTTGAACAGTGAGTTCTCTTTTTTGGATTCCTGGGTACATTTATGTAAAATTACAGATACTGTACTCAGAGTTTGTATATTACACAAAAAAATCTGAAATAACGAAAATTTAATGTGTAAACCTCTACTCACAGGTACTTCGTATTCTGTTGTTTACCTGTTTACCCATGACGCAATGCAAATTTACCCATAGCTCGTTACTGTAAAATTATGCAATATAAGATAAACAAATAAACTTATATTCAGTGTTTATACAGTAACCGTATAGTACTAATAATACACAGTTTAAGAGTTTCGAGGTCTTTAGTAATGTGTTATATTTATATATTTATTTTGAACTGTGTAAATAAATATCAATATCATGGTCAATAAAGCTATGCATCCATGTGTTCAACCAGAGTTTTGTCACTCTATTTCGACTTATAATAACATTAGTATAAAATTGCACCTACTGCAGTTGTTTTCATTTAAAATACATCACGAATTTAAAACTACCAAAAATTATTTTGTAATAATTTACACTTTTTACAGTATTCAACCGTATTTGAAGTCGGCAAAACAAAAAAGTCTGTGATTTGGTAATGTTTGTGTCAATTTTTAAGCAAAGAAGTTGACAAAACATAGAAACGATATTACAAAAAAAAAATCATAAATTTTGCAAACAAAATGCGTTACGCAATCATTTTGGTAGCAAACACTGCCAAGTGGAGTACACAGAGGCTCGTTAGCATTCGACGGACCGTACCCAAGTCAAGACAGTTTTCTTCCGTTATTGGTTGTCATTCATGTATGAAGCTGCCATCCTGTTTCACTGGACCAATGAATATTCCGATACTCTAAATTAGAACGCAATTAGAACGCTTTTGACTGGTCTGCAAATAAACTAAGCCGAGTAAAAACTGGACCATCCAAGCATAGGAGTATCAAGCAGCTAGTGTGTTTTCGAAGAAACTTAAAAAAAAAATGTCGCGAATTACCATTTACTTCCAACTTTTCTGAGGAGCTGCTCAAAGTTCTTCTTTCACGCTACCTCTGCCTCACGAAAACAAAGCTTATTTAAGTCTAGAAAATTACACCAAAGGGACAACTCACAGCATTTGTGCGCAATCAGATGCTGGTTGTTTACGGTAAGGTGGGATGTTTTGAAATCAACCTTGTAAATAAAATCACTCTATATTAAATGAATTTATGCTACCATACACACTGGTACACAGACTCGCAGTTAAGTTGCAAGTGAGTTAGGCAAAATAATTATATACCTTTCCTTTGTATTGCGAGTGTAATAATTAAACACTTGATTTAAACACTTTAGAGTACGAAATGGTATATGATTAACGGATTTGTGTTCTTTAAAAAATGTTCACGTTTTCACTTGACTGGCGCATGAGTAAAGTGATCAGACCCATAGCAATGCTAATTTTACATATGGCGAAAAGACACAAATTGAGGAGAAAAGTAGATCCTAAGCAGGATTTTCAAAAGTGCTCACTTTACCGCGAACAGCCTATAATATAATTTTGCATGAGAACTATTTCTTACTAGGCATTACCAACATAGCTATTTTCTCTCTGTTTTTATTCGTACTAATTATAAATAAATTGTTATGCATTTTAGGTAAAATGTAATTAAAAGTTCGATTCAACCAAAAATAAGAACATTTTATGTTGATAAAAGTATAAAACATTTGTGATACACGACCTATTTAGGTAAAAACCAAACACGTCATACATGGGGTGATTTTTCAAAGGTTTGATTCAAGAATTGTGAAGACACTGCCGTGCCAGTAACAATCGTGAAACGAGCGAGAATGCTCACAAGCCCTGGCGTGTCCTTCGCCTCGCTTGTGGTAGTGGTCTCAGGAGAGGAAGTTGGATTCTGCCGGCGTGTCCTCCGCCACAGTAAGGATGTGGACATTCTCGTCACGTGCCGGCCGGGCCCATCGCATTGACAGAGCACGACGTGTCCTGAAAGCGAACGGATAATTCCTTCCCCACCTCCCCCCCCCCNACCAGTGTCGTGAGGATTTTTTATCACCCCGTCCTTCATACCAGAAACATGGAAAACATGAAATGATACATTTGTACCTGAAGTAATACCCAGGTGTAGGTCTAGAAAGTTGATGCAGAAGCTCGATGAATTAGCCTACAAGAATTTCTCAACACAGCTGGAAGCGGTAGTTCACGCAGCAAAAATTTTAACTTGCCTGACGACTGGCATGCTTAAAAATAAGCCTATTTTTAAATTATTTTGTGGTTAAATATTTTTTATCCAGGGGAAGAAAAATATGTTTCGTATTTGCAGCACATAAATTGTTTAATCAAATCCGAATAGCCCTTAAATCGTAATCAGAAAGTTCAGTTGTGTGTATGGCTAAATTTTAACTAGATAAACAAACATTTTCATCATAAAATTAGTAATATTTTATATTATTTTCAAAACTGATAACTACTTATGTTTAAAGCATTTAATTTGATATTTTTACTGAATAATTCGTTATTTTACTTATCGAGTTGTTTATTTCTGACGTAATATTTGTACAAATGACAGTAATACATACATGAAACGCTATCATGGAGGTCAGAAACACTCCATCCAAAATTAAATTATATCTATTGGTAATTTTTGATAGTTGATTTTAAAACAAACATAACAAAAGATTGGTTTACGTTTAAACCATCCTCAACGTATTTTTATTTCAGAGGAAAAAAAACCGGTTATTTAAAGATTATTTCAAGATGAGTAATCAGAAACGTTAGATAAACATGTTGCATTTCTAAATAACACGTGAGGTATAGGGGGAGAGGGGGAGAGAAAGGAAGGTTCGTAAATTTCGCGAATTCATCTGGTAGTTGGCCAAACTTCAAAGTTCCCCATTCACTAGTGTGTCCTCTGTTCGTTCAGGAGATATTGCCCCCTGAAACGTTTTTATTTTATATATAGTCTATAATGTTTAGTTTTGGGGTAGGTTGTACATTACTCGCGTCACTCTAACACCAGTAATCGGCTCTCAAGGACTCGCTGTTAAGAGCCGTCCAAATCTCTTCACTCACTCTGACACCAGTTGAGTATATCTGGCTCACAGTTCTCTAGGGCATGTCGAAGCAACTGAACGATAATTACAGGCGCAATAAATAAAATTTCACACATTTTTGAAGTCCAGCCAAACCAGGGATTCAGAGGGAGGGCATTTTGGAGCGACTGCCCTTCTGAAACCCTTCCAAAATCTAAAAATAGAAAGAAATTAAATCACAAGAGAAAAAAAAACCAACACATCATAACTTGTGGCACACAATACTTTAGAATTCAGAAGTGAATGAGTTGCATGTAGTGAGAAATCCAAACACAAGCGCCAGCAAATTCAGCAGTGTAGCGAAACGTTCTGGGAGACAACTTGTAAGACGGCAAACCCGACTTATACGAGGTACAATAGCCCTGTATATTCAAGTCCCACTTCAACAGATTCGCACGGCTAATACGTGACGCACGCTTACATGAAAGGAACTACCTTGTCACTATGCTTCAGTGAACTTGCCTACACTTTGTGTGAGATTTTTTGGCTGAGGTTATGTTCTTTATCTTTCATGTGTATTTTTCCTGCACTTGCGTTATAAGTAACACGTGGGCGATGAGTAAATGCACGCAGCATCATTCTTCTGTAACCTCAGTAAAGAGCTGGAACTTGGAGAGGCGCGTAAGCACTTTTTCAGCGAACCTGTTCGCCGCAGATAGCGAGGAGTCGTCGGTGCCGATAAGGCACGCGCCCGCCCGAAGACCCTGCGGGGGGTAAATATGAGAGGCGTAAGTGGCTCGTCCTTACGGAGCAGCTCCGCCGGGAATATCCCGCCCTCATTACGCGAACTCGCTCTAGAATGCGTCTCCCGTCGCCCGGCCGTGGCTTCCTCATCTAGCGCGCGCAACTGGTAATTGAATGAGACGCGCCCAAAAACCCCGACGCATGGGAAGAATGCCTGGTAGATGAGAGTGGTTCCAGGGCGGGGGGGAGTGAAAGGGTAGTACTAATTAGCGAAACTCCGACATCGCCAACCTTACGCCTCTCTCCGTACACCAACCCTTCAAACGCTGAGATGTCGTTAGTTTCAATGCCAAGTTTCGCTTCGCCGAAACCTCCACCCTGCCAGACCTCTTGGAAACCTGAATGCTGCCACCACCTGAGAAATGAGACAAGTGAATGAAATGAGGACGGCGCACTCGCATCACAGAGTAGGTTAGAATACAGAGTTGAAGCAGGTGCTTATGGAAGCTAAGTATTAGGGAGAGATGAAAAATGTAATTTGAGAAAACTGCGAACAGCACAAAATGAAAATACTGCAAAACGTACTACATGTTACTAGAGTGAGTGAGTGACGAGATTTGAGTGGCTCTTAACATCGAGGTCTTGAGAGCCGATGAGGGTGAATCGAGGTGAGTATAGAGCAACGCCGGAGTGGTCGGGTGGGGTAAACGGGAGATATCCGAGAAAACTCGCCGACCAGCGGCATCGTCCAATACGATTGCCACGTGCGAAAATCTGGGAGTGACCCCACCGGGAATCGAAGCCAGTTAGCCTATGGAGGAGGCGAGAAGTCTAACCACTACATCCCGTGCCCCCTAGAAGAAACTAAAGAAGCAAACAATGACTTATATGAAATAACAAAGGACGCAAAAACCTCTTATTTGGGATGCTGGGAACATATGAACGACAGGACACTTGAATACTGATATTTTCACAATAAAGAACTCACATACAACAGGGACGAACCGTGAGAAGGGGCCTAAGTAGGAGACTGCCTGGTAGGTCCAGTGCCGGAGTTATTACCGCCGAACTCTCTGCTAGCCCGATGGGCCTGTCAGGAACCTTTAAAACTGGGGATAGCCCACGGTTCGAGCAGGGCAAGGGAACATCACCCACCACAACAATAGCTTAGTACGTATTCCGTATTCAGATACAAGCATAAGTACATAGGCCATACATCACATTAAAAAGTCGCACATTCTTACAAGGCAGACCCACCCTTACGGTTAGCCAAGAAACTGCCAATAGAAGCCAGTAGGGAAGCCTCCCCTGGACGCATATATTACCTGAGAGGAAGGGACAGGCATATTGATCAAAAGTTACTCTCATAAACACACCAGGCCAGGAGTAATACCTAACAAATAAATTTGTCATGCTATTACAGCTGGTATATTTAGTTTTTAGATTAGTATTTATTCTAAGTTTAAACATGATAAACCAGTAAGCAGTACAATCCACCATTTAAACCAGCGGTATAGTCCATTCAGGGTTTCTTCACACTTTTTAATCAAACTTTGAAAAAATATCTTATTTATGTTACTTTGGTTGTTCCCTAATTATATCATTTTTATGCTTTATATATTTATTTAATACTTTATACTTATACTTTTTATACTTTGTTCACATTAAAGTAACTTATTTTTGGTTAAGTTGAAGTTTTATCTGTATTTTATCAATTAATTATAATATATGATTTTTAATTAAGTTGAATAAAAATGGGGAGAAATTAGGTGCGTTGGTAATGCCTAGTAAGAAATAGTTTACACGCCAAATGACATAGAACTGAGTGCGCACGAATGCGGTGCGTTGTCCCTTTGATGTGATTTTCTAGTCTTAGTTAAGCTTTGTTTGCATGAGGCGGAGAAATAGCCTGAAAGTATAACTTTAGCAGGGATTCAGATAAGTTAGAAGTAACTGTGAATGTATTATAGACTTCTATCTCCTACCTAGATAATACGCCAACAATAACCAAAGCAGAACGCTTTGGTTATTGTTGGCGTGTCTTCGTGATAAGACAATCCGGCCAATCAGAATAAAGTTACCCTAGTGTTGAACGTATTTGATTCGTAGACAGGCACATAAGATGCATAGCAAATGAAAACATCCAATCGAAAAACTGGATCTGAGATAGTGTTTTGAAAAACGACTAGACAGGTACGCTTTACGCGATAATCGGGTGTTCCTAGTTATGGGTTCAGGCTGGAGAAACACGCGAATAGTTTCGAGACAGTCTAGAATACAAACACTCGTATTTCAGCGTGGTCATTGTAATTGGGCCATAGTTTAACGGATTCCTGCCCATATAGCACATAGACATCCAAAGAACATCAGACAGATGTCACTCTCTGACATTCAGGATATCCAAGGACATCCAAGATTAGCAAAGCTACATTCAAAAGAATACCAAAATATTTCCAAATGTCCGCCCAATATCCAAAATGTGATATAGATATTTTGGATTTCCTGTGTAAATTTTTAGATGTAGTCACTTCCCTTAAGTAATGTCCATTGGTGGTTTTGTAATATCTAATGGATATACAGTAAGTGGTACAAACCAGTATCTACTACTGGATATCCAAAGGTAGTACATTATAGATTCATTGTAGGACTTAAATGACTTTTAGATATTCTGGATCTAATTAGGATATCCGGTGGATATCCAGGGCTATGTGGGTACCTACATGGCGCTGCAGCCGCGGATTGAAATTTTGTTAGCCTGCCTGCGTAATTTCCTTCAAGAGCTAAGAGAATAGTACTAATATACGTCTGTAGTTAAATCTGTGGGCTTTCATTGTGCATAATGAAGTCTTGTTTTTATAGTTAATTTCTTAAGTACGGCGCGATGACTGAGATGCTGCAAGCCAGTTTAGAGACTTCCACGTATGGGCGATGGGACGTATGGCGCGAGTTGTTATGATGGGATCAGGCCTTAGCTGAACGGCCTGCCTGATCACCCCTTCAAACATGCAACCAGGACACGAGCGTGATTGCGACAACACCTTGCGAAAGACAGTTGCAGAAATCCCCTCCATCGGCCAGTAAACTGGACCGAAAATATTAAACAACGCGCCCGATATAGGCCAGCGTAACACCGGGAGCGGCGTCTTTTGTCGTCGACCCGACCAGAGAGAAGACCAACGAAGATTGGTGTGTCCGGCCGTCGTTAACAGCCTCCTAGAATCAGCCTCCGACAACATGAACAAGGTGGGGACTTTCCAATTAGATTGTAATAGTAATAGCGTGAGGTAATAACACTTAATATAATTAGATAGCTTCTTGGTATTCAATTTGAGTTACCCCGATCAATAGTCCCGTAAATAGTTATTGTATAATATTTATGTCAATAAACTCCATCTTATAATGTTGGGCTCTGCCTAATCATAACTCATTATTGAGCTACGCCCATAGCCACTTCCACGTATGAATGGCTTAAAAGCTCATTCATAACAGCGTGTTAGTGTCGCCCGTACCACTCCCTCGCTTCTGGCCCTTGAACGCGCAAAACCGCTTAAGGTACATAGGAACTTGAAGAGGAACTCGCGGAATAATATTTTACACATTCGTGAGAGTTCAGAAGACTTTCAATTAGTCAGGTCTCATTCAGTTGTTGAATATAAACCTGTGTTGCAATTTTTATAGTATTCACTAACGGTAAGAAACTATGATGGATGACATATGAATTCATTTACTGAAAATTAATTAATTTATGACGAGTGTGTGATTTTATAACTTGAGAGTTTATTTTTTGTGCAAGTATGCTGCTTACGTCTAGACAATATTTTATTATTTTTTTTACAATTACTTGCTTTGTTATTTTTTGAGGTATTCAAGTCTGGTTAACTCCAAAATACGTAAGAGTTTTTTTTTCCCCTCAGCCAGTAACTTACATACCCGAAACTTATCATTCGTTCATTTGTATAGTAACATACGACATGTTTTCACATGTCAAGAAATTTCAGTAAAATTAAATTCGTGCATTTTCCAAAATATGATCAAATTTAAAATTGCCATGAAATTATCTGTGACCTAGAACAGAAGACACTAGTAAAAAAAATTCGCTTGACTATGGGTGTTGTGTGTACCGGGATTAACGTTAAGGCCAGTTTTCCGGTGAAATTTCGGTCTTTTAGAGAGTTTTGTGTCAGAAATCGTGAGTGGCAATCTAACATTTCATGGTTCAGCACACCTATGTTTTTATAATGACACCATAAAATTATAGGGTCGCTGCCGAAGGTTTCATTGAGGCGCCTTGCTGGCGGCAAACTGCACGCCAAGTTCAGCGTTTTGCACGTAGAGGCGATAAAGCAAGATACGCGCAAGTCTAGGACGCACTTATCGCTCCCGCACTTCCAGACAAGCAGAATAGATTCAGCCGGAAGGCATGTCCTTAAAGCACAAGGCACACTGAGGCGTATCACCTTCATTGTATCTCATTACTTCCGCTGCGATGGCGTTCATGCGATAGTAGCGGGTATAGTCAGTTCACAGTTACTTCCAACTTTTCTGAAGCCCTGCTAAAGTTCTACTTTCAAGGCATTCATCCGCCTCATGCAAACAAAGCTTAACGAAGTCTAGAAAATTACACCAAAGGGACAACACTACGCTTTCGTCCACAATTAGTTTAATAATATTTTACATGCGAATTATTTTATACGATGGCATTTCCAGCACACCTATTTTCGCTGTTTTTATTAATATTAATTACAAACTACATATTATAATTTATAGATAAAATTTAAGTAAACGTTCATTTTAACAAACAATAGGACACTTTTATGTTAACAGAAGTACGAAAAGCTTGTGACAGATGACATACCTAGGGAACAATCAACCATGTCATACGTGGGGTGATTTTTCAAAGGTTTGATACAAAAAAGAGTGAAGATACCGCGAATAGACTATAGCTTCGATGCCTATAGGGAAGTTGACCGACATGACAGCCAGCGCCCCTAGATTTCAAGTACGAAGATGATCCGAGAAGATCCGCCACAGTACAATATCACAGCCCCTATCTCTTACACCCCTTCTCAACATGTTCGGCGAAATTATCGTTTTGCGAACAAAGTTCCTGGTTAACCGAGAATTACCTGAAGCAATTTCCACGAAAGTGCATTTTTCGCTTCCTTTTAAGAGTATAAATTACAAGATACGCGCGCCGAGGTGTTAAAGCCTGCTCGCTGATGAATTTCTTACGCCACTTTCGTTACGTGCTGCAAAACAAGGAACCAAAAATACGTGCAGGATTAGTATAAATACACGCGCAAACTTCGCAAGAGTTAGCCTTTATTAGCGTGCTTCTCTGTAGATAGGAAAGGTTCTCTCTAAACAAATTTTTTATTAATCATTGTGTTTAAGATTTAAAAAAACTTGTAAAGTAATCTGTATTTTTTGGTTGAAATTAATTTTAAAATACTACCACTAGCTCCAAAATATACACTGGTAAAAAAGGGCGCCACAAAAAGGTTATTTTTACACTGAGAAAAAAAATTGATTTTGGGAACCCTCTAGGCTGTTAAAATAGGGGCAGCCATCTGATGGGTAGTAGATACCATCTAAATAGTGTTAACATAGGTAGTAATACTGGCAGAACTGTTTGTTGTACTCCTATCTGTGATTGTATTTGCAACTGTTCGTGTGTTTGTTACAGCAAAGCATTACATTCATCCTACTAAAAAAAAGATAATACCTCCAGCAGAACAACTTCAACAATATTTAGATGTTCTGTTGCTGGTACTGAACAGTTCTGTAATCGGGTTTGTAGTAGGAATGCAGTGCTATGCTATAAAAGCCATATGTATAGCAGCAAGCACAATCACGGACCGTAATACGACAAACAGTTCTGTTGGTGTTATTATCTATGTTAACAATATTTACAGTAAATGGCTTCTACAACCATTCAAGTTGCTGTCTCTACTTAGAAGTCTAGTTGGTTTATGCAACAATATTTTTTCTCAGTGTTTAAGTTAGAATATTTTTTTATCGGATTTGTGCGGTTCTCATTAAAAGTGCCACTCAACCAAATATTCGTCACTTAATTTTATGTAGACTATTCTTTTACTTAAACCATTCACCGTTCAGATGTATCGTGCCCAATTTTTTATTATGCATGTTGCAGAGGAAGGTTATTTTTGTAAGTACAGGACGCTGTGAGGATCAGTGTTTAAGGATCTTCCCTGTTGGCAACTGATTCATAAACCGTGCTACTGTTCTATGATGTTAATGCTTCTTTTTTCTGTATCTTACATTAAGCCTGTAGTTCACTGGTTGCGATAGCGAAATAAGTGCTATGTCGGATAAAAGTTAAACCCTATAAAAAACATCATTATTTGCAACCTCTGAAATCACAAATTAAATCGGACCTGTAAAGGTTAATGCACGCCTCAAAAAAAATGTTTTGCACTGACGAGATTTTTGAGTTAATCGGTTGCTCACGGCCCAAGAAACAGTATGTGATAAAAATACGTAATATCTGTACAGAATACCACTCCTGTCATTCTGATCTCTCTCTGTTCACAGCAAACATCCTCCATGAGCAACCAGACTTCATGTGCTGCTAAAAACTTTTATTGAGGTGTGTAGTTAGTCAACTATTTTTTTTAAGTAAATATCAATTTCGTACTAAATTGGTACGCCCAGGTCCGAGTTGATAAAGTATGAAATATAAGAAAACGCGGGTCGGATCAAAACATATTCGCGCCACAAACACTTTCAATTTTTTAACTTTGTAAAGGAGTTTATGAAATGCTTTACTATTTTGAAGCTTTGGTTAGGTTTCGACAAAATTTCCTTCCACTACATTAAGTTCTGTAATTTGTAGGCGAAAAACAATTTCAGGTGAAAATAGTTGACCCTCGGTAACACTCGAACATTTACAAGACGACACACTCTCACACACTCGCATCCATACAAGCACGCCTAAACTCCAGAGTACCCAATAATACAGACGTGAAACATCTGCTTATTGCGTGAACTCCAGCGTCACATGCCTGTTGAAACGCCGTTCGCCAATCGGCACCTGAGCCTACTTGCCAGCCGGAAGCCCAGCCAATAGGGAACCTTTCGCAGCTTACAGTAGCCAATCAGACACGACGCCGTTTCCCAGAGCCTGGCGCAGCCAATCAGAGAATAGGTACACCCACATCAAAGTAACCGCCAAGTCATTTCGTGTCATTGTAGTCATCTACTCTGTGCCTAAACACGCGCACACATTGACAACAGAGACGAGCTAGAAGTAATAATCCTGCATTCGCTAAAAACGGAAAATAACGGTTTTGTTTCCCTCTGTATTCCCACATATTGTTTCACACGTCCAGCACGATTCACACATGCGAAAATCTGGGAGTGACCCGGCCGGGGATTGAAACCGGTTGGCCTTGCTGGGAAGTGAGCAGGCCAACCGTTCAGCGACCGCGGTCCCCTCGGAGCATGGAACTGGTCAACTGGGATGTTATCAGAATGCACCTTCGCCCTGATTGAGTATATCTCAATTCTTGTTCATGGGGGGTCTCGTCGCGTGTTACGGGCTATATTCCTTTGGATGTCAGATACAGCCATTTGGCGGGTTTTTCCCTAAATGGTGATCGTAGTGTAGACAAAGTTGGCGAGCAGGTTACTGGGTGCGGATTGGCAAACGACGTGATGCCATTTTGCTTGCGTGTGTGGCTGGAGTTCGCTGTAAAAGCCGCTGTTTCACCTCTGTATGTTTAAAGTACTCTGTGCTACCGCGGGGTCCGGGGTCGCGGTGGTGTAGTGGTTAGACTACTCGCCTCCCACCAAGGTGAAACGGGCTTTATCCCCCCCCCCCCACCGGGAATAAAGCCCGTTTCACTTAAATATTTTGTTTAACTTAAATATACTTAAATTAATTCAATAAAGAAATATTGAAATAATAAATAATTTAAACGCAATAAAAAAAATTAAATAGTTTAAAGATAAAGGTAAATAACATTTCCAAGGCAAATACATTAACTTATAATAACGAAACCGAGGTAAAGTACCACGAATTCAAACAAATAAAAACTATTTTAATAAAAAATATCATATAAAATAAATCACAACCCAAAAAAATGCATAACAACAATCTCATAAATAAAATTATTGAATACTCTCTTAAAAAAATTAAAATAAATCCACCTCTTCTATATTCAACATTAAATCCTGATACTAATTCAGACTCACCCTCTGCAAAATCAAATGGTGTACCAGTAGCATCTAAAAAAGAAGAAAATAAACATAAACAAAGAGAAAAAAATGAAAAAATATACCAACAATAATATTGAAAAAAATAAAAATTAATTAAACCATGACTACCGCCCCGGATTTTCGCATGTGGGAATCGTGCCGCCGGATGATGCCGCTGGTCGGCGTGTTTTCTCGGGGATCTCTCGTTTCCCCCACCCTCGCATTCCGGCGCTGCTCCACACTCACCTCGCTTCACCCTCATCGGCTCTCAATGCCTAGATGTAGAGAGCCGCCCATATCTCTTCACTCACTCTCTGCTACAGTGTCCCCTCGCTCGACGGCGGTTTTTCTTCTGTAAACTTTCGTGTTCTGCATCTTCTCCGAGAGGAGAGGCAACAGACCCTTACACAAACCCAGTCTCCACTTCGTCTGTAAGCCTCCCCGCAAGGTGAGGCGAACTGCAACTACGACCGTCCTAGCCTCCGCGCCTCGCGTTAAATATTTCAGCCCACGAGGGGTTGGCAGGTCGATACACTAACCTCGGAACAACCCCCCGGGCCCCTTGAGGAGCGTGACTTACGCCCCCTCCCCACCCCCTTCCGCGGTTCAACACTCGCGAAGCAAACAAGACGTAGCATATTCTAGAAGTTGCTGGAAGAAAAGGTGACCTCGCTGCCCGACGTTACCTTACATCGGCGACGCTCCAGACACTAATTTCTGGCAAGCAATGGGTGATCTGGGAAAAAATCAACATATGGGATGATTCACGAAAAGTTTCCACCACTTATATGGCGTGTTCCATGAGTAATTTGAAGAAAACTATGCCGTGTAAATGTGGGTCCTGTACGCAATATTTACAGAGTAATTCGAAAAGTTGAAAATACATTACAGTGAACAGTTTGTTGCTGTGAAAGACGCGCGGGTTTTACCATCGTGAAGTTTGATTCTCTTTTTCACTGTATACTGCACGAACACGGCGATTTTCTTGCCCATTTATTGTGGTTGTAGCTTTTGTTTGTGAGATGAAGTACTTGTGTTACAATGCCACATACATTTTGCACAGAATAATACGCTGTAATGGTGTTTTATTCTCACCTGTAAACAATAAAGTCTGTTAATAATTAATGTTTTTGCTTCTGAAAAGGTTATTTGTCTTTTCCTAATTGTTGAAATTTTTTGAATTGCTCTGTAAATATTGGGAATAGGACACACATTTATATGATATATTTCGCTCCAGATGACCTAAGTACTAAGCTCTTTGAGTGGCGGTTACTCCTCGTGAATCATCGTTTACAAGTAACAAAAGAACGGCAAGATTATCGAGTCTCGGGTAGTAGTAACCAAACATATGTACTAACATCACAGTATTCGTTGCTGGAAGACGAAAATTTCCTGGAGATCTGCCAAAGAAACTATCTCTTCTGTAGTAGGAACAGTGTGTTCTGGTATGCTAAATATTTATATAGCCGCTGATACAATAACGTTCTAGATTAAAACAGGCACATTTGTTGGTAAGACTACGTTCAACGATATATTATATGCCAATATGATTTTTGTCCCTATATTAACAGTCTAGACGGGTTATGAGTAGACACCTGAAAAATTCGCGAGTTCGATGGCTTGCAGGTTAGATTCCGCTGTCGTATGTACACATTTGCCGATATCAACTGCACATTGGTTGTCTGCTGTCACAGCGGAAGGCAACGATTGGACGAGCATTCTCCAGGAGGTGTCAAACACCGTGTGGACCAATGGCTAAAGTTATATAAACGCACTTGTTTTGAATTTTAGCTTGTGTCTGCGAATTTTTCAGGTCTCTAGTTATAAGTACAGAATTTTGGTCCATGGTATTATATTTTTTCTTAGCAAGCGTGTTGAGATTACTTTCAGATTAAAGTAATTTAATTTTTTAAGCCTCCCTTTGATTAAGTTTTGCGGAATTAAATTACGCTAACCAAAGAAATTGTGACTTTATCTCCCAAATTATAAAGGCGCGCTATAATTCGATGCCGCATAGAAAATAAAGAGAACTTAAAAAAAACTTGATTAGATTTGCTTTTAACAATATTTCTGTAGCACTTAAACGCTGCAAGTAAAATATTGTACAGTTACAAATTTCAGTATTACTGCTAGCACTTTTATTCTGTAGTGATACAGGACCGATTAACTTAGAGTATTCTTGTCAATTTACAAAAAAAAATACTATTAATAAATTTTAATTCATGTGAATTTTCTATTTTAGTTTTGTGTAGCTTTGTCCCAAATGTATGGCAAGTCCACTAATTTGTTTGTATCTCATAATTTTTCCATTACTGTTATCTATTAGTGTTTTAGAATGAGTAACTCTAAAACATAAATTTTTCCGGGATTTTACTTCACACAAAAAACCACGAGAGTAAAAATTTTTCTGACGTTTTTATCACTATGCCTAGCAAACACAGTTATGTAAGTTTAAAGTAGAGATTATCATTCCAGCATCCTTCAAAAGAAAAACAGCAGAATCTCTGGTTCTGATAACTGTTCAGTGTCGTTAAGCGACATGAGTAAAGCACGATATCTTTGTTTTGATTTGTAAGTTTAAGTTTTTCCGTTTTCATGTACACTTCAGTACACTGTTTTACTTTTTACGTTGATATAATAAAACACTTTATTTTGTAATATTCTATCTTGTGCCATTATTTTTACGTGCTTCTATATCAAATCGTAATTACAGTTCACAGACACAGGAGATTTCAACACTTTACTCACTCCGCTGAACAACAAAGGGAGAAAGAAAAGCTTGAAAACGCGATTGCCATTGGTGCGGAACATCAGACAAGCTGCCTTAACTGGATCTTCTTGCTCGAGTGGTCAGGTCATTAGAAGAGCTTTGACGGTCTTACAGTCACTGAAATAAAAAAAAAGGAACTTTTTCATTAGTACGGGATTAACCTTTTAATTTAATAATTCGTTACCCATAGAAAAATATTTACTTCCCGTAAATTATCTACATTTCTAAAACTAATCCATCGAGGTGAGCAAGTTTGTTTCGCCATATTCAAACTACGGGTGACTAGAAACTTTCAGACTTTCTGTAAAAGGGTTAGATTTTATCGGAGATTTACAAGAAGTGTATAAGTAATTAGATACTTTGTCCTTGCTAACCCGTTCTGTCAAACATTAATTTCTGAGTTCAAGTGTTGCGATCCCTTTTTTTTTTTTTTTTTTTTTTTTTTTT
>NQII01001973.1:77736-88988 GCA_002778355.1 Clitarchus hookeri | reverse complement strand
ATAAACCGGCACTGATGTTCGAAGTCTAACTTGGAACCAAATGAATACGTGAAAAAATTACGTCAACTTGAGTATACGCAAAAGTATGAAGTCTAGTGCTTTGATAAATGATAAGAAAAAAGAACCAACGTCGTTTTATCAGGCTGCTTCACAGTTGAGATAATAGAGTTTGTCAAGTCTAGTCCTCAAATAGTCCGCGGTGTTGTAGTGGTTACACTACTCGCCTCCCGCTTAGGAGAACCGGGTTCGATTCCCGGTGGTGTCGCTCCCGGATTTTCGCATGTTGGAATCTTGCCGGATGATGGCGCTGGTTGGCAGGTTTTCTAGGGGATCTCGCGTTTCCCCGCCCTTGCATTCCGGCGTTGCTCCATACTCACCTCACTTCACCTTCATCGGCTCTCAAAATCGATGTTAAAAGCCACCCAAATCTCTCCTCTTCACTCCACTACCCAGGAACAATCGTACAGAACTACTGCCAAATATAACCTTCATGTGCAACATGTATACGATTGTCTACACTGGGAATGAGAGAGTTAATTTCTGGTTGACAAATGACAACTCGAATTTCGCGTGGTCTCTACCGATTGGCGAGTGGCATTATCGTACGTTGTTTGTGTGAGTGGCTAGGGGTTTCGAATCTGTATTCTTCAAAGTATTATGTGATGCGATTGCCGGTTATGTTGGCACACGGCACGCCCTGGGCAAAGCCACCTCGTGAATTACGGGGGATCTGGCAACGTCGTCACACGGAGAGGGTTGGGGTGAAGGGGTAGAGAGATGAGGGAGTGGAGGGGGTGTCTGGAGAAGTAGGGAGTGGGTAGAGGGAAGCGAGGCCAAGTTATCGATCGGTTACAGGAGTGAGGGATGCTGTGAATGGAGGCCCTGAAATAGCCCTCGCCATCGCACGCGTGACGTCACTGGCAGGCTACCCAACCCCTCGTCCCCTCTACAACCCACCACAACCCCCACCCTTGCATAGAGTGATGTGTTGACGTGTCCGGAAAGCGTGGGAGGAATGTTTCGCTGGCAAGAGAGAAGCTATAACAGCTTCAGGCACGTATGGAGAAATTTTTCGGAGGCAGGAGGAATGATTTTTGAATATGAGTAGTGGTTTGGCCAGAACTTTCCGTTTACTAGGTAAAAACGAATGACATTTTATCACATGATATCCAGGCACTATCATAGGGGCCGCGGTGGCTGACTGCTCGCCTCCCACTAAGGCGAACCTAGTTCAATCCCCGACCTGGTCACTCCCGGATTTACGCAAGTGGGAATCGTGCTGGACGATGCCGCTGGTCGGCGGGTTTTCCCGCGGATCTCCCGTTTACCCCGCCCTTACGTTCCGGCGCTGCTCCATTCTCGCCTCATTTCACCTTCGTCGGCTGTCAAGACCTCGTTAAGAGCCGCCTAAATCGTTCAACTCAACGCAGGCACTATCACAGAATAGACAAGAACAAAGAAGCGAAATGGCGTGGTGGTTCGTTTTATGTGGGCGTACTCGTTCTCTAATTGGCTGCGTTAGTCCCTGGGAAAGTACATCGTGTCTGATTGGCTATACTGTGTGCTGCGAAAATATTTCCAATTGACTGGGTTGCCGCGTGGCAAGTGGTCTACCAGGTGATGATTCACGAACGGATTTCCGGCATGTTGCTGAACAGCGACGTCATTTTGCTGGCATGTGTGGCTGGGGTTCACGGTATAGACGGCTATTTCACCTCTGGATCCTCAATTACTCTGTGGCACTACTGTTTTTTGTATATTTTAGTCTGAGCTATTCGTTCATTGGCCGCTGCCCCTGTGAATAGCCAATTTTACCGCAACCAGTTAGCATAGAATCCAGTCCAGTAAGTGTTTAAGAAAAATGCATGCGTTTCATAACAAGAACGCGATTACATTTATATAGGTTGTTCACGATTAATTGATCATTTTTGAAATCAACCCTTGAAAATTGTCACTGCCACTACTTGCGTGTATTTTAACTGGCACAATGCCTGGCGTGCGCCCAGTAAAGTTGGTAACGACAGAGGGAAAGTAGTTCCATGTCTTGACATTGCATTATATCTGTTCAGTAAACATTTTTGTGAGCACAGATATTATTTAATTGGCTTTATTATGTTTTTCTTTATGCATGTAAATGCATAAAATAACACATTTGTAAAAAAAAATATTTGCTTTTATAAAAATTTCGCAGTTCCACTTGGCCGGCGCGTGAATAAAGTGAAGAGGTCCATGGCAATGTTAATTTTACGTACAGTGGAAGAATACACAAAGTGTAACCAAGTAGATCTTGAACAGGATTTTCAAAAGTGCTCAGTTTGTCGTCAACAGCCTATAAAAATGATTTCTACAGTGTTTTGTTATCTAAGAACCAGATATAACTAGGGACAGTAAAATTTCGCCGGTTCAGTGCCTGTAGGCTAGACTCCACAATACTCTACACTCTCGACCCTCAATTATTTATCCACTGACAGGTTGAGCCCTTTCATATATGGTGGACGTTGCACAAAAAGTGGGTTTGATGTTCTATGTTGTAAACAGCAGGAAACACGATCCAATAGGGAAAGTTCTTAACCCTTGACGCATTCTGCGTCCCTATATTTTATTCGTCAGAACACACGCTCTGGCGAAGCTCGCAGGCGGACGACCGCAATAAGGATTAAGGGTTTTGTGGACGTGCCGGAAGAGTGACGCCAGGAGCCTCGCAGCTGCAAAGGCGTGCTACCAAAGGTTTCTGCACGTGCAACTGTTCCTGCACGTGCAGACGACATCCGGAGACAACGGAAGGCACCAGGGCGCGGACACAGCTGCATTTTGCAGCTGCCCAAGGGACACCGAGATCCCACCACCAGCGGCGTCTGTCCCAGGCTTGTACCGCAATAAACCATGAGAGCTTTTATTGGGGGTGCGCGCAGAACGGGACAATAAACTTCCAGGCCAGAATCAAGGGACGACGCCAGGCTGGCTGCGGACCACACGAGCAGCGACCACGTGTTTTATGACCCAGGGGGACGACAAGCACCCCGGACCACATGCAGAGACGGGGGAAGTCGAATATGGTGATGGACGCTACAAAACCACACGAAGGGGGGAGCAACAAGGCAGTCAGTTGAGAGACGTCGAATCAGTCAGTCGGGGGACCTGAAGCAAGGCGTCTGGGTCGTAGCCGGACGAAGCCAGTGCGATGAACGAGTCAGTCAATCAGTCAGTCGCGGATCGAGCAGTCAGTCAGTCAGCCGGAGTCAGTCGAGGATCGAGAATGCATCACGAAGTCGACCTCAGTCGGAGGCCGTCAAGCGGGACGTGCGGCGGGAAGAATCCGAGAAAAGTCAGTCAGACTTCGTCAAACGCAGAGTACTGCGTGGACCCGAGAATGAGGAACTTCGAGGCCAGGCGTCGGGACGCCCCACCAAGCACCGGAGCAGTTCCAAGCCGCCAGCCGAGGGAAGACAACGCCCAGTGTCAGATAAGTAGTTCTACACCAGGTGTGAAGAATCCTGCCCCCCACCCCCACGACGCCAATCGCGGCGTCAAACCAAGTATCACGTAATCTACGTATAGAAAAAGGGGAGGGGAGTTTGTCTCGTGAGTTCATGTACCAGTTAACCTGTTCAAGCAACAATAAAACTCGATTATGTGAACTCACAAATAAAGTGTAATTTATTAGTAAATTGGACCTAGAGACAGCAGTGTCGACGTATTCCTACGCCCTATCACTGAGGGCTAGCATCAAGTGCTGGCGCCTCACGCCGCAGAGCAGAATCAATACCTACTTCCAAACTTCAGCATTTGGCAGGTATCACCCTTTCAGACAAAACTTTAATTTACGGTTTCAGGTGTTACAAACAAAACCTTTTATGACGCGTGCTGTACCTAAGTCAACATAACACTTGTTTCGTTGTCACAGTCAATGAGCCGTGTGGTATATGTTCGGCTTCAGTAATATGAACAAATTGTAACGTAGGCCAGTAAGAAGGTTTGCGAATCATTTAACCACAGGCAAAATCATTGGTCATTGAGCTTCGCAGTGTGCAGTACAGAGCAAAATTTATCTACACGTGCGTGATGTAGATAATTGAGTACACTGGGTCTGAATGGGTTAAAGTGTTGAGATACATCATTCAGCACCATTATAAAGAGCTTCTGCCAATAACATCAGACACAAACCCATTTATATTGGTTCTGGCACCAGGTGCACGGTTCGTTCTGCTGATATTTGAACAGTTCCAAAAAAAAAAATTGTTGAAATGGCAGTTTAACAAGGAAGATCACATTCTCGTGCGTTTGCGTGCTTAATGCCAACCTTTGTCACAGAACACCAGAATAAGTCAAAATATGTCGTGTGTTGCCGAGGTCTATCCACGAGATCTTCAAGCTTTTTGAATAAAACTTTTGAAAAATCAACTCATGTATGACGTGTTTGGTTGTTTCATGTATCACAAGCGTTTTATACTTCTGTTAAAGGTATCTGATTTTTGTTTAAATAATTTTTACTTGCATATTAATTATAAATTATAATATAATTAAATTGTAATTAACATGAATTAAAATAGGGAGAAAATATCTGTGTTAGCAATGCGCAGTAATAAGTAGTTCTAATGCAAAATATTATTAAACTGAGTGCGCACAAATGCGGTGCGTTGTCCCTCCGGTGTAAGTTTCTAGACCTAGTTAAGCTTTGTTCGCATGAGACGGAGGAATAGTCTGAAAGTAGAACTTCAGTAGGGCTTCAGAAAAGTTGCAAAGAAGCCAGGAATGGACCATAGTTGCTTCACGCCCTGGCAACGTGTTTTTAGAATATCCGCCAATCAGCGCCCAGAGACAAAACTGTTGGACGCCAGCCGAGCCAATAGGAAGCTTCAATGAGACGCCAGGACCGTAACACAGCAACACGCAGCCAATCAGTGACTGAGCACGCTTACATTAAGGTTATCGCCTACCCAGGGTTTAAAATGCGTTGCAGATTGTTTGAAACAGAGGTTTTCTGACGGAACCATTAAACGAGTAACCCAATATGTTTAAATACGAAAAGAAAACATACCATAGACGAAAATTGAATAGCGCTTTCAATATATCGCGCATGCAGTAAAAATAATTAAAACAATTTTATTTTTTTTGTTCTGAAGGATTGCACCCTATGTATGAAAGTAGGTTAACTACCGGAGTTTGGCATGAGGGGGGTGAGCAGGTTCAAGGTGCGTACCTGGCCCTAGGCCTATACGCTCTAAAAACAAAAATTGGGTGTTGGAGGAACGGAACATGCATCAATCAACCAATTGAGGTTCTGGGGTGCCTAGTCAGCGTTTGTGGCCTGGCCCTCCTCTCCAATAAAACGAGGACTGAGCTCGTGGAAGAGCCATGGTAAACCGGCGAGCCCACCGGAGTAAACCCATCACGATAATGCTGGATGGGTTCTCCATGCCAGGAAGGAAAAGATGAAATCCGTGCAGTGCGCATTGCAGGCATTGTTAGCAAGTGTACGAAGGCACGAACTGGAGGGCTCGTAATCCTACTCTATGAAAGAATCTTGTCCCCAGGCGGTTGTCTGATGGCTGGCGAGAGCTTCCTTCAGCCCGCTTCACCTTGCTGCCACCTGTCGAAACCGGTTTCTTCGGGCTATTGTATCCTATAATACACTACCCGGACACAAGCGAAACCAAGATGGTAGCCTTTATTGAACCTTGCTGCAGACTTTCCCCCAATAAAATAATGGGTTCATCCACCTAAAGTCCCGTAGGTACACGCAGGACTTCGAAAATCCTGCAACGCCTCTTCAGAGCATTGCGCGTAGAGGCACTTCTGGGCCACAAACGCGAAAATATATCCAGGTAAGCGGCCGGATTAAGACTACATAAAAGCAGAAATTTATATTCTATATTTTGGGGATTTTTAAATGGTTTTTTTTTGCATGGTATCGATGGAAAATTAATTAAATACCAACTCATTTGAATAATAATATCCATTATGTTTTTTTAAGGATAAAACAAACGTCATAACTTAAGATATTAATTCGTACAAATTTCGAAGTTATTTTTACACAGACATTTTTTCAACTGAAGATTTGTTTTAAGTCACAGGAGGGCATGTTGCAATTTGTTTAAAATCAACAACACTTGGTTCTCATGTTGTAATTTTTTAGCTTCTGGCTATTTTGACTTTAATTTTTTTCTGAAAATTTAAATTGAAAAGCTGGTGAACTACGTAGCAAATATCCAGAAAGATGATCTCATTGTGTTCTGATAACACGGACGGTTAATTTGAACTGTCGTCTAACGTATTAAAATGTTTGTTCGATTTAGAGATTTGTACGGAAAAGGTATATAATTAAAATTCCTAAAGTATCTTTCGTTGATTTTTTTAAAAGTAATTTCACGCCATTGTCACCCTTTTTAGCGTACTTTCCGAACGAAATAAAGGCTAATGAGAACACTTTCCTGTCTGTGTGTCTGTTAATTGTGTGTGTCTGTACGTGTGTGTCCCCTCTTTCAAATTTTGAAAGCGTTAACAGAATTTTACCAAACTCAGTACATATATAGTACTTAGTAAGGACACTTAACATTTATAGTTTTCAACTACGCTAAGCATTTACTTTCGAAATATCGGCCATTTTAATATTAAGGGTGATATGTCATATCTCGGGAACCATTCAACCGATTTCAACAAAATTTGATATTCTGCCAGAACATTGGTAAAGCATTAAATTTTGAAATGTGTATTGTTGTTAGTTCGTCATTTTGGATGATATCACTAAATAAATAAAATTAAGATTTTAGATTATATCTCGAAAACTATCAAAGCAATTCTCACATAATTTGGCACGTAAATAAAACTATGACAGGCCAAATATAATTGAACTTTATCAGGTACCTATTTACAAAATGGCGGCCATATAAATGTCAGGCCCATTTGTTTTATCTACTATACCATTTAACGAATTTCGACCAAATTTTGTATTCTGAAAGTACCTATTACAAGTATCATTCATGCGAACACATAGTAATTTTTGTCAGCCATTTGTAAGATAGCGCTTGAAGTACGTCAGACACTTATTTTCTAAAACGTGGCTTTACAAATTTTTAGGTCCATATATTTTTTATAACGAAACAAATTCCAACTTTTCTTTGTATGCTGGCAGTATCTATTACAACCATCAAATATGTCTATACAGAGCCTCATTTCTCTGCCATTTTTTAAGTTAGCCCCACAGTAAAAGCCAAGTTTTAATGTCGTATCTCGGGAAACAAACAACCCATTCCAGCCAAATTTGGTGAAGGAGTTGTATTGTGGTAGGCCATATAACTATAGGTAGTGTTTAAGTGTGACAGACACTTATTTTCAGACTGGTGGATTACAAATAATTTTAGCTTCATGTGCTAGATCATGAAACTGTAATCGATTTTAGCTTAACTTTGTATACTGGTATGTTAAAATCATCGAATGTGCTTATATATACCTTTTTTGTCCTCCATTTATGAAGATCGTTACGTGACAAATATGAAGGTGTCATGCCATATCTGAGGGACCAATCAACCTATTTTCGCCAAATTCCTCACACAAGTAGCCCTCGTAAACTTGCGTGTTAGTAGTAGCTCAGTCACTTGTTTTCACAATGAAGGCACTGTAAATATTAATGGTTAGTGTACCTTATCATTAGAAACATTATACTGATTAAATTAGAGGTTGCTGTTCAAATCCGACCTCCGTAGTGCAGTTGATTGAGCACTAGCTAATGGTACGAGGTTTTCTCGATTCAAGTCCCGAATAATGCACGTGTGTATTTGTAACTATCTCGCTACTGTTGCACATGTTTAAAAGATTATTTAAAAATTAATATCACCCAAGTTGAGGAAAGTAGGCTTATTAGTAACTTCTTGTTTCATATCACAATTATTGAAACATCAGTAGCGAGCTGAAAATGTGTAAAGTAATTTTAGTATCTTGAACGTCATGAACACTTTGAGTGCGGTACATATTTACTGACAATTTAGACAAGCTATAAGTGAGTTGCCTATATTCATGAATGCATCGCCATCACTTATGTTGGTGGCTGTATTTCCATTTACACAACACTGGACACAATTACAATACTGTACTCCGTTCATTACTGACTGTCTTTCTGCCAAAATAATGCCGAGTTGAAGGTGTCCCAAATTAAATGTTATTTCTAATGATATCGCTATCAACGAGACGTCAAGACCCACCTACAATCTAAGCCTTTAATAATTGAATCAAAACTGGTGGAATCCGGGTATAGGAAAGTAGGCTTATTAGTTATATCGATAACGACTTGTTTTTAATGCTGTAGTTGTAAGATCGTAGAACTTCGACTTCGGGTGTCTCCGGTAAGGATTCGTTTTTTCCAATTCTGAGTTGCTTGTGCCTGGCGGTTATCGACTGTGTTTCGGAGGAATCCGCTGTTATTGTGGCCGCGCGGGTTGGCAGCGGGGGGTTGTTGGTGGGGGGTCTTGTAGCGGTGACTCGCAAGGCCGGTTCGGGAGGGGGAAGGGAATATCGATGGCTGCCCACGTCATACGGGAATGGAGGCGTGGATCTTCGGCTCCGGTTCACCACCTCGCTGGAAGGGGTGCGAAGAAAAGAGCAGGGTATTTCAATCCACGCCAGTGGCGTATACAGAATTAGTTTTCAGGACAGGGCTGATCTTGAGTTTAATATTAACTCTATAGCCCAGTCACGGTTACTGCCAACTTTTCTGAAGCCCTGCTAAAGTTCTACTTTCAGGATATTCCTCCGCCTCAGGCAAATAAAGCTTAACTAAGTCTAGAAAATCGCACTAAAGGGACAACACGCCGCATTCGTGCGCAATCATCTGAATAAAAGATTTTGCATAACAACTATTCCTTACTATAGGTATTACCAAAGCGCCTATTTTTTCTCTTTTTTTTCATTCATATCAATTATGAATGGAATATTACAATCTTAGCAAATATAAAGTGATTTTATGTTAGCACACGCTTGTGATGACATGTTTAGAAAACAACGAAGCCTGCCATACGAGGGGTGATTTTTCAAAGGTTTGATCCAGAACGTATGAAGATACTGAAGGCAGACTATTTATGTGACTGTAAACGTACCCTCGATTATAGCCTAATAAGTCACAAAATAATAGCACTAATTCAGCTAGTAGTGTCATTTTAGAACACTCTTCATTGTCGCTTGTATTTTATTCAGCTTCACGACTGTCCCAACTCCTGATTTTATTACACTAAGAGAAATGGCTCTGTTGAAGTTATCCAAATAAGTTACCAGGCGCTGATTGGCGAACGGTGCAAATTTTGCCATATTGCTGGCGTGTACGGCTGGAGTTGGTGGTACAAGCGGCTGTTTCGCCTCTGTATACTTACTTACTCTATGCCGTCGACGTGTGATGACTAACGGCTCGTCGCGACGTCGCGTGCCGACTTCTTGATAGTCGATCGGTGAAGCGAGGTGAGAATGGAAAAGCTCCGGAAGGCAAGGGTGGGGGAAACGGGATATCCCAGAGAAAACCCGCTGACCACCCCCTCACCCGCTGACCAGCAGCATCGTCTGGCACGATTCCCTCGTGGGAAAATCCGGGAGCGACCCCCACCGGTCCGCCTTGGTAGGAGGTGAGCGCTCTAGCCGCTGCGCAACCACGGCTCCACGTATCGGAATAACGGCGATTGGGTCATCAGCACGGAACATCGAGCTAGGGACGGCATTTCACCACNCCGCCACTCTTGTGCATCGCGGTGCAACTAATGATGCACAAAGCTGCCTGCATCCGTGCGGCTGAGTGATGCGACGTGTTACCTGCGGTGTCGTTACGCTTTGTTGTTCGCCCCCCCCCCCCCTTCCACAATCCTACCTTTGGTCGGGGGAAGTGGTGGGTATTTCCGCAGAAGAAATTAAGTGTGTAGTGCGCGTACCAACTGCACAGAAACTAACTTCTTTGTCTCAGCACTGAGTGCTATTTTTTGCCTACAGAAAATGTCATTAAGACGGTCAACACCAGTGGAGTAGTGGAGCTAAAACGCAGTCCCAGCACTGCTTTGTGACTTTTTTTTTTATTATTGTTTTCAGAAGTTCGTTAAAAGATAATTATTGTGTGAAATTTTAATGTTGTGTACGTTTTGTTTATAAATAAGGAATGACACATCATATATAGACGGACTGATGAATTTATAAATTAAAATACTAGGACGATAAACTACAACCATGACATAATTGTTCAGTACAATTAAAACTCATCTCCGTATATTATTGCAACGCACCCCTTCCTGTTCTGTGCTTCAGCGCTTGACTGCCTACAAAGAACAAAGTCAAGCTATTTTAGTTTGTTTGTTGTTTAGTTGCTTAGTTATTAAAACAAATTATAAAATGTATAATTTGTATTTTAATAATGTAAATATATTTACAGAAGTTGAAAAGAATGGCAGTGTATTTATAGCATTATTTTATTTTACCCACCTGAATTACGACATAAGTACCGGTATTCCTCCCTCCCCTTTTATTTCTTCCCTTTTCAAAGTACCACTATGGTCAAAGCGATCCGAAACTGCTAAATTTACGAATACACTACTGTCAGCGCAGTTCTTAAATGTTAATTCACACTGTGACGGTTGGTGATATTTTGTAGAGGTTGGCAAAACTATATATATTTTTTTTTTTATATATATGTGTCGTCTTTATATGTGAAGTATTTTTTTTTTTTTTTTTTTTTTTTAACTCTATGGCCTGTCAAAATCGCATTTTTAATGTTTTTGGTACTTGCAAATAATAAAAACTAACTCACGTAACGAAATTAGGTAATTCACATTAAAATAAAAGACCACGAGGTACTTCGAGAATTCTTTAAAATAACGGTAAAAAAGTTTCTGCAATTTTTAAAAATGTCTTATTCTAAGGAACTTTTTGTAGGTTTACAATTTGCAGCACTATGTGATTTTCTGCAAAAGAAATTTGCTTAGCATACTGACGCCTGCGGCGTCCCTATATTTTATTCGTCCGTACCACGCTCTAACGAAGCTCGCAGGCGAACGACATCAATCAGGATTTAGGGACTGGCAGCCGTGACGAAGGGAACGGCGCCAGATCGGCCCTACAAGACGACCATTTGCATGGGAAGGCGGACATGCGGGAGAATAGCGTCACGGTGTGGAATCAGGTGACAGCGGGAAGAACACGAAGGTAGCGGACAGGGGTAGATCCCGAAGTATTCCCACAACGCCGAACAAACAACAAACCTCCAGCTAGAATAGAATGGCAGACGCCAG
>NQII01001973.1:46529-76697 GCA_002778355.1 Clitarchus hookeri | reverse complement strand
CCCCCCCTTTTACGACGCGAATTGTACGGAGCATACGTAGAAAAGGGAGGGAGTTGTCTCAAGGGCTCATGTATCAATTCACATGTTCATGCAACAATAAAACCTCGATTTGTGAAATATGAATTATCCTGTATTCATTCATTAGTGAATTGGACCATTAAACTACAGTGTCGAAGCATTCCTACGCCCGATCACTGAGGACTAGTATTAAGTGTTGGCGCCTCACACCACAGAACAGATTACAACACCTACGTCCAAACCTCAGCTTTGGCAGGTGTCAATACTTTAAAACTAATTAAGACATGAACTTTCAGTCACCCTTGTTAAATTTCCTGTAAATGATTTCGTTTGTTCCACTTTTACGTCCCAAAACAATACAATTGTGATCTTTATATGCCATGATTCAAAAACTGTGAGATAAAAAAATGTTCATGAGAGGAAAGAGTACTTATAAGTAATGCCTACAAGTTTAACGGAGTTTCGTACAAGTATTAAGTAATGAATTTTCTATGACCAGTGCGCTTAACCAAGTCTATAAAATTACACCAAAGAGACAACGCACCACGTTAAACTCAGTTTAATAATATTTTGCATGAGAACTATTTCCTACTGGGCATTTCCAACATAACTACTTTTTTTCTGTTTTTTATTCGTACCAAGATTAATGAAACACAATTTATATATCAACTATAAATAAAAGTTTAGCTTAGCCAAAAATAAGACACTTTTATCTTAACAGGTACATGGTATATTTCGTAAGTAACTAAACACGTCATACATAAAGTGATTTTTCAAAGGTTTGATTCAAAAAAGTTTGAAGATACAGCGAACGGACTATAGAAGCTGATATCGGAAGTGCCTGGGCTGTCTCGCCCCACGAGGAACTGTTATGGCCGCCAACATGCCTGGGTGATGTAGGAAAGGGTAAGGGGGTGGTAAGGAAGGCGTCGCGAAAAGAGGGCCGAAGAAGATGGAAGGACGAAAATGGTCAATACGAAACAGCAGCTCCAAACCAACAACCCCCAACCCGCCAGCGGCTCCCTCCCCTAGCGGTGTCATTTGCTGTCGTATCTCGTCGCGAGTGGAAGGGGTTTGTTTTTGAGGAGGGGGAAAGGCGTGTTCCCTTCCACAACCATCGACTCTCTCGAGGCGAATGTTAGTTTATTTATTTTCCCTACCAGTTTCTTGAAATCGCCGGCCTTATTGATTCCCTTTCCTCTTCGGGACTCCCTCGGGATCCTCTCGGGGAATGATACACTCGCTCCGGGTTAACCGGGACCGAACGGAGAAGTACGATGATTTGATTTTAAATTGCCTCCTTTATCAAACAATAGAGGACCTATACGAATGTCCAGAGAGCGAATTTTGCATTGTTGCATTGTGTGGACGGGCAATTCTGGACCTAAGAACGTCAACCGTCCGACGAATTTTCTAATAACGTGTGATAATAAACATTGGTAGTGTTATGAATAGAAACACAGTTAGCCTACTTTCCTTGGCAAGGAATGCTTTCCAGGAAACCTTTCATGTGTGAATGTTTGTGTGTGTCCGTGGGTGTAACCCTATAACACTCTTTTTAGAGCGTCCATGTTTGCTTTTCTGTAATTTTTACCTAACCAAATACATAACCAAAACACTTATAAAAACTTTGCTCTCGCCATGTAAGAGTTGCACCTCAACGAACATCAATACGATTTGAACTCAGTGAAATATTTTAATAATTACTAGATAACAAACAAAATCGCGGTAAGAGCTAGAATTTAAAAAATCTTATGTTAATGTAACTTAAGTGGTTGACTGACTTGTTATCTGACTCCTGTTGGAGAAGCCTCAACCAATAATAAAGGTGCAATAGGATATAGGCTCAGTCATGGTATTCTACTATGACAGCAAGCAACCAACGAGCAGTTGATATTGAAGTTCAAATAAGAAAATTTTCTTCGCGCACCTTTTAGGGAAGGAAACCACGTGACACTACTGGCGCTATACAGACAAACTGATAACATCGCAGTGGTATTAATAAACATTTGATCAATATTGTTATATCTCATATCACACATCACTAACTCGCCACGTGAATGTTACGCCGTATCGAGGTAACAGTCCAGGGACCAATGAAGTAAGTACATCAACGTTGTCACAGAGTAGACAAGTGTACGCAGACGAAATGGTGCTGCGGTTTCTTTGATATGGGAGTAAGTAGCCATTATCTGATTGGCTGTGTGGAACTCTGGGAACAGGCCTTGTGTCTGAATACCTACTGCGCGCTGCGGAAGGTTCCAGTGTCGGCTGGGCTGCCAACTAGCAAGCCAGTTACCCGGTGCTGGTTGGCGAACGACGTTCCAACATTTCGTTGGCCAGTGACGCCATTTTGCAGGCGTGTGCAGCTGAGTTCGCGGTATACACGGCTGTGCCACAAGGTCTGTTCCCGGAGCTTCGCGTAGCCAATCATGGACTAGTAAGCGGTCTCTTGTGAGTAAGTCGTTCGACTCCTAAGGAAGAAAGCGCCCGGGAGTAAACTCTGTAAGCTGCCACTTAGGAGCAATCCTAGAGAAACAGCCGGGTTATGTGTGTGGCCACGCAAGTGAGCACTCACATGTAGCTCCAAGGCTCTGTTCGGCGAATCACTCGAGACTGACGGGACATGGTAACAAATGAGCCTGATATCAACCGTCTTCCATGTTAGAGTGGAAGTCGTTCAGACCTATGAATCTTGACTGTAGTGACAATCGAGTGGAGGGGAAAGTTTTCTCCTGTGATACCTTGGTGGATCAGGTACAGGCGGGGAGGAGGTGCGGAGAGCCGGACATGTTCCGGAAAACACACACAAGAAGAGAACGACTTGGCGCGAAAACGGTACTTGAAACATAAGGCCATGACTCCGAACGGAAGAACCCAGGGGGTGGGGATCGAGTAAGGCAGTACCGACCTCTCTCTCCGCTTACTTAGCCAACACTGATGAAAGGAGTTGTAAAGTAGTGCATAAATACAGGTTGTCAGGTAATTCGTGGATACAGACTACACCACACGAATCCATTATCAAAACTAAGTAGAAAATATTATTTGGTAAAAATGCGCAAAGCCCTTAGTTTACGAGAAATACCACATTTAAGTAGATAAAATGGCATTATTTCACGTTAAGCAGAGCATATATCATCAGCATACAAAACGACGAAACGTCAGTAACAGGTGTTCGAAGTTTACTTTGCCCATAGCAGTGCACTTTCCCGCACGTTGGATGCATGCAGAATGCACGGAGTTTGGCCGCCGGATGCACCCATGGCCATTGCCATGTCCCAGTACTCACTGCATGTGAACTCCATGGCCTCTTTGGCACTACTCAGCTCGACTCGTTCCCTAGCCTTACGCCTTACGACTGACACATTATTTGCAGCATTGCCACATTACCTCACCTTTATATAATTAAAATACCACAATTTTGCTACAATGGTTTCTTGACATTTCACGTCGTTTTCATCGTAAACGAAGGGTCTTGTGCATTTTTACCAAAGAGTATTTTCTATTTAGTTTTGATCACAGATTCGTGTGGTGAAGTCCGTATACGAGAATTACCTGTCAACCTGTATTTTAGTAGCAGTAGTAAGTGCCACTATAGAAGGCGTAGTATATAGAATTAGAACCCCCTTTGATATGTGGGGAACGGTGGTGGATGGCAGATCAACCGTGCCACTTCCATACTCCGGGGGCCAAGGGTAACCACTAAAGGGTGTATATAGATAGAACTGACAAGAAACTTACGTAGTGAGATGCATGTAATAAATAAATAAAATAAATAAAAAATTGTAAAAATTACGTGGTTCAACAACAAGAAGCAATAGGCCAAAATAAAAATGAAGGAAATATCAGTAAAAGCAAAGGATAACTTATACCCCTAGATTTTCTCAGAAAGTGTACACTTGTAGGGTTGGAACACACATGCGTTGCTCAACCTATGGAAGGACTGCAGATAGGCCACATAAGTAACCCGTGGTCGCTTTAAAGCTGCAGGATCACGCCGCTTCTTGTCAGGGAAAAATTAAAACTCTTAAGGCTCCCGCCTATCTAGCGGTTTTTTTTTTCGCATTCGAGGCCGATAAACGCGGTAGCGATAAGGGCGACACTTCCACGCGCATCAAGTGCACCATCGCCACTAAGCGCAAGGCTCCCAAATGGCGCGCAGTGTTCTCGTCGCACTACGTGTACCTATGCGACTTTCAGCGGTGAATTGTAACAGTCGAGGTAAAATAATATATTATTTTGTGGGAATGTCTATAGAGTTCATAATAGCTACGGCATTCGAACAGAACAGATTTCAGAAAACGCATTATGTTATACCCTATGTCATGTCGTCCGAGAAAAAATACATCCAGAATCCACGTTTGCTGGTAAGTAGCAGAACATAAAAAATTGAAGATGGTGCTGCCCGATCCCTCTTAAAAAAACTTGTTTTGCTCCAACGAAATTAGCTTTTCTCACAGAGAGAGAAACACTTTCGTTTATGGAGGTAGGAAATATACGAAATTCCCTTCAAGGCACGCGGGACAAAAAAATATGAATCTTTACGGCATTTCTTTGACACAAGATTAGGGAAAAAAACTCAATCAAACCAGAAATGTCGAGCTGGTGAAGCGAAAGAGTTGGAAGAAAACTTCGCGTATACAGGTTATTTCAGAACAAGTGGTACAAACCTTGTGAGGTGGTTGGTTCTTTATGCAAAATGGGATGAAAAACATAATATGACTTATAGCCGATAGTTATTACACACGCTTAAAGCAAGAGGGTTGGAATGGTTTTATGAATATAAATAAGAAACTAAGTGATATTAAACTACACATTTTGGTACAGCGTCTAAGTGAATGAAGCTGCTAGATGTGTGTACAGTTTTGTTTGGTAATATCATGGCTTTAACATTAGTAAAATTGTACGTGACGTAATTGTAATGTTTGAAAATGCGTAGCCATATACACATATTAACCGATATTTTTCACCAGATTAATAGCTACCATGTTTTTATTAACAAAATAGGTTGCCTTGGTGTAAAGCTCTCAGACCAGCAGTTCTCTTAAAAATCCCTCCAACCCTCGTCCCCCTTTTTTTTTCTCTCCCTCCAAATGATGAGTTATAAGTAGTCTCCCGTAAATTTCGCGGATTCACCTGAGGACAAGTTAAACTGCATTCACGTGTGCATATGTGTTTATGCTTCCATTGGTCCATTTGTTTGTTAGCCACGCCCTAAAAGATTTTCGACCAATAAAGAACCTGCAAAGAAAATAAGAACAGATCCCCGTGCTACCTGGTCTGGGGTTAAACTGGAGCAACAGCCCATGAACTACTAGCTGATGCTCGAACGCACAAAGGAATGTGGAGTACAGCTTGTTGCCGAATGAATACGCGAAATTTCCGGGTCTCTAATTATGACACCTTGCAGCTATGCAAGCCGCGTCACTTGAGGTAATCGGGTTGTCTACCGCGCGGGCGCAGAACAAAGTTAACTGATACAGTGCACTACTGTCGAGTCGGAATTCAGGCCCTGTACGCCGTTTCAGTCACACATGCACCGAGCGACAATTGCAAAATGATATAATTTACTATCTGCCACACAGCTATGCAGCCTGTGTAACATACGTTGACCACCTGACTACTGTGCTTTGGCCGGTGTATTTGCAGAAAGTTAAAGGACATACGGTATACGCCCAATACGACCATTGTGGGGCTGCTATCGATAACCAAGTGTTGTACATTGCTGGAAGAGTGCGCGTGTCAGTGTGTTCTGATATGTGCAATGAGACAGCACACTTAGCTAGTCTAAGTATAGAGACAAACTTTTTTTTGCTCACTATTCACGTATTGTGAATAAATATTCGCAGTAGCTATGGAATGTTTCTGTTATCCGTAATAGGTTTTTAAACAGTGAAAAGTTATTTCAAGCTTTTATTCTAATATTAGTTTGATACGACTGTGGAGACTCTTTTCATGTTGAACAAAACGTAGCTATAATGGAACAATTTCAGCACGATAATACCTAATTTCGCTTCAATGTGGCGAGTTCCTTTCTCGCCATTACTTGCTCGTGAGCGAAAAGGTTCTTGTAACATCTTGCTACAAACGACTTCCCAAAAGAGTGATAAAAGAGAGTTTTTTTTAGAAGCAAAACTTTTTGATTAGAGAGAGAGAGAGAGAGAGAGAGAGAGAGAGAGAGAGAGAGAGAGTGATACAGTGAATGAGACTGTAGCAGGAGTGTTCTACCAAGTATTATCCTCATTGGGGACGATTAACGGGAATAAAGGGTGGGGGGGGGGTGTCAGCTGGAATATAGGTGATATGAAAACATTTTGCACTCCGTTAGCTGATTTAAAAACTCAAATTTCTCTAGTTTTTATTTTATTATTACAATTTTATATACTACATATATTCATATTTTATAGTATTATTTATTATATTTGAAATTGGAAAGTTAGGTAGATTGTGAAATATTAATTCCGCGCAATCAGAAACCCGTAAATTTTAGAGATTCATTTGACCAGAAGGACCCACGGTTGGCTCAGTTGGTTAGTCCCTGGCCTCTAAATTCTGAAGTCCCCGGTTCGATCCTCGGGAAATTTTCGGATGGGGTGTTCTTATGCAGGGAGTGTGGCGTATACAGCCGAGGCGTGGCGGTTTTATCGGAGCTCTCCCGTGTCCTCCCTCGTATTAATTCCGCTGCGTCTCCATACCGATCTCGTCTCACCTTATCCATTCTTCGGGCTGACAGGAGAGCCAGCTTTCTTTCATCCAAGCGTGATCCTGCCTGAGGAGGGAACAACTTGTGAATTTTAATTTTTATTTCGCCCGAGCTTAGATTTCAAACACTTTTACATTATTTGTGTTCCTTTGGTAATGGGATTGCACCATTCGCCAAGCCCTGCAGGGCACTGAGCCAAGAATAAACAGCTAATGATAGTGGAGTTAAGAGTGACCAAGTGATGAACAACTTACCATAAAAAAAAGACTCACAATGTCGGAAATTAAATAACAAACGTAATCTGCTCTGCTATGTAGACGGTTGTGAAGTTTAGCGTAATGATATATTTATTTGCAAAGTTTATGGACCTCTATGTGTGATATATGTCCTTTCGCAGAACTAAATTATCAATAATGTTAATAAATATTAATTTTCTTAATGAATTGTGTAATAGCAATTAGTGAAAACTTGAAAAATTCGCGAATTCAGAAACATGCAGGTCGGACTTCACAGTCATATGTATCATGGAGCAGATATAGTGAAATCCAAACACGAAAATAGTGCGCAGAAGTTCAAAACGCGTCGGTTGAGTCGGGAGAGTCCATTGCCACTGCATGCCGAGGTGAGGTTGTTTAGTTCAGTAGTGAAAGCGGCCGAGAGCGGTTGGGCGAGATCTGCTCCACGCTTGCGTGTTACTTGTCGAAAAAACGTAAGTTTTGCAGCGCGGTGTTTAACAGCGCGGTAGTACACTGCAGCGACGTGGTTCAAAAACATATAACAATTTATAACATGTCGCGATTTTTAGTTACTGCCCTATTTCATCACTTATTCGCTATACTAGCTATATAAATACTTGCAATGTCGATATTTACAAAGTAAATTATTCCAAAACTTGGAAAATCAATTTTTACGTTTATGTAACACATTATTTATAAGTAATGTACATAATATACCAAGATTCTTATCATATCCATAAATAAACATGTGCCTATTACTAAGTTTTACTGTACATACAGTAGGCCTCATTTTTTATTATAATACATTCGAAGTATTTATCCCACGCGAATAATTTCTTGACTTCATACTTNTTCCTGACCCACAAAAAATAATTGTTTGCGCTCCTGAAACATACGGTTTATACATCAACCCCAGTCAGCGATTTTTTTTTTTGCGGCTTTATCACACGGGAGGTTTATTTTCCTAATTTCTTCAAAAAGGGTTGTAACATAGAAAAATAATAAAACGTAATATGAGTTGAGAAAAACCACAAATCTTATTTATGTTGCCATTTGAGTAATTTTTTTGAAAGCATATTTTTAATTGCCTCTGTTATGAGCAACGAACGTATTTCGTTAACAAGCACTTCCGGGAAAAATGTTTAAGGCGTGGTTTTTTTTTTTTTACTTCAGTTTGTAAACTATTGGAAATCTCTATGACAAGCTAACTCGGAACAAAACTTATAACACTTAAACAACAATTTCCAACATATCCTACACTCAGTGTGTGCAGTGCATGCTCTACGAAGTTGACTAGGTGTTTTGCAATATTCCGCTATAACAAACATCACAGTATCTCCTAGAAAACTGTGTCTAATTATTTTTATTTTTTTCCTTTGGGTTTGTAACATGAAATCAGTCTCAGGTCTTCTCATAAATTGCACGGTTCCTACTATATAAATCAGGGCTATTATTCTTACTANTCCTTTTTTTTTTTTTTTTTTTTTTTTTTTATTACGCTTTCTCATAACATTAGATACTGTGGTTAGGTTCCCGGGCCTCCAAAAACACCAAGGAATTTCATATTTGCGGAATATTTCGTTAAAAAAACATAAATAACTATTATAAGTAAAAATTATTAATAAATTCTTGTTTAAAGATTTTTTGACGTAATTTTTTTAATTCTGCGCAGTTATTTGGCACGAAGCTATGTGTCGTGTGCAAGCCGTATAAAATTGATGAATACCAGAAAATATAACTTTACAACAAGATACTGGCAACGTTATAGCAAAGCACGGCCTGATATTATTAGTAGCTTTGAAATGAAACAAGCATAGCGAACGACGTTGTAACGTGGCTTTATAAGTGCATTTCGAAACTAAGTTCATTGAACAACTTACCAAATCTGCGTCAACTTTAATTTGCGTTTTATGCACTGGCATGGCGAAATCAGCCCTGAAAATTCTTTGCTTACTTGTAATAACAGTTTTTGTTTTTCTGTAAACATTTTGCCGAGTTTAAATTCTTCCAGGTAAATTCTGCCCCAGCCGCCAAACTTAATCGCAGCAAACAAACAGCAGTCCTCGAAAAAAAAACCCATTTTCTTCCTTTTCCGGCCCAGCCAACTCTCGTTTCGAACTAACTAGTATTTATACTGGCCGAGTTGCTTAATGGAGTTGGGAGACGAAGTTGGATCTTAGCGAGTTGGAGAAATGATTTTAAGCGCGAGATTGCCCCCAAAGTTTTCGGCTGTTATCGTTTGCGTCAGCCGAGTCAGCAGGAAGGTAATCTGGCGTTTCTCCCCTCCGTTTCACATCATCTTCCTTCGTACTCCTTCCCTTGTCCTCTTCTGCCAACCCCTTTAGCGCATTGCTCACGCCCCAACGCCTACACTCGGTTTCATTTTCTTACGTTCATTACCGTGATGAGATCTTCTCCCTGCTGTTTTACGACGTGCTTTGGCCTGGTTCACCGCGGGTCTCTCTCTCTCTCTCTCTCTCTCTTTCTTTTCTCTGTCTCCTGTTTTATCTCACTGGCTGCGTTCTGTATAACTCTGCACATAAACCAGCACTGAGACTCCGTAAAGTAGTCTCAAATACAATTACAGAATAATTAAATAAAACATAACTTACCAAAGAGCTCGGTTAAGACACATTTAAACTTTTGTAACGTAATTTTGTTACGTACGTATGACGTACACAGCACTTCGGGTTCAGCATGAGACTTCACACTTGTTTAGTAAAGGGCACTTTGGATGTTGACAGACAGGAAGGAGTCATTATTTCGACTTGCTAGCATTTATTATTTCACTTTCCCAGAACTACATATAGGCCTATTGATAATTAGTAGATGAGGAATATGTTTGAAAGTGTTGTCTCTTTCGGCCTTCGTATCTTACACAACTGCACAGTCGTTCGTAAACTTAATCATAAATAATTTACAAGACGTTACATGCATTAGTGAACATCATGAATTAAAATAATCACGACTATAGTCATAATTTGTACTTCATAACACTTTAACTCAGATCCACTTTCGTGATTGGATGGTTTCTCTGTTACGCATCTTAGGTGTCTGCGCGCGAATCACAGACGTACAGAACTGAAGTTACCTAATTCTGATTGGCCAGTCAAATCGGAAAATTCGTTCCTAAAATCCACGCTGCCGATAACGAAAAAAAAAAAACCACTGGAACGTCCTCAGGGTATTGAGATCTAGCATTTGCGGAAATCTTTTCGCGAAATTCAGGTGTCGCTAGTCATGACGATAGCAAAAACATGTCACCTACGGAAGGGTTTATACTAGACACTCGCAGTCAATGTTGCAAAGTGACGAAAACATATTTACAGATTTTGTGTGGCGTTATCTTTGCTGGCTGTAAAGAAATTGCATATAGATAACTCAGGTGTAATTAGTCCGCTTTTATTTTACGTTACCTTTATTAGAAAGTAAAATTTAATATTTTTTACTCAAGTAGGTCTAATGTGGTTTGCATTTTGAAAGCGCTGGTCATAACGTTCTCCATGTGTCTTTTATTCAGAATTGTCATCAACTATTAACATACGGAAAATAACAAGACGAATAAAATTAATATTTAATTACATTAATAATTTTTAACTTATTAATATTCAAAGTTACTTACTGTGAATATTTAACTTTTAAATGTTGTTTTTAAGCGATTAATATTTAAGTTGGTTAGCTTTGCTATTGCCTGAACAAGGCACAGGACTATGCTTCTGATAATGTACCTCAAATTTTATTCTTTTAAGTGTTGATTTAACTTTAAATTGTGGGTTATCTGTTTTAAATTAGTTGAAAATTAAATTCTTTGTCCATCTCTCATCGTTTCAGTTGCCTTTCAGCTAAGAGGCATTTGCAGCTGGCGGTAGATGCCCTTATTTACAAAATGATCCACTTGTGAGAACATACAATTACTGAATCGATGAATATTATGTGACGGCATATGTGTAGATGGAGATAGCCACTAAGGTTTAGAAACCACAGTCTTCATTAGAAATGCAGTGTAATTAAGGCTATCATATACGTAGCTAAGGTACAGCGAAATCAACAAATGAAACGAAAAAGATTGTGAGCATCGCTCTTTTTATCACTTGTTTTGGGATTGTAAGCCAAGGAGGAAGATTAGTGTGTTTTTTAGCACATTCATAATTGGTGGTCCTCTGCTTATCTGGGCCACCCCTTTGCCGTGCCAATGTGTTACGCAGTGTCTTCGTCACACTTTTATTTCATCTGGCCCCATCACTTTTCACTTGCAGTTGGCGTACTGTATTTCCTGTCGTCTGCACGAAGTTGGACACGATATTGTGACGGGCTAATAGGAATCCTGCTGCAGACAACCGATTCACGGAAGATGTAGCGTCTGGTTTGGCCTACACCCGCACAGCAGAAATGTTTTGCCAGTTGCGGTTCTCAAAATGCAACAGAGCTCGCCATTTCAGAACCTTGAGTGATGACACGCTGGGACGATGGGTGCGCGAGTCTTTGTCGACCTTTTCGCACCGTCGCTTATGTGCTTCGGATGGCCAAAACAGTTCCAGGTGCATAGGACTCTTAAGGATATACACTAGCATTGGCCTGTAAGTGGATAGAAAACCAATTTATAAAAACAGTCGCCGGTACAGTCAGAAACGGTGGTGGTGAACCATGGCGCGCTAGGCAGCGTGAACTTAAGGTGGTTTACCACTGCCTTCCGCCACATGAGCACAATAGCTAAGTAACCAACACCTAGTTCTGGTGCCCCAGAAGAAAATGTTTCGCTCCCGAGATATCTCCTCCGCCATCTGGGATTCAAACTCACAATCTTGACTAACACAACTTCATTGAAATAAAAAAAAGTGTGGAAATTTAGTTTGACAAAAATTGTTGTGGAAATAAGAAATGTTTCTGCAGACGTTATATTATGCATAAAATTATACTTAATATTTGTATTAGCCCACGTACAAAATGTTCTTCTTTTTAATAAAAAGCATGTAATAAATTTATATGTTTAAAATAAGTTAGGCATAAAAATAAGCAGATTTCACTAGCACCTAAACAATAATTTTGTTTTCTCAAAAACAAATGTTGGGACCACAGTGGCTGAGCGGTTAGACTGCTCGCCTCCCGCCAAGGTGAACCGGGTTCAATCCCCGGCCAGTTCACTCCGGATTTTCGCAACTGGGAATCGTGCCGGACGATGCCGCTGATTGGCGGGTTTTCTCGGGATCTCCCGTTTCCCCCGCTATTTCATTCCGGCGCTGCTCCATACTCACCTCGCTTCACCCTCATCGGCTCTCAAGACCTCGATGTCAAGAGCCAGCCAAATCTCTTCCCTCACGTCACTCACTTGACAAAGAACATTCGGCAGAGTTGGAATTCCACAGAGTGTCTCGCAGCTACAAAAAAAAAACGTTTCATTGCCATAATGTACGGTTGGTGTTGTCGACAGGGCCCTCCGAAGTGATCAACATCTACCTGCTGTCGCTGTCGGTGGCGGACCTACTGTGCGGTATCTTCGTGGTGCCGCTGTCCGTCTACTCGGCCGCCGTACAGCAGTGGGTGTACGGAGACCTCGTCTGCCGCCTCGTCGGCTACCTCGAGGTCACCCTCTGGAGCGTCAGCGTCTTCACCTTCATGTGGATCAGCGTCGACAGGTCAGTAGGGCATCAAGGTGTAATAATAGAACATAAGGAAATTGAATCCAAGATGATGGATGCCAAGGTTGAATGATAGATCGTGAGGATTTGGAATCCGATATGGCGGGGTCGAAGGAAGTAGAGTAATTGGGATACAAGATGATGCTTCAATATGGCAGTCGGAAACAATATGGTGGCTGGAAACAATATGGTGACTGGAAACAATATGGCGGACACCTAAGCCCTCTAGTCCCAGAATCGGCTAAATCCTTCTAATCGCATAGCTCTTGCATTCTCACTTGTCTCGAAAATTGAAATTTTCCCTAATATAAAAACAAGCTACTTGCCATTAAAGAAAACTAAAGTACAATAAAACTATTTAAAATCAAGTTATCACAGAAAATTTTATTATAGCTCCACTATTCAAACAAATGCTTATAAAAGCACTATTTAAAAGTTTTTTTTTATGTTTTTTTTTCTGAACCATCGAAGTTAATTTCTGCACCCGCAGAAAAGAGGTGCACGACTTGTCACTGTTTTATTGTTTGAATTTAACCCACTAAGTGGTTTTTGTCTCACACTGCAGAAAAAAAAGGCTAGTTTTCTCGCTAGGCGGGATAAAAATATTTATGCCGCTAAACTGAACTTTAAAAAGGTATATTTAACGGGGAAAATAACTTAATCGGCAACACAGACCGCCACCACACAGTAGATAAGTTTAGTGAGATTCAAATGAGGAAATCATGCGCAGAAGTCCAAATCGCTTCGGGCTAGTCGGGAAAGTTAATTGCTGCTGCACGAAGGGGGTGGGGTTGCTCCGTTCAGTAGTGACGCGACGGCTGAGTGCGGTTTGGCGAGAGATGCTCCGCGCGTGAATATTACCTGTAGAAAAAAACGTAAGTCGTGCAGAGCGATGTTATCAGTGTGGTCTGTATAGCGCCGGCAGTGTCACGTGATTCCTCTCCCTCCAATGGCGAGCATCTGGGAGGGCCCTCCCCTACATTCCTTCCTTCAAAGGTGTGCGAATATTTTTTTCTCTGTGGACAGCTAACTCATGCTATCTTTTGGCAAATGGAACATACTCCTCTCCTTGGTTGCCACTTGGCGAACCCTTCAATACCCAAGTGCAAACCCTTGACAGGACTGGATCTGCTCTTGTCAATTCTGCAATCTGTCGAGCTGTCAATGAAGGTGCATCTAATGCTTCAAGGAGGAGGACTTCCATTGGAGCTGTAACCTCTATTTCAGGCGTGGGCTGGGAAGACGGCTAAGACTGTCCGCGTTCGCAATACTGTGGCCTGGCTTATAACACAATTCAAGATCATGCCCAATGAGCATGAAAATTCAATGCAGCAGCCGTGGCCATACGATTATAATGAGTCGCCTTGTCTGTCGTAAACAACCCTATGAGTTGTTTGGGATATGTGTGAATCTCAAGCAGCCTATCACAGAGGAAATTGTGGAATTTCTTCACCCCTGCAATAATGCTCAATGATTCTTTACCAATGTGAGCATATTTGCTCTCAGTGGTGGTCATTGTACTGGAATGAAGTGAAACGGGAACTTCTTCACCTTGTTTATTGATCTGACTTAACACAACGCCAACCCCAAATTAAGATGCATCGTATGTCAAGATCAGCTGTAATTCTGGGTCGTAATGTGCCAGCAGAGATACAGATGTGGGGAGGTGCTTGGTGACAGCAAAACTGAATCGCGACGCTGTGTCCACTCCCACTTCAAAGAATTCCGTAAGAGACCATGCAAGGGTTCCGCTAATCTCTGCTTTATCTTTCAAAAAGGAATTATTGAAGTTGAGAATTCCTAAGTAGGCCTGTAGTTCTTGTTTATTAGTATGTGCTGCTGCTTCATGGATGACGCGAACCTTATAAGGTTTACGTCGGATACCATTTTGGTCAACCACAAGTCCCAAGAATGTCACTTCCGGCACACCAAAATTGCATTTCTCTGCTTTCAGTTGGATGCCAGCGTCTTTAAAACGTTGTAAAATCTGCCGCACCTTGTTACGAAGATCTTGAACTGATGATCCTCCTAGTTTTAAGCATAAGTGAGCTCTCTATAGACAAATGTTATGGTTATAAATGGTTATAATAGATACTACCAGCATACGAAGTCAATTTGAAATTAGTTTCTTAGTTTCGTAGATATAACATACTGAAGTGTTTAAATGGCCACCATCTAAAAAACATTTTACCCACTAAAAACATAAATTTGCACGACCTGCCATAGTGCGACTTGTTTGCCAAAATTGGTGGGAATCTGTTGGTTTCTCCCGGATATACTAGATAAAAATTTTATCTGTAATGTGATGCAAGCTTAAAAAATGGGTAGTATATACTGGCAGAAATCAAATTTAACTTGTAATTGATTTTATGGTTTCGATGATATGGAATACTAAGCTAAAGTTGTCACAATAGTCAATATTTGGTCAGTATTGTACACACTCATACTTGCTGCAGTTAAATGATGAACATAGTGCAGAAAAAGGTTGCACGCTGTCAACACCATGCAAGTTGTATAACTCATGAGGTAAGACAGCTGTTTAATGGGTGCCACGTGAACTATAAAATGTCCTACCCAAAGCATGATTTTGGAATGTACAATTCTGAAAAAACTGTCAATCTCTAAGCAACAACCAATGAACCACCACTACATCAAAGACCATCAGTGGTTATGATCAGTAGGGCATAAAAGCTCAGACACGTGCGGTTCAAAATGATGATGGCCTCCAGTACAACGCATTTTTTAACTATATAAATTCAGCATTCATTACCTTCAGACCAAACCATATCAGGTCTGGCCACCTTTAGACTTTCTGTCAACAACTTCAATAGTTCAAGGGCAGCTCTGGGGGTGAGGNCCCGGCTCCTCAAGCTCCAAAAGAATATTTCATATAGCGAGAAGAGATAGAGGTAGGAAAAAGGAGCTCTCTCTTCTTCAAAACAACTGTTAACTTCCGATTCCAGGTCATAATAACTACATTTTGATTCCAGAATGTATTTTATCTTACTAGATAGTCAAAAACAGAAAACTGAATTTTGTGTATATTTAAACAAATCAGTTTAAATATAAGTTGTAAATTGGTAACCCTGATTTCCGCAAAACTATTTTATGTCTAGTTGTATTTCAAAACCGTTGGCTCAGATACACATCTATGATTCAATTATTTTAACTGTTGCGTGTCACAGGTGACTGTCCACGATTCACAGACGTTCAGTATCGGGGTATCCCAATCCTGATTGGTCCAGTCCAGTAAAACATTTCTTCTCACAAAGGCATGTGAACAATAAACAAAGGAAACCTACAACTGCACATGCAAGATATTGAAATATATCATGCCCATATATCTTTTCGCAAACTTTAGGTGTCCCTATTTATAAAATTAAAATAACAAATTTTTCAGGGGCTACCCCCTAATCAACACTTATTTTTTTACATTAAATGGATTTTAAAGAGACGAAAGGGTGGATACAGAATAACTGCATACAAGTGTTTAATATACTACCATATTTTTCTCAATAAAAGATATCAAAACAGAATTGTTGCGGACATAAAATTCATTTCTATCTTTGTAAGACTGGGAAAACCACTGTTTTGAAATTACTCACATTTCCGTAAAAGTCTTGTCCCTATTCACCTCACTTTACAGTAGTTGTTCTGTAATTACAGAACTGGGTACACTCTAAAGCTGGAACAGTGAAAATGAATCCAAGCACGTGAAAACCAGTGAAAATGGCTACTCTGAAAATCAGTGGAAGTTATCTTATTACAGTGACTTAGTTTTACTGATTTCCACTAGACTGTAATGAATTCCACTACTTCAAAGCATTTGTTCCCAGTTCATTGAACTGATTCACCAGTCCATAACAGCTTATTAACTGACTTTCAGTTGCTATTATTACAGTGGGTAATGGCAATTATTCAGATTTAAAGTTTGTGTTATGACCCCCTCTGAAAGCCACCCTGAAGCTGCTCCTGCAATAACTCCAAATAGAACCACAACATTAACCTTTACTGTTGCATTGAATAGACTGAAATGATGGGTGTGTGCAGGTACCTGGCCGTGCGTAAGCCACTGCGCTACGAGACAGTGCAGACAAAGACTCGCTGCCAGTGCTGGATGGTGTTTACGTGGATATCGTCAGCCATGCTGTGCTGTCCACCCCTACTCGGCTTCAACAAGCCACTGTTCGACCGCGACGCCTACATCTGCATGCTGGACTGGGGCAACATGGCTGCCTACTCCGTCACAGTTGCCATCCTCATTCTGGGGCCCAGCCTCATTACCATCGTCTACACCTACTCGTACATCTTCTCCATGATGCGCAAGCTGCGGTCTGGTGTGCCCTTGCACGACAAGGAGTACGCGACTGCGCTCACCGAGAACCTGTCCAACCCCAGCCACATCATGTCCTTCGTGCTGGTGGTGGCCTTCTGGCTGTCGTGGGCGCCGTACGCCGGCCTCAAGCTCTACGAGCACTTCACCAGCACCAAGTTCCAGGTGCCGTTCCTGCACTTTGGCGTCGTCTGGCTGGGAATCCTCAACTCGTTCTGGAAGACGCTCATCCTGATCGCCATGAGTCCCCAGTTCCGTCTGGCACTCAGGATACTCTGCCTGACGCTGTGCTGCCGCTACAAGGGCAGACTGCAAGCTGAGCTCATCGGCATGGACGGAGACGACTGAGGGCCGCGCCCGAGCCGAGCGACGTGGATCACCAAGTCCCAGATGCACTTTGGCATCGTCTGCCTCGGCTCCTTCCAGAAGGCGCTCATCCTTGGTCCCAGCTGGCAGTCTGGATTCTCTGCCTCCTGCTGGGCTACCGCTACGAGGCTTGCCAGCAAGTGGAGCTCACTGCTACGGAGGCAGGCAACCAAGTTCTGCACCCACGCTGACTGTTGCAAACAAGCAACGCTGGGCGATCTAAAAAGACTTCGGATTGAGCTTTAAACAGTACATAAAAACGTGGTTTGGTTTATATTGCAATAAACGCTGACGATTCCAATCATTAGAAGTTAAGCTCTTTCTCTTCTTTTTCATAGAATATTTTAGTTAAACTGTAAATCTTTAAATGCGCTGATTATCCTGCATCATTGAACTTGTTATTAGTGCGTCATTTGTATATCAGATGTTTTCATGTGTAAAAAGGCAAAAAAAAAATATTTGATTAAGAAATTGTTATTCTGAATTTAATAAATATGTTAGTTACAATTATCTACTGACTCCAATCCTAGATTTCAGAGTCAGTGTTAGTGATTAACTCTAGAATCTAGAGTGCTCTAGAAATATTGTGGCTGTACAAGAAATACTTATATCTTAAATGTGTCTAGTTACATTTTCTGTAAAATCTAATTTTGTGTGATGTTGCGACAAATAACCGCATATGCCTCTTATTCATTTCTATATATATGTCATCTCAGTGGAATTGGTCTTGCATTGCATAGCTATGCTATACCTTGAATTTCAATTAAAGAAAAGCAGCCATAGCCACGCAAATGCATGAAAATACTGAGCTTTGTGTGTTTATGAGGATGGTTCATCAGTCACTATTTCACTTTTCATGTTAATTTTCTAATATTTGTATCATTCTTAACGTGTCATAGCATTCTTTTTGTATTGTAGCTGTTCCATGCATTATCAATTTTAAAATTTATTTTTGTGAGGTACCAGAACATTACTTTCTAAGCTATATTTTTCAAAGAAAACAAACAGCAGTATCCAAATGCCTTAGATTATTCTAGAATAAAATATTTAATTTTTACATATTTATATAATAATTGTGGTAAAAGTATTTTTAGGTGAACAAGTGAAAAGATAAATTGTGAAATATTTTATGCAGTGTATTAAATATTAGGCAAAATGTCATTTTGAGCTTTACCATCAGTCATAAGAATACTTTTTCTTGTAATGGAAAAATTATTCTAAACTCAAGGTGTCTTGAGGAAATAAAAATACTCCACAATATGGTGTAAACATTTAAAATGTGTGATACTGGCTGCAGTATTTATCATGCAACAAAACAACAAATGTGTTACTGTTATTTCTTTATATTTATTCGTGTTTATTATCAAAGTTCTAAAGCTTAATCAACCGTGAAAAGCAAATAACTTTGACTGCATAATCAAAGCTTTAATTGTGATTAAATTAATGTTTGAATTTCCCTCAGTTATTTTTCTAGCAGTTATTCTGTTTTCCCTGATAAAAAAAGAGGTTATAAACTGTGTTGCCTAGTATTAAGTAGAAGGTTGTTGTGTTCAAAGAAAAGAAAATTCAAGTTATAAAAAAATCTATTATCTGAAATTGGTACTGACACAGCCTTCTAATTTTTGAAAAGAAATGCGCAGTAACTTTATAAACAAAAATATTAAAGGGCTAATGTGTCATTATTCATTTCAGAATCTTTACTCTCTTAAAAAAGAGAAATGATCAAAGCCAAAATAATCTCTTCACAAAAAACATAAAAAAATTTGCACACACTGAACTCCAAAGAGGTAAGCGCTGTTCTTAAGAAAACAATATAATGCCTGACACAGCTAATTCAAATATTAATTCTGAGTCTTCTGAGATACAGTGTTAGCTAACATTACAAGTAAAACTTTTACAGTCATAAACTTTTGATAACTGTTGGATATTTGTGAACCTAAAATTTATGATTGAGTTAGCTGTATCTAATTCTCGTGATAAATTTGCAGCTTATTTTGGTAAACATGTTTTTCTATACTTGAAACAATTTAAATTTTTTAAATATCACAACCTGTTATTTGAGCACACAATAATATTTAAAAATACACTAACCTCGCTTTCATTTCTGATATTCCACACCAATTTACTAAATATTAAACCTTCTAGTAGGTAGCTTTTAGCAGTTTTTTCTGTGGATAGTAAATATTCTACAGGAATGAGAACACATAAATAACTAGAACTTATCTATAAGTAAAAAAATTAATAATGAATAGAAATTTCATGAAATCACTGAAGTTTGAGAAATGCTATTTATATATTATATTAAGAGGTTAATTAAATACAATACACCTTTATTTAATGATAAAATAAATAGTGTGTTAATTTTCTATTAATTGTTTTATAAATTGTTCCACAAAAACTATGATTCCTGAAATGATAGCTACATCCTAAAACACTTTAAAATGTTGTTTTATAGTGTAATATATGACCCTTATTAAAGTGATACAGTATTTCAAATGGAATATTTATAAAAACTACTACGAACTGGCTACACGTTTTGTGGTGTGCAGTTTTTTTAAAAGATCCCATTTAACTGAACCTTACATACCTGAAGAGCTTTGCTCCTTCCAGCTTGAAGCGACGTTAAGTGTGACGTGAGGTTTCCATCCCAGAATGATGTTTCTACAATAACTAAGACTGCGGTTTACCTGCAGACTCTCTATCATCCATACACAGTCTCAGCAATGAGGAATGACTATGCACGCAGCCTCACTTGCTGTTCTACTTTGTACTGAGGAATACAAAAGCTGGACGGCTTACAGTTTGCCCGGTGATATCTACTTCCCAAGAAAATTCACTATCTTAACTTCCACAGCACAACAGTTGGAGCGACTGCCTTGCGTGCGCAGAGGTACATTGTGAGAGAATTATACACAGACTTCCTTGGGCCACCTTCTTTCTTTGAACTCGAGGAAGCTCACACAGTGCTCATAAGAAATAACATGGGAATCACCGGAGGCATGAGAAAAGAATGGCGCTGGTGACATGGTCCCTCCTTGGGATAGAATACAGTAGATCCCTGTTATAACATTCCTGAATATAACATTTTCCTGCAAATAACATCATTATTTCATGGTCCCACCTTTTATCGTAAGGCTTAATTGTTTCATTTCCTGATTATAACAACAGTATTTGTTCAATTCCTTGCACCATCTCAAATGCAATTTTTTTCTTGCGTAAAGTTTCAGGCATATTAATAATGCAGTAAAAAATACAGGAGACAGTTTATAATTGAAATATTAATGATTTTAGAGGGGATTGTCCTGAAAATTACTAAAATAGGTAACCAAGAGCAGATGAGTGAGCAAGCATCCATAATGCCTGACATTGTGCATTAATTTATGATGCTATGGTCCATAGAATTCGAGTCACTGATGTTTTTGTATCAAATGATTCAAATAAAGATGTTGAACATGACTAGCTATTTATAAACAAAAATCATTACATTAGAATTTTGTTTCGCTTGATGTGTCCCTGCAGGTGTAAAACTGTTTCCTGCTTATAACATTTTAATTACTGACCCCTTGAAAAATGTTAAAACAGGGTTCTATTGTACAACTAAAAGACCATCCAAAATCAATGTAGTCATTCAGTAATAAGTACATTGCAATAATTCTGATAAATAAAATTATTGGTTCCCATCTTGGGGTATGAATTTTTTTTTCTTTAACAAGGCAATGAAACTGAGGAAACTATGGTTAAACTGAACTCTGGTTGCATGATCAAAGCACTTGGGCTAGAACAGTGACAACAAACAAAAATATATTAATAAAATCTCAACAACAACAAAAATTAGCAGAGAATGTGTGGTTTGTGAAATACTAACCAATAAAATAACACTAAGAAGATAATGAACACATACTGATCAAACGAACCTCCATCTAGACATGCCAACAAGATGTCTCCATCCACAGAAGACGCGTCAATGCCTGTGTTGGTCACCGTTTTCTGTATCTGACGACTCCCGCAGGAAACTTGTAATTGAGAAAATTGCTGCACCAGCAATAGATGCTTACGTTCTCTGGTCGAGGAATATCAATTTGTGCAAGTTAATACAGTTCAGCATCATGTTGAGGTCAGACCTTTTGAACAAATTTTTTTCTTTACATGAAAATGTTGACACCTATAAAATCCTGTCGGTTGTTGCTGTTATTCATTTCTAACTCTGTAAGATAATTGTAAAATGCTTTCAGGGCATATAATAAAAACATTCTCAGATGCAGTGAAAAAAATTGTTTTTATAAAATTCACAATATAATGTAAAACATCAGGGACATGGCACAGTAATATGTAGGCAAAAAAGTAAAGTGACTCCATTTATGATACTTGGTAAAAATTAAACAAAGCCACATATGAATAACCGCTAACACTAATGACTACAAGTAAATAACAAATTTAGACATAAAATAAAAATCATTCATTTTTGTCCTTTTCATATTTGGTGGCATATTTGGCTAGCTTTGCTGACTATATCTCTCTCCTCCCCATGCATAACCTGAAAATTAATAGAACTGTGCAATTTTCAGTTATTACGATACAAGAACATTTGAGCATAACCCAAAAAATCCTAAATCGCAAGCAATTTTTAAGTAATCTCTACAACATACTGCAAAGCAATTTAATCATTACACAAGGAATATATTGAAAGATTGAAAAGTATAATATACAACCGCAGAACTAAATTTATTTTATTTTGCAATTTCCCAAGCTGTAAGTTCTAAGACTAGTAACAGCTGAATTTTACAGCAGATCATGATAGTTGTTAGGAAATAATTTTCAACGTATAAGAGAGCCGAAAAAGTAATAATAAAGCAATAAAATTGTCATTAAATTGATAACTGCTATAGCAATGTGGTTATGATAACTGCTATAGCACTGTGGTTATGATAACTGCTATAGCACTGAGGTTATAACTTATAAAGCACTGTGGTTATGATAAACGTTATGGTAGTTACATACTTATAACTTGAACCTTAAGTTGTAAAGCAGTGTACATGGTCTTCATTAATATTGTAAGAAATGTGATTGTAAAATTTCTAACCCATGGACACTTTTAGTTAAAATGGTTTACTATTTATTTATTGTGCTTTTGAGAAGGAGTATTATGTGTCACATAGCTCACCACTGACTGAAATTATGCTCACGGATTTAACTGCCACAAAAACAATGTTTCGACAACCATATGTGCACATTACACTAAGAAGGTGAAGCTAAAAAGTTGTAACAATACCATAGTGTTTTCAAACAGCACGCAGTCACGCAATTATGTAATGATCGCAACATTGTATATCAACTTTTTACCTTCACTGTCACTGTGTTATTATGCTTGCCGAATGGTTAAATGTTTTCATAATTAATTAACACAAGGAATCAATTTATTATGTACCTTGCAAATTGCAATCAATACAAGAATACACTTCTTGGATGCCTCACCACTCCATTGTGTTTTTCTAACTACAGTCGAACCAGTCGAATGCAGATACTTGATACTGTTTTCGAAGTTCACAAATAAACAATGGCAAAATGTACTTTGACATAAATCACTCATTTACTGCAACATAAATGTACAGTATATGTAAACTGGCAGGAAACTGACAGCAAAGTAACGCCAAGACATTCACATGACATACTGTGCAATAATCAATTTGTGCAAGTCTTCTCATTATGAACTTTTCATATTTCATAGCCTACATCGACATAGAATAAAGAATATCTAAAGAAAATACCTTCAAAAATTCTAGCTTCAGCCAGAAAAGAGATTCCAAGCTTTCATCTTGTACATCAATACAAAGACTTTAAATTAACATATTTTTTTTATGTTTGTAATTTTGTTGACAAAAGTAGCTCCAAATATAATAATTAAAACAAAAAGTATGTAAAAATAATGCTTGGAAAAAATAAAATCCCACATAAATTTCTCTTTCTCTGAAATCTCAATCAGTGGTACTGTAGTATAAGAAAATTTAGTAATATTTCTGGCTTGTCAGTAACATTAGTTATGTATTAGTGAGCTTAAGGCTAATAAATACAGTACGTGTGACACATTTTGCCTTTTTAAAATATTTGCTGGTTTGTTTACTGTGAAGCTGTATTCCAATCAAAGTGATATATATAAGAGGTTACTATGTCATTAAAAGTTGATATGTTTTAGTTACTAAGTTTCCAAAATAAAAATAAAAGTTTATGGTTTTTAGGTAATATGGAAAGTTTCCTTGTTAATTATTCATTGTGTGTGTGTTTGGGTGAAATTTGTCATTCAGGAAAACAACTACATTTTTGATCAAATCTAAATCATCCAGTTATCAAGAAAGAGTTTGTCACGGTAAAAAATTTACAAAATCGTTATCTGCATCTGAAACAGTAATGTTTCTCATTGTGGAAAACGATCGCAATAATCACCTTAATCTGTAAAATTATATTCTTTGTTAATATAGATGTGCATATATAACTATTAACAAAAATATCTAGTTACTCTGCAAAATGTTAACTAACCAAAATTTCTTCTTCAGTAGCAAACCACATGGACATTTTAAGTTATTCAAAATACACTTGTTAAAATATATGACAAAAATACATATACAAGATTTAACAATATTGATTTATTCATTGCTAGTGACAGATCTATTTTTAAATTATTTTGGTAGCATGTTTTACACTTGTAACTTTTTCATAAATTGCATATAAAGCAGCGCCATTTAGAAATGGCATTTATCTTAAATGCATCACAACACACTTAGAACTACACACAAGCATTAAAAGGCAAAAAAATGTATCTGACGTAAGACATACATTTCAGTGGTAAATCATAAACGTTAATTTATATTACAGTACAGTATAAAACTTGTTAACTGAAATAATAGAAACGAAGCTATTTGGATAAGCCTTGGGGCTTCCACCATCTGTTAAAACACATTTAAAAAAATTAGAACTGAAACTTACTTATTTAGAATCATTAAAAAAAGTGTATTACATAACACACGTGTATATGTACTGTGGTGTACTCCAATAGTTCATATTAACATCAGTGGCAGCTCGTGAGTCCGGAAGTAGGTGAAGCGCCATTAATAAAGGAAGGAAAAATAATTTAGAGTTTATTGAGTTGGGAAGGTGGTGTTACCAGAAGTGTTTGTTATGTAAAAGGCTTGTTAATCAAACCACTTTTCCCCCCAAAAACCATTTTAGGAGTTGAATTTAGCTTCCCTGATCTTGCAGATCTTTGCGTATCATCTCATAAATGTTGCGTTGTAAAAAAAAGCAGTACGGGGCGCAAACTGTTGGTAAATATTTTCCGTGTCTGTTTCATGCTGAATTTTCTAAAGTCCAATTCTGTTGTTTCGTATATCCATGCACTAGCAAGTCTTCCCAATCATAGTCTTCCACCGATAAAAATGAGTTTCTGTAACATTACTCACAACATTGTTTAACTGGATTCATTTTCCACGTCGTTAACCACGCACTGGTGAAGAGATACATGCCATGTCAATAAAGATGAATTAATGGCCGGACGTTGCTTCTTCGGCGTAGCTTGGGAATCGACGTTTTTACAAAAAAAAAGCATGCAGGTATTGACGCAAAACATCTATGGGCTGTCAGAAAACGTCAACCCAACAACAAACATGTAGCTTTCAAGCACAGTTTTCATTTTAAAAAAACTCTTTATAACAATGTTTTTGCTTTCCAGTCCTGCGCTACTAGAGCGAAGTCTCTAGCAAATCATCAGCGCTGTTAGCTGTGTATTATAGTGGTGCTCAATCCCTCAGTACAATTTTTTTTTTTTTTTTATATATGGAGGAGTTGGATGGAATAATGAATTTAACAGAAGTATTGCTATTGAAGTTAATGAATTCTAATTTTAAACTTTAGGTGAAGTGCGTCAAACGTGTCCATTACGAGCCACCACTGATTTGCACATCTTCATTCGAAATAGTTTGTAATTTTCTCTTCACAATATGCATGAGCCCCTGTGTCATGCCATCTCTGTAAGAGTGTGATTTCAAAGAGTGTTACTTCCTTAAACAGCACCACGAAATGTAAAATTCAGAGCTGCTTATAAAAACACAGATGTGCCGTGTTAACTCTGTCATGCGTTTCAATGTAATTAGTTAGTAAAAAATATGAACATTTTGGTACTTCACTACAATACTCTAGGAGTTAAGATTTCCACTTTATACAAGATTTTCATTTTTACCCATTCCAAGACCACTGAGATTTCAACACTGTAACTAGAAAGTACGCTTCACAGTTTTTTCAATCATCACTCACTAATACACGTTCGCGCTTAGTCGACATAGCAGAATATAACAATTTAACGTCATTAACAAATTAAGTAAAATACAGCATCAATATTAAAACAAATAACAAAGAGCAACCTCACACAACCCAACACACTTAGCACAAAACTAATTATGAGTTGCATAAAGAGAGAGAGAGAGAGAGAGAGAGAGAGAGAGAGAGAGAGAGAGAGGAATGACTTGTTCCTTGTGGCACTTTCCCTCCACAAAGTCAAGTGGTCGTGTCAATGTTTAACTGGCACGCAATTATAATTTTACCCTCCTGCTATGGGTCTTAATGAAGTTTTTCCAATATTTCAGTTTAACCATTTTGGATGATCTAGGTCCCAGATAAACCCACTTTGGTTAAGCTGTGTTTCACTGTTTTATATTCATTTTTAAACTTGCACTCTAAAAATTTACTGCATAATTTTTCTAGGATGTATTATGATGTTATTCTCCGTAACTGGCATGAATTCCATCCACAAAAACTATTGCCCAATAGTATCAGAAATTTCATTATAAAATAATTTATCATTACATTAAAAGACATCAGCATTATTACATTATGTCTTCATTTTTCTTCCTTCGTTGTCTCTGTGATCTTATGTTTCCAATTATAACAGATGTGTGAGATTTGCTCTCTGATTTTGGTTCTGTTTATAAAATGAACTTTTATACAGTGTAATGTACAAAAGAAAAAATAACACAATTTTAATGAGACAGAATTATGTTAATGCTATCGCTCTTGCGTATGAGTAAAGTTTACTAGGTGCAAAGCTCTATGCTAAAAAAAAAAGTCCCTAGAACCCACATACATACATACATGCATACATAAAAAAATTAAGAGAACACGCACTTTACAAATGTCACTCAAAATATAAATATTTCTCATGCTTTGATTTTCTTTAACTAGTTGCAATTACATTATTAAATATTATTTCATTGCTTTTTTCTCATTAATAAAATCAAATAGGTATTAAAAAGTTTACGGCTAAAAACTGTAAATTATTTTATAAGTTTTGTGCTTTAATTACACGTATTAAGCTTTCAATTGTATGCATTAATAACATAAAATCTATGCTGTGGTATTGATGCTGATGTGTGCAAAGGCTAGACGTCTTCAATGTGTGAATTAAAAGTCAATTCCTGTGACATTATTGTTTTTGATGTAGCAAGTTGTTTAAGCAGATGTCCTGCTGTCATACTAGTCTGTGTGTATTGGCAGTAAGATCGATGTTTCCAGAAGGCCTATCACTGTCTTGCTATGTGCGCCCAGCACAGTTGTTCTGTTGATTATGCAATTGGAAATTATTATAAAGTTCAATTTTGAAAAATAAATTTTAATGTAACAAAAACTACAATCAATTAGGGTTGTTCATTAACCAACGCAGGATATAATTAAAAGAAATGTATTTATTCTTCATATTCTCCTTTATCAGAGTTTTGCTGTTAAGTAACCATGATGTAGGTCTGTCAACGTAAACACAGTTTAAAAACTAACAAAGTGTGTCAAGAGATATTTTTATGTTATTTATATATCAGTTTGTTTGCTACTTTTTCCAGACATATAAATTACAAACCATGCAGAGTTCAATTCAATGTTAATGTTTGTCAAGTCTTATTACATTAGTTTTCAATTCCATTAACATGGAGCTAATCAATTTAAAGAAATAAATTTCAGATTTATACACGTGATAACTAAATAGAAGGAATATTTATTCACTGTTTTTACAGAATTGTAATAGAATTTGTCTATCTAATTTACAAAACAATATTAAATAAACACCATGCAATAAAGAAGTCTAATCAGAAAAAAATGACATGTATGTATTGTGCATTTTCATTTAAGTTCATGTGAAATTTCGTTTCTTTTACAGTGTCTGACATCAGGTTTACCAGTGAAAACTAAGTAAATTATTTGTCACACTTTTGTAATGATTCAATTAACACTGTTTTCATAGTAAGTATTGTGTGTCTTTTTTGTCCACGGATAAAAAAAAATACTCAAGTTAAACACCAAATATAATTTTTTGTTCTCAGTGTTTTCAGATTTCAGTATTTGGTTACATAGCCAAACTCTACCATACAGCACAAGTCGCAGATATGTGTTTTATCGTTACGACTCGCGGACTGAAATAAATGTTATGACCCATAGCTGTGTTTTGCAATTGTCTCTATAGTTAATTGAGCAGTTTTGAGAGGCCCACTTGATTTCTTATTTCAGCCCTTTGCTTGTTCTACCACAGCTGTATGTAAAGATGGTCTAGTAACTAGCATATATACAACACACTTACGATATGATAATTGGTGTTTATACTGAAGTCTAAGTAATCAGAGGCAAGACATATTGCCCAAGATTAATTTTTTTAATGTTTAAACCTACATCAGCAATAGAATAACTGCGACTTTCTCCCTGACAATGGCTGCTTCAGAAATACAGAAATTTTCTACCCTGGTAAAAATGTAGTAAAGATTTCAATCTGCAAGCAACTTGAGAGCGGGCCATTTAAGAACCAGTATATAGGCCTACACAAAAAAAATCATTATTTCATATAACTATGTTATTAACGTTGATAGTAAATCTTTACAAACTGAATTATATAGGTGTACATACTACTTTCCTTTGTGATATTTCTAATGGAGAACATTGTATGTTAATTTTAAAAAAATATTTCTACTGGAAGCTGAAGTGCACTAGAATGCACACACACAAATCTAAAGTTTCCTCACAAACAAATGGCTACAACAAACTTCTTGACTGCAAATAACTGTATATTACCAACTAAGAAAATGTAACTTATATTTTAGACTGAATTCAAACTCACCTTGAGATGCAGGTCCCAGAATACCCACAACTGTCTAGAAGACCTTAACTGTAGTTTCTCATACGGAACTCCATAAACTGACACAAATCAGCATGTATCAATTCCTACCCTGACATTTGCTTCTAGAAAAACTATATCAGTGTGGGCTAAGAGGAGTAACTAATAAATTGTTCAAATTCTGCCTATAAGACCGAAATCAAGTAACATCAATCACACACACACAATATAAATAATAATTCAAAGTACCTATCTAGTCAATTACTATAAAAATAGGAGTAGCACAGGGGTCAATATTAGGACTTTTTTTAATTTACATAAATGATTTCACTACAAGTCTGAAAACTAGTGATCCTGCATTATTTGCAGGCGATACAAGTATATTAGTTACAGACACAAATAAGACTGCTGTAATGGAGAATAAAAATAGGCAAACTCTTGCTGATATGTCAAACTGGTTTTCTACATATAAACTTGTACTTAATGCTAAAAGATGTATTCTTGTGCAGGTGTCATTACATAAGAGCAAAGTAGCTCTGGAAACAAAGCACATAGAAATAGGGAATGACCCATATCAATATGTAAATAACCCTACATTTATCGGTCTTACTGTAGAAAGCAATCTGTCCTGGAATCAACATGTTAACAATGTCTGTAAGAAACTCAGTTCTATGTGCTTCGCTGTTTACTCTTTCAAAAATTATATGCTCCAAAAGTACGATATTATCTTATTACTACCCAACATTCAGTCAATCATTAGTTATGACATACTTTGGGGTAACTCCTCAAATTGGAAGATAGTTTTTATTTTACAAAATAAAATAGTACGAATAGTTAGCAAGCACAAATTAACACAATCAACTATCAATGTAATTTTCTCTTTGTATTTTACTATGTTATTGTATATGTTCTTTAATTCTCCCTTTTTCTTTGTTTTGTTACGTTGTCTTTCTGTGCAACTCCATCTGTATATAACGTAAATTTGACATCTTCTATCCAATTGAATGGATATACACAAGGCTTAAAAATAAATTAATGAATAAAAAGTGCAATCTAACCAAATAAAATATTAGCTGTGAAGTCCAAATTCGATATTTTAAACACCATCGAAGGAAAGCTCCAAAAATATGAACTCATGTAATAGAGTGAAATATGTCAACGAAATTTGAAATTTTCTTCAAGTGGTAAAATTAATTAACAATAACAAAAAAATTATACTTAAAACATTTCTAAAACTATGTTACCGGCGTCAACTGGTAATAAGTGAGTGTGTGTGAACATGAAATACCCGGGGCACCAGGCCGTGAATGCGTGCACGGCCACGCGGTAGGCGCACACTCGACAGGGCGTGACGTCACCACGTGGGTACTTATACAGAGGAGAGCCGAAAAAACTGGTATGGGCGTGCGTATGCAAATAACAAAGGTATGGAACCAATCAGAGTAACGCGATGCAGTCGGCATTTAGATCGGTTACTGCTGCTACAATGGCAGGTTATCAAGATTTAAGTGAGTTTGAACGTGGTGTCATAGTGGGCGCACGAGAGATGGGACAGAGCATCTCCGAGGTAGTGATAACATTTGGATGTTCACGTACGACCATTTCACGAGTGTACCGTGAATATCGGGAATCCGGTAAAACATCACATCTTCGACATCGCTGCGGCCGGAAAAAGATCGTGAAAGAACGGGACAAACGACGACTGGCGAGAATCATTAAACGTGACAGACGTGCAACCCTTT